>JADRCH010000052.1:7831682-7965528 GCA_019843965.1 Rhynchomys soricoides | reverse complement strand
CCGATCATTGTAAGATTAGGTGGTACCATTTACTAGATTTGGGTTCTGGACAGTGTAAAAATGTGAAAGCTTGCTGAGCCCCAACATTTATTGTACTTTGCTTCTTCCTGCCTCCAGACCCAGTGACAAGCTGCTTCAAGCTCCTGCTGTCTTGTCAACAATGCTTGATGAACTGTATGTACCTTGAACTGCAAGCCTTTCTTCCTTAAGTTGTTTTTATCTGGTATTTTATTACAGCAACAGAAAGAATCACTCATCAATTCTTTACTGCCCATCCAGCCTCAGGAGTCCCCCCTTCTTCACCATGGACTGTTAATGGACCCAATCTTGTGTAGGTCTCCTGTGAGGTAGCATAGCTCCTGTGATTTCAAAAGGGAAACAGCCATATCAAGCTGGGGGACAGTGTTCTTCAACTGACAGAAGTTATTGCAGATAATGTAAAACACTCTCATTTATGAGAATGAACAATAGTAAAAGGATCCACTGCAGAGGAAACGCTTTCATGAGTAGACAATAACTAGGGAGCAGATATAAGCACTCTCCCAGAGAGAGAGTACACAAAGGGACCAGGGTGCCAGCCTACTTGATGATGGAGATTTTATAATATTCTTAAAGTTTCTGGGGGGCAGATTGCTTTCTTAATAGATGAATTTCTTATCTACATGAGTGACAAACCAATTCAGGTTAACTTTTAAGGGACAGATAGTCTTGAGGCGGGGTATAAAATGGAACATAGAAAAGATGTAGGAAGAGAAAGAAGCTCTTTGCACCAGCATCTGCCTGTCTCTCACCACCTGAGTATTATACTATTATAGTTAAACAACATTCCAGTGAAGGTGGGCTTCATAGACACAATATTCCCCTTGTATGGAGATGTTTTCAAATGAGAATATTGAAATAGCAAAGAGCCACGCTTAATACCTTAGCAAACATGATCTTACTCCTTTCCCAGAAACAAAACTTCAGTTTTCTGAGAATGTCACAAGACTATGAACTTTTGCCTTAAATTCCTCCTGCAAGTTTCATATACCCCGAGTCTTAACCTAACCAGCTCCACACAAACTAAGCTGGGATTTTTAGTTTTTCTCTTGCAGATGCTTTGAGCAGTAGGATAGAACTGTGTTTCTGCCATGTACCACATAACTACTGATAACATGTCTTTAGTATTGTTTGTTTGCTTGTTTGCCAGAAAGCCTCCGCTAAATGAATGTCATCCACAATCTTTTGGATAGTTAAAACTGTCATGTATTCTGTCCATGGCCAGATGTATGACAGATCTCCCTCTTTTGTCTGGAACTCATGTAAGAGAGTAGATTTAAAAGAATTTTAAAAGCTAGGGTTAGTGATATACATCTTTAATTACAGTATTTGGGAGTAAGAGGCAGGCAGGGCTCTATGAGGTCAAGACCAGCCTGATCTACAGAGTGAGTTTCAAGCCAGTCAAGGCTACACAATGAGTCCCTATATCAAACAAACAAACGACAAAGAATTTTAGAAAAGGAAGCACAATTTAAACTCTAAAAATTAGTCATGCAATAGGCTGAGGAGATAGCTCAGTTAAGAAAGTGCTTACTGAACAAGAATGAGATTCTGAATTCCATCCCCGATCCTAAGGGGGAAAAGAAAATCTAGTTGTGGTGCAAGATTGTAATCCCACTACTGGGGATTCAGAGACAGGTGCATCCCTGGAGCTCACTGAAAGTTCTGGTCAATGAGAGATCTGGTGTCGAAAATATGTTTGAGGGTTCCTGAGTAAAAGACACCTGACATTGTGCTCTGGCCATGCCTGCACATGCACAAACCTACATATGCACAAACATCTGAACAACAGCAACAAAAAGATTGCTATGACAGGCATAGTGGCACATTACAATAATGGTAGCACTCAAGAATCAGAAGCAGGAGAAATCACCACAAATTTAGACCCATTTCAGGCTGCATACCAAGTTCAAAGATAGTCAGGACTACCACAGCCAGTCTCTATTCACAAAATAAAACCAACCAGCCTAATAACAACAAACAAATAAAGCTCTGGTTTACCAGGAAGAGATAGCTTTCCTTTGGGGGCCAAGAAAGCCCTGCTACAAGTCTGAAGGATTGTAATGCTTCCCCTTCCTCACATTTAAAGTTGGTGTGTTACAAGGGACTTGGGAGGCAGAGTCCAAAGCTAATTATGAGCGAGGTGTCTAGCCTTGACTTTATAGCTCGGTAGCTACCTAATACACATACTCCAAGCAATAAAATTAGAATAAAGTATCACAAGAAATTAAAACTACCCAAATGTTCATAAATTCATAAAAGGATTTCTTCTCTTTGTCATGATTTTAGCTAATGAGTTTTTGCTCTGAGCAAGAAAATCACAGATATTTAACAAATGGTATGTCCAGGGCAACAAATATAAAATACATATTTTATTTTGGGGCCTTCTTAAAAAAAACCCATTTTTTAATTTGATGGCTCCAGTGTTGGTATAAATTTAAATGTACATCCATTGTGACTACTAAACTTCCTGAATCAAGACCTATGAGCCAGCTATAAACATTTTCTTTTCCTAGAACAAGAGGACTCAGTGTAACCAGGGAGCCAGTCTGCTTGCCAGCCAATCTATCAGTGCATGCCAAAAGCAGGCAGATTGTTGGAGAGTTCAGCTTGCCATTGTAGTCACTGGCAAATAGGAAACATCATCAAAACAATGAAAAACGTGTGTTAGCTACTAGATTTATTACCCAGCTGGTCCAGAAATTGTCTGGATCCATCATGTTTGACTAGGCTAGCAATAGCCAGTTTTAAAGACAAAGTGAAATATAACTCCTATTTCTAGCAATGACTCTTAGCTATATGATACTTTCAAAAAAATTAGCTCTCTAAGATCACTCAAAAAAAAAAAAAACTGTCAGTAATTAAATGCATCTTTCCAATGTCTTTGAACCTTTCCACAAGCAAGGGACACATTCAGTAACCCTAAGTCAATGTTTGACCTTTGAAAATCTCTAGATATGAATAATGCATTCCTAGGCACTGCTATTGTATCTGGTCCTGATGTCCAGATTGAGAGAGGCAGGAAGCACAGCTTTTGCTCTGTCTCCTACAGCAGCCTGAGGAGTTCCCGTAATCTTTTAGGAACTGCTTCAATTCAGTACAAACTGGGACTCATGTTTTGATGCAGAATGAATTTCAGGGCATTCTAGTATGAAAAAAAGAGTTGGGGTTTATTGAAAATACATTTTTGATATAGATTTTAAGAGTGGGAGCTAAATACAAGGACTGAGGGTGGGGATGAGCATCTCCAAGAGTACAATATTCCATTGTCTTTAGAGAAGTCATATGTAAGATATTGATGGATTTGATGCTATTGTCTTCGAGGAGTACTTTAGGAAACTAGATAGCTATAGTACAGTATCATTCTTAATGGGTACTTCCCAGAATTATAATTTGTAAGGTCAAAGTCTGGATCACAGGAATGTTAGAAAGTAGGAGGTCTTACTGTAAAAGTTAACATTCTTGTTTCACAGAGATTCCCAGAGTTTGTCTGGGAAAAGGTCATACCCAATGTCATTTATATTCAAACATAGGTCATTGCTATTAGAAATAGAATAACTATCTAAGAAGAAATGATGTCAGCAACCTTCTTAGCAAACACTTTTCCGGAAGTCCTGAGTTCAATTCCTAGCAACCACATGGTGGCTCACAACCATCTGTAATGCAATCTGATGCCCTCTTCTGATATGTCTGAAGATAGCTACAGTGTACTCACATACATGAAATAAATCTTTAAAAAAGAATGTCATTTTTCTGCCTAGGAAGAGCCAAAAGTAGAATTCATATTTCATTCTTTGGACCAGAAGGAGGCAGTTTCCCCAGGCCCCCAATAGGCTCAGTAAGGTCCCAAAACCTCCACCTTTTTATGATAAGTGGAAGTTTGGTTCCAAAGCAGATCATGAAGGGACTTGTCCATCCCCAATGGCCTCCCAACCTGCTAATGCCCATCTCATTTTCTAACACAATGGTGAAAGGCTCTGTTCCTCTCAATCATGATAAATGAAAATAAGATCTATTTAGATGAAAAGATGTTATCTTTTCTAACAGAGAGTTAACTAAGCTAAGAGAATCTCCAGTGTTTTAAAAAGACATCATTTGGAAAAAGGTCCTCTTGAGTGAGGAGTGAGTGGTTTCTGTATTCAAAATATGTGCTGAGGTTTTATGTCTTCATAGGAACTATACCATTCTATATTAGCTCATGGTGCGATAATGTAAGGTTGAGCTCTGACCACTTATGTGAGGCATAGGACCCTTGCACGAGCTGTAAAAATCCCAGCAGGTTTCCTGCTATGTGTGCTTGCTTGCCTGAATTTTCACAGCTTCACCTTTCTATAGAAGTAAGACTTCTGGCCTTGCAAAAAATACTTCTGAGTATGTGGTCACTTTCCTGAAACCTCAGACCCATTTCTCTATGCCTCCCATTGTAAGTAAGGGCACAGTGAAACCATGTAACTAGACCATTCTGTGGGTATTTGGGAAACAAACTGCTTAGCTGTCACAGGGAACAGCAGGCTTGCTGTTTCACTGGGAAGGTAGCAGGGGAGGCACATGGGCCAGCACAGCCCTGTGGTTAGAATGGAGACCTTGACCTGTTGGTTCAAATACTTACTTTACTTTCTTACTCAAGCCCCTGACTGTGGGGCTATTTGGGTAATTCAGGACCTAGCCGCTTTTGCCTGAGGTAGTTGACCATGTGGGAAGTAGTGACTTTCCTGGTAAACAGAATCTTACAAGATCCCTGAGGAATGCTGAGGTTAATTTCCTGTTTACCTAATACCAATCTTTCTATTTACCCAGTCAGAGTCCTGCCTGGGTTAGGCCCAGGCCATAATGTTAGGACATTGGCAACAGCACTGGGATTTGGGGGGCCTGATTTGGACCTAACACACATAATCTTCCCTGTCTTTCCATCCTACCTCATCATCACCCTACTTAATTTCATTTTATTGTCTTATTTCCTTAATCTATTTTGTGTTGATAAAATAATGCTTCCGACTGGGTAGTCGCAGTGGGGAGAAATTTCTTGATTGGGTCATACTTCTTGAGTCTAGTGTCTAATTGGGGGCTTTCCGACTATTTGAGAGCTACCAAGCCTTTCTCTACTCTTGGTGAGCTTAACTTGGAGAGTTAAGGTGTTGATTATCATGGTCACCAAAGGCATCCAGAGACAGTGGTTCCTTACTCATTGTCTCAGACTCAAAAAGAATAAGGAACAAGAAGTTACTGGGGGAATCATAACTTTATCTAGGGACCATGCAGAAGAATCTTGCCCAGTGTTGTTCTTTGAGACATACTGTAGGAACCAAATGGAGACTGAGATCAGCTATAGGATTGTCTATTTGTTTGTTTGTTAAAGTAGTATTTGGTATTGAACCCAAGACCTTGTGCAAGTTCATCAACCATTCTTCCATTGAGCTGTCTTCATTTTTTACTGGTTGTTTTTGAGTGCGTCATGGCTGATCTAGTAAACAGTCTACACACTGTATGCATTTTCCCTCTACCTAACCTCCAACCTGAGTTAATTCATCCATTTAGGAGAGTGCTCAAATAGGCTATGTGGCAAGCATATAATCCACTGTGGGCCCTGCCTTTGTCACCAAAAAAGTACTAACTAGTCTTCAGCACCTAGTGAAAGGTGAAAGGGGAAACAGGTTGCAAGAAAGGTCTGACTGGCCCTTTATAAAGGTGTTAATCTTCCCAGAGGGGCAGAATCCTTATACAACTTCTCACAGACCTCACTTTCTAATATGATTCCAATGATAGAAAAGTTTCAGTGAATGGAGCAGGACAAACATTCAAACCTTAAGGCTGAACAAGGTAATTTATTCATTATATTTATTACTTGATTTAAATGTTCAGGTTGAGAAATTCTGAGACTATGTTTCCATTTTCCTTTAAGTTAACAGCCTGTATATATGGCCATCTTTACTCCCTGGACAGAGCTTTATAAGTCTTGCTTGAATTAAATTAAGTCCTTTTCAAAGGTGGTGACTTTTTAGCAGATCTTAAAGAACACGTACCATCTGCCAAGAAAGGAATTGCTAGATAGAAGAATAACAAGACTGAGAGGCCTGGAGGAGCAAAGGCTTGGTTCAGAGCTGAGCATCTATTCTACAGCTAAAGATAAAGTGACTGGAACAAATCTTAAAATGAATAGCTGCCATGCTGTTGGACTTAATTCGTTAAAGTCTGGAGAACAGTAGATGTTTTTCAAAAAGTCAGTAGCATGTTTCAAAAAAAAAAAAACGATGCTACTTAAACAGGAAGAAAAGAAAAAGGACAGACAACAGAAGAGATTATGGTGGTTTAAAGGGGAATGGCCCCCCAGAGGCTCATTGATTTGAATATGTGATCACCAGGAAGTGGCACCCTTTGAAAGCATTAGGAGGTGTGGCATTTTGAGAGAAAATGTGTCACTGAGGGTGGGCTCTAAGGTTTCAAAACGCCATTCCAAACCCAGAGTCTCTTTTTGCTGTTTGCAGATCCAGACTTAGAACTCTCAGCTCCCTCTCCAGCACCGTGTCTACCTGCATACCACCATGCTTCCCACCACGAAGAGTATAGACTAAACCTCTGAAACTGTAAGCAAGCCCCAGTTAAATGTTTTCCTTCATAACTGATGCCATTGTCATCATCGTGTCTCTTCATAGCAATAAAATCCCGAGTAAGACAGCCAATTAAATAGATATTCAAATAACAGCAGTAATAATATTTTAGGTAAAAATATATCTGATTTTTTTTTTTTTTATGTAATTACTGAAAACTTCTCTTGTTAACCAGCAGCCTATACCTTTTGTTAAACATGCATTATTTTGAGTTCCCACTTGGCCTCTGTGTTTAAAGTTAAAGTAATTATGAACATCAATAGATTCTCCTCTCCTTCAACATTTTTATATATCTGTCTGTACTATGTCTAAATTTCTATTATCTGGGGATACCAGTAGGCATCACCACGTGTTAACATAGTGTCTATTGAAATTGAAATTGACATAAATCTCTTCTTGGCATCAGTCTTCTCTTTGCAGACTTCTGGGACGATAGACTCTCAGTCACATTTACAAGAAATATAATTATATTATTTGAATTATGCCAGAGTAAAGAATTTATTTACTGAGCACAATATAATCCATTTGGTTTGCCAAAGAAATTCTAGGCAACTAGACTTTGTCCAGGTCTGGTTAAGAAGTGAAACCCAGTCAGCCAGGACATCTGCTCCTGTCTGTCCTACAACTTAAAGCAGACTTCTCTTTCATTATCAGCATCAGAAAGGACAGCAACAGCCAGAGCAACCTGAGGAAAGAGGCCAGAGAACTGAGCATGTAAGGGACAGTTCCAGACAGTTAATTGGGATAAAAGTCAAGTTGGATCAAATCGATGCCTGGCAACTAGCCACAGATGTTGTCTGGAGTCAGGAAAGACACTGAAGGCCACATAGGCACTGGACCAGCTTCTGAGGCCTGGGATCTAAGCCAGAAGTCACCACGGTCCAGTCCCTTAGAGTTTCTCAGGCATACAGATCTAGGAAGGACATGGATGCTTCTCAATAAAGTGACATTTAAATAGAAACAAGGAGGAAACGGAGATGGACATCATGGCCTGGCCATCTCTAGTCTCAAGAGAGGAAATGATAGATGTAATTAGGTAATCACTTGGTAAGAAGCAGATGGGAAGAGCCAGCAATGCAGAAGCGCACTGAGGGAAGTGGAGAGCCTGGCTGGTGAGCTCAGAGTTCTGAAGCAGAGAAGATTCACAGAATCAGAGGCCCAGCTTTTGACTTCGCTGGGCACAGAGAGGAAAAGGCATGCTCTGAATGTTTTGAAAGAGACACACTGATTGCCATAGGAAGTAGGTTCCCTGAGTTTAGGATAGATGGAGGTAAACTGGGGAGAGCCTTACAGCGGTCCAGGAGTCGGTGAGGTCTTAATGGGAACTGAAAACCATGGAGGCTCCTAACATGAGACATGGTTGATAAGATTTGCTGAGGGAGATTGGGTGTAAGGAAGGAAGGAAGAATGACTGGAATTTTGCTAAGGATGACTGATAAGCTGAGGCACTTCACTCAATATAACTAGAGAGATATCTGGGTGTAATGGTAAAGATGGGGTCAGCGGTCTTCTCAAATGTGGTTTTCGATGCCCGTCTCGTGTACAAATGCAAGCACCAGGTTGATAGCTGGACATAGAAGACGGAAGTTCAAAGGGAAAATGTAAGGTTGAGTTTTGAGGTTTAGAATCTGTATCATTTAAAGTATAAACTTACATAAGAGAGTATAAAGGAGGTGAAGGTAGGGGACGAAGAGGACTGCTCGGTGGGACGGAGGGTTGCAGGAAATTTCAGAACAAGAGACTGAGAAAATAAAGAGGAACCCGTGGGAGGCAGGGGGGAAACAAATGCTGAATGAGACCGAAGAGAGGTGTTTCAACATCCAGTACAGAAACAGAGCTCAGATGAGAGAAGTTAATTAATGCTACTTCTGATTATACACATCAGGCTATTGGGGACTGAAAAACCAAGTTGTTGGAAAGATGAACAATCAGATAGTCTTGGAGAGTCTTTGGAGGGATGGAGAAGGAGTGCTTGGAGAGTAGTTTCAAGAGAAAAGGAAAATAGAGAAAAATCGACAAGTACTTCTTGAGCATTGCTTCGAACGGAGGAAAGCACGGGAGATATGTGAAACGAGGGCAGGGGTCTGTTCGGGCAAGTACTATTATCAAGCGCGGTTTACATAACCCTGTGCTTTGAGAAGGACAGAGGTGCTGTGAGATGGGCGTGGTGCTGTAAAGACATCGAAGCTGTGAAGGGGGGGTGGTGCTGTGAAGGGGCGTGGTGCTGTGAAAAGGGGTGTGGTGCTCTGGATGGGGCGATGCGTGGTGCAATGAGGGCAGTCGTGCTGTGAGGGGTTTTGGTGCTGTGAAAGAGGTGTGATGTAAGAGAGGTGTTATGCTTTCGTAAGTGGAGGTGGATATGTTCTGGAGTAGTCTACAACCTTGGTGAGGGCCAAGCCCTGCCAGTGTAACTAGTTATTCTGGAATGCTTCCGCCTGGATCCTCCCTCATCTTTATCAGCAGTATGTAACTCCTACACGTCAGACTCGAGCTTCTAAGAACACACTGCTTTCCCCTTTCTGTGGATATTTGTTGTCTTTGTGACTGTTGTTAGAGGATTAGTAAAATTTAACTCACATTGGCTATCATAATGCCTTCCTTCCCCCTGCAAATAAATATCAGCGCCATCATGGTAAAATATGAAGAAATGGGAGTATACATTCTGAGCATCCTGAGCAACAGCATATTTCAATTCTATTCTTTTGGTTTTAATGTCAGTTGGACTTGATCTTTTAAAGGTAATGATGGAGGACAGAATCTCTAGAAAGGCTAATAAAAAACAAAAAAGATGCCTGAAGAATGTCCAGAATTATGCTACATGCTGAGGAAACTTCACCCTGACCCTGATGTTAGGCCATACCTCAGGGCCACTGCCAATCCAAGCTATGCTCACTTCTTCATGTCCCTACTTCCCCAGAGGGAATTCTCAGCCAGCCAGCAGCTGGGGTTATCATCTCTTTTTAGCAAAGCTGTGTCAGCAGTAAAGAAGAACAGAAAAGCAAGTAGCTGGTATTTCAACTGTCTGTTCTGGGTATTAGAGCTGCTTAGTTTCTGAGTCCCATCAGATTTTTCTCAGTAGCATTGGCATTTACTCTAGGAAAAAAAGCACAGTGTGTGTGCGTGTGCGTGTGCGTGTGCGTGTGTGTGTGTGTGTGTGTTATTGGTGTCTATTTCTTCATAAAATTTTGAATGTCTGAAGTTCTAAGTTTGTCCCTGTATGTTCCCAGCTTTAGGAGAATAAGTTAAGTTCTTCACATGCTCATGGAACACCCATTGGCTGTGATACAGAGCCCACTGACTTTAAACAGTCAAGGAGCTTTGTGTCCTTGAGGAATGTAAAAATGCATTTAATATTGCAAAGTGGGGTGTACTTAACCACCTGATGAAGAAGAATAGAGTTTAACTCTTGCAAGAGACTGCTGTGTATCTGAGATAGAATACAACACATTTCATTTTTATCACAGCAGCCCTACAAAATAAATATTATGTGGATAACTAAATGAACTTAATTTAATCGCTCACATAGTATATGATGGAGATGAAATGAAAACCTTAGAATTCTGTTTTTTTCTTTTGTAACTGGGTTTCATGTAACCCAGGCTGGTCTCTAATTCTCACTATGTAGCTTAAGAAGTTGATCTTGAACACTATTTTCCTGATTCTACCTCTGCAGTTCTGGGGCTATCAATATGTGCCATAACACCTTGGTCAGAAATTCCTTTGGGAACCCTATGGGTAGGACCACCATTTGACTCTATTTGGTGGCTTGAATGAGAATGTCCTGCATAGGCTCATATATCTGAATGTTTGTTTCTCAGTTGGTGGAACTTTTTGGGAAGGGTTAGGAGGTGTGGCCTTTTTGAAGGAGACTTGTGTCTAGGGATGGACTTTGAGCTATCAAAAGTCTGTGCCAGGCCTGGTCTCCTCTCCTCTCCTCTCCTCTTCTCTCCTTTCCTCTCTCTCCCCCTTCTCTCCCCTCCCTTCCTCTCTCTTTCTGCCTGCAAATCAAGATGTTTTCTCTTAGCTACTGCTCCAGTGCCATGTCTGCCTGCCTGCTGAAGTGCTTCCCACCATGATGGTCATTAACTAACCCTCTGAAACTATAAGCAACTTAAGTGTGTGTGTGTGTGTGTGTGTGTGTGTGTATGTGTGTGTGTGTGTGTGTGTGTGTGTGTGTTTATATGTTCCCTTGGTCATGGTGTCTCTTTATAGCAATAGAACAGTGACTAAGAGACTAAGACACTCTCCACCCAACATATTATTATTCCAGACAAGTCCCACCTGCCTCTCATTGTATATTCATTCAATTCCATTTTAATATAATCGGTGGCATGTATAAGGTCTTGGTAAGAAACTCTGGTTTATAAATATTAATTAAAAATTAATAAAATAGCTACAAATAACTACCACCAATGATAATGATCCATAACTATTTAGGCTATATTTTAGACGCTGGCCCCTACTACATGTGAATCAAAGTATTTGACTCCTCTACTTTCTCATCCCTCCTAGATCTCACCATTTTGCCCTCAACACCTTAGCATGATGTGTTAATTATGCAACCTGACAGTTCTAAACACTTAACATTTTGTACTGCCATTCTGATTCAGAATTGATCCCATAAAAACAACAGTTGCATTTCTGTGTATGTACTATCCAGTTTCATTCACATCCAGTCAACCTAAATCCTGTCCTATTCTGTCTTCCCCTGCACAAATTCGGGAACCATCTCAGTGGGATAGTTGGTTTTAGGACACAATTTAAAGCTCTCTTGAACAGATTCCACAACTAAAATTCAAGATAGACAAAGAATTTATGAGATTATTGTTGATAGGGTTAATAATGACCTGTGGATTGCCTGAAACTCTTCTTCTTGTTTTCTGTGCAAATTCACAATGCTCAACAAAATGAATTCTACTGAGATGTGTCTAGCTATTCTGTTGCATGTTTACCTCATCTGATTTCTCTACATTGCAATTATAGACTATTCAAACAGTTTAGCTAAGTACAGCTGAAGGTTGAGAGTCCAGCAGTTTTAGCAGATTAGGCAATGAACGGCAGTAAGTACAGTTCTTTCAGACGTTCTTACCCACATAGTTAAATACTAATTTGATCAGCCTGGCCTCTCTGAGAGCCACTTAACTTATAATCAACCTACCACTGCCCTGTTTTTCTGCAAACCCCAAGATGCTTATGCAGTAACAAATAGAGTGAAGATTTACCATTTTTCTGACTATCCAAACGCTGACCATCAATCTATGTAATTTAAAACATTGTGTTTTACGGGCTTTAGTCATGTCCTTGAATGGTTTTACTTAGCTGGACATTTCAATCAAGTTCATTAAATAAAACCATATATTTATTCAATATAAAGCCTAAAAGCATTTGAATTCCACAAACATGCTGCTGCTGATGTTATTTCTACTTGCAGCCCAGGGACAATCATTGTACTGTCACACAACTAATGCCAGTCACTGAGTATTTTCATCACTATTGAGGATGCCTTTGTTTGTCAAGACTGAACATGCTATTCCTATCAATAAACAAGTAGATAAACAAGTAGAATTCCTTGTTGTTTCTAAGATTTTAAGATTTGCACAACGTTTTTCTTCCTCCAGAAGGTCAAAGAGCTCTTAGCTCAAACCTTGTATAGGGAAAGAAACTTGGTATAATCCCTTCTACAGATGAGAAAGGATGGATGAGATCAGTGATTCTCTAGGGTTTTGCTTCAGGTGAATTCAGCATGGACCCTGGCCATTCCATGGCATCTTTCTCTAGGTAAGACGAGTGTTGTGAAGTTAAAAGCACATGAAGTTAGTTTGCCTCATTGAAAAAATGTGTTACAATTTTAAGGACATAAATGCAGAGTAGAGCTTCCAATTTTATGGCTTATTTCAAATTTTATGTAAACGTCATGACACTGAAAGGCATTTGCATATTTCTTTCTGATTGTGTAGAATTAGCATTTCATGGTTCTTTGCCTATTCATAAACAAGTTTATAATTAAACACTATACTTTTCATATTTTGTCTACAAACCAAAATACAATTTGACCATATGTAAGACTTTTTTCTCTTTAATTAAAGAAAGACATTTTTGTTTTAATAGTTATTTTAATAAATAAGTTGGGAGAGATGGCTCAGTGGTTAAATTAACTTCTTGCTCTTCCTGAGGACCAGGGTTCAATTCCTAGCATTAACATGGTGACTCACAATCAACTATAACACTAATTCCTGGGGATTTGACATCCTGTTTTGGCCTCTGCTGGCACTGCATGCACATGATACACAGATATACAAGTAGTAAAAACACCCATATACATAAAATTAAAACAAACAAACAAATAAATATATAAAATAAATAATAAGTACAATAGAATTAATAGCTTACATTTTCTCCCTGTACTGTACAGTTTCAATGACACTCATGTCTTTTAGGATGAAAACTTGAGCAGAATTTAAGATAGCAACTATGCAGCCAGTTTTACATACATATCACAATGCTTACTCAACAGAAATTCTCAAAAGTTAGTAATAATGCTAGCATAGCTGATGTGGTCTTTGTTCAGTTATTCCTCAAAGACGAGTAACTGCCTAGTAGGTCCTGAGTTTGTCCCAGTCCATAGACACAATGCACTCTATGCCACAGATAAACCTAAACCAAATTCTTGGGTTAGATGGATCAGCGTGTAATGGAAAAAATCAGATAAATGATAATTGCACATAAATGCCAAGCTGAGAGTTATTTGTGTACAGAGCTTCAAATTATAGAGGGAATGACTATGAGAATATAGAGATTTACAAAGGAATCATAGAGCAAGAAACTTTGGGATTTAGAGGTTCTGTGGGAAATTTTCCAGTTACTGGAGTCATGGAAAGGTCCTTATAGGAAGGAAAGGTCACTGGGTAACAGTCACTCTCTACCATTAACACCAAGACTGAGATCCTGCATATCTCTTGTTCTGACATCTCAAGGTTGAGACCACCACCTCCTCCCCCACTACTCTAGTTCCAGCTGCAGAAGAGCTCAACTACACTACACCACTGCACAAGAGTGTTCTGTGATTTCCAAAGCAAAACTCATTGTGCTTCAATACAGATACAGATAGCATCATCAAAACCTATTTTCTCATGGAACTCAACTTCACAGATGTTTATCTCCATCCTTCTCTCCACTTCTGTCTTAGGTGGGCTTTCCGTTGATGTGAAGAGACACAATAACCAGGATAACTCTTATAAAGGGAAACATTTAATTGGGGCTGGCTTACAGTTTCAGAAGTTTAATCCATTATGGTCATGGAAGGGAGCATGGCAGCATGCAAGCAGATATGGTGCTGGAGAAGGAGCTGAGAGTTAGTCCATTATCATCCTGGTGGGAAGAATGGCAGTGTCCAGGCAGACATGATGCTGGAGAAAGAGCTACAAGGTCTACATCTTGATCTGCAGGCAGCAAGAAGGAGACTGTCCCACACTGGATAGAGCTTGAACACAGGAGACCTCAAAGCCCACCCCCACAGTGACACACTTCTTCCAACAAAGCCACACCTACTCCAACAAGGCCACCCTAATAGTGCCACTCCCCATGGGCCAAGCACTTAAACACATGAGTCTGTGGGAGCAATACCTATTCAAACCACCACACCATGTGACTTAACCTCACCCATTTGTGACCACCAGCACTTGCTTCCTGCTACTGGAAAATGCCTCTGTTTCCTAACCTTTTCACTGAGATTTTTTTGCTTTTAAAGTGTTCATAAAAGCATTTCTTGACCTGGAGTTGGTCAAAAGGAAGATTAGAACTTTTTTCTCCTATACACTAATGTCCATGTATGTCTGGTGGTGGAGGCAAATCTGATCCCAGTTGCTATTTTCAAGCTGTCATTATTCTTCCCCTCTCAAAATATTCACATCTTTTGAAACTCCTTATCAATTCCCCCATCTGTTCTTCACTCAACTGGACCATATGCAGACCTTTGGCCAGAACTTCAGGCCATGTTCTTCACTCAGTTGGACCACATGCAGACCTTCCAGTCAATGTCCCTCACTTTGTTAGACCACACATAGACCTTTGGGTCAATGTCCTTCATTCAGTTGGACCACATGCAGACCTTCGGGTCAAGGTCCCTCACTCTCTTGTGCCTTTTGTGTTGTCCATCTATCAACTTCCAAATATAACCATGTGACCTAAGATGCCACTTTCCAAATCCCTTTGTCTCCACTGTATCTGTGGTTTTATCCATGTTGCTTTCCATGACCCACTCATGCCATGCCCAGGTCACATCGTCCTGTACCATCTCTGAATTTTTATTTCAAACATTTCAATTCTGTCATCTCCTCCTCTTTAAGCCTACTTGTTCCAATATGACATTTGGTTCACTAGTTCATTTAGCCTACCAACCCTATGTCTTCATGTGTCACTTTACCCAGGTTGCTCTATAGTCCTACTATGACTAGTTTTAGTACTATTTATTTCTTTTTTCAATATTTATACATATACAATGTATTTTGAATATGCCAACCCCAACTTTCCTCAGATGTTCTAATTCCTTTTCACCTTTCTCAATTATTATTCCATGGCAAAAATATAAGTTCTGGTAAAATCCAAGCCACTCTTAACTGGTCCCAGCATTTGTGTGGTTAAATATTGCCAGACACCATTTATACTTTTGGGATCATTTACATAATTATGCTTAGCGAAGTCACCATTATCTTGTTAAAAAATGATGGTTAAGTTTATACTTTCACCCATCATTTCTTCCCTTTTTCCTCTAGGTTTATTCCCTCTAATTGCATGTTGTGGCTCTAAGTGTGTGCACACATATATATGATGGGCATTTGTTTGTACAGGCACACTTGTACCATGGTATGCATGTAAAGGTAAGGGTGTCAGTTTTCACCTATCACATTGTTAGAGTCAGGGACTCTTAGTCATTTTTTGCTGCATATGCTAGATCCAGAGATTATCCTGTCTCTGCCTCTCATGTCCCCCATGAAAGCACCAAGAATAGGTATTCATACTCACCCATTTGGCTTATATACACAGGTTCTGGGAATTCAAAATCAGGTCCTTAATCTTACATGATGTTCTGGGTAGCCTTTATTGTCAACATGACACACCCTATAGTCACTTGGGAAAAGTGAACCTAAACTGAGGAATTTTCTAAATGAGGTTAGCCTGTGAGCATGTTTATGGGACATTGTCTTAATTGTTAATTAACTTATGAGGACCCAGCCAATCATGGGTGCCATCCCTAGGTGGGTAGTCTTGGGCTCTGGGATGTATAAGAAAGCCAGCTGAGCATCATCCAGTGAGTGAGCCAACATGCAGAGTTCTTCTGTGGTTTCCTCTTCAGGTTCTTATCTTTAGTGTCTGTCCTGACTTACCTTCATAATGGATTGCGACCTGGAAGTGTCAAATGAAATAAACCCTTTCCTCTCCAAGTTGTTTTGGTCATGCTATTTGCCATAGTAACAGAATGAAACCAGAACACATGGCAAGCACCTTTACCCACTGAGCCATCTCCCCATTCCTATATATGCACTAAACCACCAAAAGCATATGTTTACAGATAATTATCCCCATAAAACATTTCACCTGATAGTAGTTTGACCTTTTTCAACTTTCTGGAGAACACTAAAATATGCAAAGTGTCCTCACTACTAACCAAAGTTTAACCATCACAAATTGTTACAGAACATATACTTAATACATCAGACATCTTCCCTATTGTGTTTTGCTTATTTTTTCTTTACAATTTTTAACCTTTAATAACACATTGCCTAGGTCAGCCTTTACGTATTTGGTTATCCATGGCATAACTATTTAGTTATGGCAATCCACTAACTCTTTTATCAATCCCTGGTCTCCCATTCAAAATTTGAGACCTGACACTGTCTATTAGTTTTGTGGTTAGGGTTAAGCAAGACTTTAGACCATGTACAAAGTTCTGACGCCCAACAATTAGATGCTATCAAGTGACATTTAATTCCCATTAGATGTTAAGTACACTGATCTTGGTAGTGCAACCTCCTCTGGGACTTTTGCTCTTTCCAAATTTGTAATACTAGTAGATTTCAAATTTCAATTTTTTTGAAGAATTTTCAGAAAGTTTCTGTCACATTACAAGTTGCATAGTTGTCATTGTAAAGCTCTGGGATGTATTAAACATCCTCCAAAGGTCACATCTGTAAGAATTATTGTTTAGCATACTCTCATCCCCTGGCTTCACATTGCCAAGTACTTGCCCATCCATCTAAGCTAAGGATACTGAGTTTGTTGTTACTGACTCCTTCTTTTCCATTGCCACAGTTTCTCTTCCAAACAATCACTTCCCGTTTCCTACTGGCTTCTTGTGAACACAAGAACTCTAACGTTCTCCATTTTTAACCTCAAAGTGTCACATCAATTGCATTATCTTCCACTGTGACTGGCTGAGAAACTCATCAAATGGTAATTGGAACCAACCTATCCTGTTTTTTCTTTTCAGCATTCACCAGCGGCCTTGCCATGAGGGCTATGAGGACTCCTGGAATATTAAAAGGAATCAGACATTTCGCCTGCCCTCCAGAGGTGAACTCTGGTGGGCATTCTTCAAGACTGAGTTCTCATCAAAACAGTGAAGCATTACTATTACTTATGAAAAGTATTTCTACCCAAAGGTCAGTGGATATTTTCCACACTCTTGTACACATTCTATCACAGTTAATGGTGAACTCTTAATTGCACAATTCAACGCTGAGTAGCAATTCCAGTTAATTCTTAAGATTGATGCTTGTCTTTAGTAAAGCAGAGAATCACAAACCATGATGAATATTAGTCCTTCCTATCTTGAAACTGTGTCAAAAAGTTTAGAAAAATTACATTTATTTTTTATTGTTGTGTTTCATATAGGCGTGAAGAACAGCTGTTTCCACCTTATGTAAGTTGCTCAGAGGAGGTAAATAAGAACCCTTAAGCTCCCATTTCTAACAGTGCTTTATTATTATTAATTAATTTGCTTGTTTATTTTACATCTAACTGTTTTGATTTAGATCATAGGGAAGTTAATCTTAATTATCAGCTTGGCTGGGTTTGGAATTGACCAAGAAACAAGCCTCTGGGCAGACTGGTATGGAATTTTCTGGATTAGGTTAATTGTGATGGGAAAAACCCACCCTCAATTTGGGCTGTACCATTCAGTGGCTTCCCAGATATATATAACAGAAGTTCCAAGGAAAAAGCTTTTGCTCTTTGCTTCTTGCCTGCACTGGTGAGTACATCTGTTAGTGCTGTCACAGCTGCTGCCATTCTTCACTGACATCAGGACCCACCCTTTTTTTTTTTTCTTCAAAGACTAGCTTTATTGAGTTCGGGTGTCCATTAGATTTAGGTAAAACAAAACAAAAACAAAAACAAAAAGAACAACCAAACCAAAAAAAATAAATAAATAAAATAAACATAGAGCAATGACAAAAAAACCTGTCAGCGATCTTTGAACCAGATCTCAGCTGTTGTGAAAGGTTTTTTCTTCATCTAGTTGTCTGAGGTTAGCATATAATCTGTTAAACATAAAATACTTACATTTTTTGCTTAGTGCATTTTAATGGTAATTAAATTACTATTGACAAATTGATAACTTTTGACTGATTGACACTCTCTAGCCAAAGTTGGTAAACTCTCAGTTGTCTTTGTGAGTACAGAGGATCAATGGGAAGAGCTGAAGTTATGAATAAGGTTGGTAAGCTGATCTATTTTTTAAATTGTGCATAAAAATTTAATTTGTAAACTTATTTCTAGGAATTTATGTTGACAAAAATAAGTAAGCACTGTGGGATATCTATCACAGTATTATATGCAATGGTGAATTATGAGAAACATGTCAAAATTAAATACAGAATTAATAAACTATGAAATTACTTGTTGACATTTCTATAATAATTACAATGGTATTTTCTAGGCCAAAGCTATAGAAGCAAATATTATCATCATCTTATAATTTCACATATAAATATGATCAAAATAAATTAAATCATTTTTTAAAAACTTTGTGCAATTGGAAATTATTTCTGACAGATCAACTCTTACAGTTTTATAGGCCATTCATTTGTCTCCTTTAAAATGACAAAGGAAATTGGACTTTAGTCAAAATAGCACACAACCTAATCTCATAAATTACATGTTTAGTGTTACTTGTTTTCAGTAGGTTTTGAAAACCTTACTACTGTCACACTCAATTAGAAAAAGTTGGCAACTCCTGACTAAATTCAGAGAAAATAAATACTAGTCTTCTGAAATATACATGACTCACCTCCCTAATGTGAACATAAAATTCAAATACCTCCAATGTTCTCTCTTGCTTCACTCTGAGCAAAGAGCAACATTCTTTTGTGTTTCCCAAGGCCATTACACTGAGATTCATCAGATATCTATAACAATTACAGAAGTTACCCCTTAAATATTTCTATTTGATCAGTACGAAGTGTCTTTCCATATCTTTTTTGATAACTTTTGGTTGAAATTTGATTTTATTCGATATTAGAATGGCTAGTCCAGCTTGTTTCTTGGGACCATTTGCTTGGAAAATTGTTTTCCAACTTTTTACTCTGAGGTAGTGTCTATCTTTGTCACTGAGGTGCATTTCCTGTATGCAGCAAAATACTGGGACATGTTTACATATCTAGTCTGTTAGTCTATGGCTTTTTATTAGGGAATTGAGTCCATTGATATTAAGAGATATTAAGGAATAGTGATTGTTGCTTTCTGTTACTTTTGGTGTTATTTTTATGTTTGTGTGGCTATCTTCTTTTGGGTTTGTTGAAAGATTACTTTCTTGCTTTTTCTAGGGTGTAGTTTCCCTCCTTGCCTTGTGTTTTCCATCTATTATTCTTTGTAGAGCTGGATTTGTGGAAAGATATTGTGTAAATTTGGTTTTGTCATGGAATGTCTTGTTTTCTCCGTCGATGGTAATTAAGAGTTTTGCTAGGTATCATAGCCTGGGCTGGCATTTGTGTTCTCTTAGGGTCTGTATGAGATCTGCCCAGGATCTTCTAGCTTTCATAGTCTCTGGTGAGAAGTCTGGTGTAATTCTGATAGGTCTGCCTTTATATGTTATTTGACCTTTCCCCCTTGCTGCTTTTAATATTCTTTCTTTGTTCAGTGCATATGGTGTTTGATTATTATGTGACAGAAGGAATTTCTTTTCTGGTCCAGTCTATTTGGAGATCTGTAGGCTTCCTGTATGTTCATGGGTATCTCTGTAGGTTAGGAAAGTTTTCTTGTATGATTTCGTTGAAGAAATTTACTGGCCCTTTAAGTTGGGAATCTTTACTGTCTTCTATACCTATTATTCTTAGTTTTCATTTTCTCATTGTGTCCTGGATTTCCTGGATATTTTGGGTTAGGAGATTTTTGCATTTTGCGTTTTCTTTGACTGCTGTGTCAATGTTTCTATGGTATCTTCTGCACCTGAGATTCTCTCTTTTATCTCTTGTATTCTGTTGGTGATGTTTGTATCTATGACTCCTGATCTCTTTCCTAGGTTTTCAATCTCCCAGGTTGTCTCCTGTGATTTTTTTTATTGTTTCTTTTTCCATTTTTAGATCCTTAATGGTTTTGTTCAATTCCTTCACCTGTTTGGTTGTGTTTTTCTGTAATTCTTTAAAGTGATTTTTGTGTTTCCTCTTTAAGGGCTTCTAGCTGTTTTCCTGTGTTCTCCTGTATTTCTTTAAGGGAGTTATTTATGTCCTTTTTAAAGTCCCCTATCACCATCATGAGAAGTGATTTTAGATTCTAATCTTGCTTTTTTGGTGTGATGGTGTAACCAGGATTTGCTATGGTGGGAGAATTGGGTTCTGATGATGCCAGGTAACCTTGGTATCTGTTGCTTATATTCTTGCACTTGCCTCCTGCTGCATGATTATCTCTAGTGCTACCTGCCCTCCCTTTATCTGACTGGAGCCTGTCCTTCCTATGATTCTAGTTGTATCAGAATTCCTTAGAGACCAGCTGTCTCTGGGATCCTGGGATCCTGAGATGTTGGGTGTGACAGAGCTCCTGGGAGTCAAGCTGCTTCTGCAACCTTGAGATCCTGGTGTGACCAAGCTCCTGGGATCCTGGGATCCTGGGATCCTGGGTATGTTAGAGCACCTGGGAGTTGAGCTTCCTCTAGGTGTTGGGAGGACCCATCTTCTTTAGCCTTGCAACATTTACTAAGCCTCAGTGGATCTCTGGGTACTTCAGGCCCTTGGTCAAATAGTGACTGCTGAGGCAGTTATAGCCTGGGCTACTACCTACCCCTCCTGTGTGAAAACAGCCAATGTTTAGTTACCTAGTAAGCCAAGCTAATAAATCTCCTTTAATACATCTTAATTCTGTCTGCTCAGTTCTGTTCCTCTAGAGAATCCCGATTAACTCTATAATAATATGACCTGCTAGGAGTTATAGAAACAACTGAGCTTTGTTACTGTTATTGCTTTTTTTTTTATTTCCAAAACAGAGTTTCTCTATGAGGTCTTGCCTATCCTGGAACTTGCTCTGTAGACCAGGCTGGCCTCAAACTCACAGAGATCTGCTTGCCTCTGACTCCTGAGTTCTGAGATCAAAGGCATGTGCCACCACTGCCCAGCTAAAAAGAATTAAATTTAAGTTATGTATTCTGACTAATATACTCCATGAAACAATAAAGTACTTATTGATTGTACAAAAATCATGGTGGCTTTAGTTTTTAGTAATAAAGGAAAATAAGGTTTGTCTAACATATTACAAATATTATACTCTCACTGGAAGTACATGATTGATTCTGAGTCCACATGTACTTTTTGTACTATTAAATAAAAATTTTTGCATACCACTTTACAAGACACATATCCTTCAAAATTTTAAGTTAAACATTTGCAATTTTAAAAAATTTAAAGTCCAATCTCCCTCTTTAGTTTTGATAACAGGCAAAACAGATTATTTTTAAATGACTACCTATAAATAATTACAGTACTTCTATACAGTTGATTTAAGAGCATTATAATATTTGCAATAAAAACAGTATTAAAGTGTTGGGAGCCGCCTGAGCACCCACATCCGCCATTACAAGATGGCGCCTACATTCGGCCGAGGACAAGTTGTAAACAGGCTAGTGCGCATGCACCTGGTAATTTTCCACCTCAGAGTCTCAGCCTCTCTCGTGGCGGCATCTGGCCTGGTGTGCGGGAGCCAATGGGGAAGCTCCATGTCCCAGGCAAGCGCTGTGACCCATATAAAGGGCGGGTATTCAATTGTTCTGAGTCTCCACTCGTGGCCAGCTTATGCTCTCCCTCTCAAGATGCATTAAAGCTGTTCCTGCAGAAGGATCCTATGTGTGCCGCGTCGTTCTTGCTGGCGAGACCGTAGCGCGGGACATCTGGTGCCGAAACCCGGGAAACTTTGTCATCATCAAGCACCTTTGGAGACCCCCTGGAAACAGGGAGGATTCAGAACTGCAGGGAGGTAGGTTCGGATAGGCATGTCGATCCTGGATCTTGATTTGGGGTTGCCCCCTTTTTGGTCTAACGCTGTTGAAGTTTTGCTGATTGTGTTAATTGCCCTCATTTTGGTTTTACTGTCCTTGTATTGCGGCGAACAAGGTAGGGGCTATATAGATGCTGTAAGGGAGGGGCAAATCACCCCTGAAAGGGTCCAGGATACCATGTCAGAAACCGGACGGAGTGAGAGGATGGGTACCCAAAGGGAAAGAAATCTTAGCAATGGAAATGGACCTCCTGGTAAGTCGAAAGACGAGGGAGAGATTAAAGACAAAGTAGAGTACAGCCAAATTAAAGACCTGGCTGAAGCGGTTCGAAAGTATGGGGTAAATGCTAATTTTACTATAGTAATGTTAGAGAGTTTTGCCGGGGCGTCCATGACTCCCGCCGATTGGCAGATGCTGGCCAAGGCTGCGCTCCCTACAATGGGCCAATATATGGAGTGGAAGGCTTTATGGCATGAAGCTGCACAAGCTCAAGCCAGAGCCAATGCTACAGCACCGACCCCTGGACAGAGAGATTGGACCTTTGATATGTTAACTGGCCAAGGTCCTTTTGCGGTAGATCAGACCGTATTCAGGCAGATAAGAGACTTTGGTATCTCTGCCATTATCATAGGTGTGGTGGCAGCGGCTGTGGTTACAGGGGCCGTCAAGGTCACTGCTTCGGCCCTTGCACTCTCTGGAACGATGCAGACCGCCAATACCATTAATGAGTTGTCTGCAGCTGCCACCTTAGCTCTAGACAGACAGGTATCCGCCAATACTCAAGTCCAGAGGGGCCTAATGCTGGTTAACCAGCACATTGATCTTATTCAAGAACAACTGGATGTCCTTTGACAGCTAGCGCAATTGGGCTGTGAACAAAAGTTGCCAGGACTCTGTGTTACTTCCATACAATATGATAGATTTACAAAAGCAGCTAACCTGTCTAAAAGTCTTTCGCAGTATATGTTACAGAATTGGATCCTTAAATTTGATGACACCCTGCGGGAATTGCCGACAGCAATTATTCAGATCAACTCCACCCGTCTTGACCTGTCCTTGACCCGAGGGCCTCTCTTCATGGATTTCCTCGGCAATTTCTTATTTCAAGGAATGGGTGGGGGTGGGATTGTTTGGAGCAGTGCTTTGCTGTGGGTTGGTGTTCCTCCTATGGCTCATCTGCAAACTTAGGGCCCAGACTAAAAGAGACAAGGTGGTCATTGCGCAGGCGCTTGTTGCCTTAGAACAAAGAGCCCCGGCCGGTGTTTGGCTGTCCATGCTTAAACAATAGCGGTAGGTCGCCAGACAGACAGTTCTTGCACACCCGCGAGTCTAGTCTCATTGCACTGGGTAGAATGTTTGGTCTGAGCAGCTCTTGAGGGATGTCGAGCAAAGCATCGCACAAGGCGGTCATCATTGTGGGCCACCTTGGGAGATATGTCATTTGCATGAGGGTTAAGTGCCCTAGTTTCCCTCCCTCTAAAAAACGGCACTGGGCGGGTCAGGAAGACCTCGGGCGCACATGAGCTTAGGGGTCTTCTCCTGTACAAGGCCCAAGCTTTTGGTCAGGGGATTTGACCTCTGTCTCCACCCTCTTAAGAGTGTCCTACTTTGCTTACAGAAATAAAAAGGGGGAGATGTTGGGAGCCGCCTGAGCACCCACATCCGCCATTACAAGATGGCGCCTACATTCGGCCGAGGACAAGTTGTAAACAGGCTAGTGCGCATGCACCTGGTAATTTTCCACCTCAGAGTCTCAGCCTCTCTCGTGGCGGCATCTGGCCTGGTGTGCGGGAGCCAATGGGGAAGCTCCATGTCCCAGGCAAGCGCTGTGACCCATATAAAGGGCGAGTATTCTATTGTTCTGGGTCTCCACTCATGGCAAGCTTATGCTCTCCCTCTCAAGATGCATTGAAGCTTTACTGCAGAAGGATCCTATGTGTGCCGCGTCGTTCTTGCTGGCGAGACCGTAGCGCGGGACATTAAAGGCTTCTGGTTTCCATCTGTAGCAGGAGACCTCTGCCTGGGCCACCAGGGCTCCATAGCCAAATAGCTCTGGGAGAAAGCTAACCTCCCAGGAGTGTGGACAAGCACATGAAAGGGGTAAGAGGAGCAACACTGATCAGCGGGACTCAACCAGAATCCTTGGGACACAGGGACTGAGGAACAGCTAGGGGAAAGGAGCCTTCTGGTTTCCATCTGTGACTGGAGATTTCTGCCTAGGCCACCAGGGCTCCATAGCCAAATAATGCCAGGAGAAAGCTAGAATCCCAGGAGTGTGGGCAAGCCTATCTGCTCAGAGGGACCCACCTGGAATACCCCAGACAAAGGGACTGAAGAGTGGTCTTCTAGTTTCTTTCGGTGGCCGAGGAACAGATCCTGTGACACAGGGCTCCATACACAAATAGTGCCAGGAGAGAGCTGGTATCCCTGGAGTGCCGACACACCTTCAAGCACAGGAAAGACCACCACTTCTATTCAAATTCACTGGATCAAGAGGGACCTTTGCAGAGCCATCAGGACACAGGAAACAAGGGAGAGCTGGGGACAAGATCCTTCTGGTTTCTGTCTGCATCCCAGAGCTGACTCTGTACCACAGCTCTCCAAACCCAAATTCTCCTCTCAGAGAGAACTGGTCTTTAAGGAGTATTGACACCTAGGCTTGCAGGAAAGACAAGCCACAGTCAGAGAGAATAAGACCAGCTAACGCCAGAGATAACCAAATGGCAAAAGGCAAGGGCAAGACCATAAGGAACAGAAACCAAGGCTACTTGGCATCATCAGAACCCAGCTCTCCCACCACAGCAAGCCCTGGATACCCCAACACATCAGAAAAGCAAGACTCAGATTTAAAATCACATCTCATGATGATGATAGAAGATTTTAAGAAGGAAATAAATACCTTCCTTAAAGAAATACAAGAGAACACAGGTAAACAACTAGAAGCCCTTAAAAAGGAAACACAAAAATCTCTTAAAGAATTACAGGAAAACACAATCAAACACAAGAAGGAAATGAAGAAAACCATCCAGGAACTAAAAATAGAAATAGAAACAATAAAAAAAATCACAAAAGGAGACAACGCTGGAGTTAGAAAACTTAGGAAAAACATCAGGAGTCATAGATGCAAACATCACCAACAGAATACAAGAGATAGAAAAGAGAATCTCAGCTGCAGCAGATACCATAGAAAACATTGACAAATGAAAATGGAAAATGCAAAAAGCTCCTAACCCAAAACATCCAGGATAAACAGGATACAATGAGAAGACAGAACCTGAGGATAATAGGTGTAGAAGAGAGTGAAGATTCCCAACTTAAAGGACCAGTAAATATCTTCAACAAAATTATAGAAGAAAACTTCCCTAACCTAAAGAAAGTGATGAACATAAATATACAAGAAGCTTTTAGAACTCCAAATAGATTGGACAAGAAAAGAAATTCCTCCCGTCACATGATAGTCAAAATACCAAATATACAAAATAAGGAAAGAATATTAAAAGCAGTAAGGGAAAAAGGTCAAGTAACATATAAAGGCAGACCTATCAGAATTACACCAGACTTCTCACCAGAGACTATGAAAGCTGGAAGATCCTGGGCAGATCTCATACAGACTCCAAGAGAACACAAGTGCCAGCTCAGGCTGCTATACCCAGCAAAACTCTCAATTACCATAGATGGTGAAACCAAAATATTCTATGACAAAACCAAATTTTCACAGTATGTTTCAACAAATCCAGCTCTACAAAGAATAATAGATGGAAAATGCCAAGTCAAGGAAGGCAACTACACCCTAGAAAAAACAAGAAAGTAATCTTTCAATAAACTCAAAAGAAGACAGCCACACAAACAAAAAAATAACATCGAAAATAACAGGAAGAAACAATTACTATTCCTTAATATTTCTTAACATCAATGGAATCAATTTCCCAATAAAAAGACATAGACTGACAGACTGGATCCATAAAGAGGACCCAGCATTTTGCTGCATCCAGGAAATTCACCTCCATGTTAAAGACAAACACTACCTCAGAGTAAAGGGCTGGAAAACAATTTTCCAGGCAAATGGTCCCAAGAAACAGGCTGGAGTAGCCATTTTAGTATCGGATAAAATCAACTTTCAACCAAAAGTCACCAAAAAAGATAAGAAAGAACCCTTCATACTCATCAAAGGAAAAATCTACCAGGAAGAACTCTCAATTTTGAACATCTGTAACCCGAATGCAAGGGCACACATTCATAACAGAAACTTTATGAAAGCTCAAAGCACACATTGCACCTCACACAATAATAGTGGGAAACTTCAACACCCCACTCTCATCAATGGATAGATATTGGAAACACAAACTAAACAGAGACACAGTGAAACTAACAGCTTTTATGAACCAAATGGAATTAACAAATATCTATAGAAAATTACATCCTAAATCAAAAGAATATACCTTCTTCTCAGCATCTCATGGTACCTTCTCCAAAATTGATCATATAATTGGTCACAAAACAAACCTCAACAGATATAAGAAGATTGAAATATCCCATGCCTCCTAAAAGATTGCTACAGATTAATGATGCTCAATGGCAACAACAACAACAACAATAATAGAAAGCCCACATACACATGGAAGCTGAACAATGCTCTACTCAATGATAACTTGATCAACTAAGAAATAAAGAAAGAAATTAAAGACTTCCTAGAATTTCATGATAATGAAAGTACAACATTCCCAAACCTATGGGACACAATGAAAGCAGTGTTAAGAGGAAAACTCATAGCTCTGAAAGCCTCCAAAAAGAAACTGGAGAGAGCATATACTAGCAGCTTAACAGCACACCTGAAAACCCTAGAACAAAAAGAAGCTAATACATACAAGAGAAGTAGAAGGCAGGAAATAATCAAATTAAGGGTTGAAGTCAACCAAGTAGAAACTAAAAGAACTATACAAAGAATCAACAAAACCAGAAGCTGGTTCTTTGAGAAAATAAACAAGATAGATAAACCCTTAGCCAGAATGACCAGAAGGCACAGAGATAGTACCCAAATTAACAAAATCAGAAATGAAAAGGGAGATATAAAAACATATTCTGAGGAAATTCAAAAAATCATCAGATCCTACTACAAAAGTCTATACTCAACAAAATTGGAAAATCAGAATGAAATGGACAAGTTTCTAGACAGATACCAAAAACCAAAGTTAAGTCAGGATCAGATAAACCATCTAAATAGTCCCATAATCCCTAAATAAATAGAAGCAGTCATTAAAAGTCTCCAAACCAATAAATGCCCAGGACCAGATGGGTTCAGTGCAGAATTCTATCAGACCTTCAAAGAAGACCTAATACCAATACTCTTCAATCTATTCCACAAAATAGAAACAGAAGGAACACTACCCAATTCATTCTATGAGCCCACATATACACTGATACCAAAACCTCACAAAGACCCAACAATAAAAGAAAACTTCAGACCAATTTCCCTTATGAATATCAATGCAAAAATACTCAATAAAATTCTTGCAAACTGAATCCAAGAACACATCAAAACGTTCATTCACCATGACCAAGTAGGCTTCATCCCAGGGATGCAGGGATAGTTCAATACCCGGAAATCTATCACTACATAAACAAACCCAAAGAAAAAAACCACATGGTCATTTCATTAGATGCTGAAAAAGCATTTGACAATGTTCAACATCCCTTCGTGATAAAAGTCTTGGAAAGATCAGGAATTCAAGGACCATACCTAAACACAGTAAAAGCAATATATAGCAGACCAGTGGCCAACATCAAACTAAATGGAGAGAAACTCGAAGCAATCCCACTTAAATCAGGGACTAGACAATGATGTCCTCTCTCTCCTTATCTATTCAGTATAGTACATGATGTTCTAGCTAGAGCAATTAGACAACAAAAGGAGGTCAAAGGGATACAAATTGGAAAGGAAGAAATCAAAATATCACTATTTGCAGATGATATGACGTTATACTTAAGTGACCTAGAAAAACTCCACCAGAGATCTGCTACAGATGATAAACAACTTCACAAAGTGGCTGGATACAAAATTAACTCAAGCAAATCAGTAGCCTTCCTATACTAGAAAGATAAACAGGCTGAGAAAGAAATTAGGAAAATGACACCCTTCACAATTGTCACAAACAATATAAAGTATCTTGGTGTGACTCTAATCAAACATATGAAAGACCTGTATGACAAGAACTTCAAGTCTCTGTAGAAAGAAATCGAATAAGACCTCAGAAGATGGAAAGATCTCCCATGATCATAGATTGGCAGGATTAATATAGTTAAAATGGCCATCCTGCCAAAAGCTATCTACAAGTTCAATGCAATCCCCATCAAAGTTTGAACTCAATTCTTCATAGACTTAGAAAGAGCAATTCTCAAATTCATATGGAATAACAAAAAACCCAGGATAGCAAAAACTATTCTCAACAGTGAAAGGTCTTCCGGAGGAATCAGCATCATGGATCTCAAGCTGTATTACAGAGCAGTAGCGATAAAAACTGCATGGTATTGGTACAATGACAGGCAGGTAGAACAATGGAATAGAATTGAAGATCCAGAAATGAACCCACACACTTAAAGTCAATTGATCTTTGACAAAGGAGCTAAAACCATCCAATGGAAAAAAGACAGCAGTTTCAATAAATGGGGCTGGTTCAACTGGTGGTCTTTATGTAGAAGAATGCGAATTAATCCATTCCTATCTCCCTGTATAAAGCTCAAGTCCAAGTGAATCAAGGACCTCCACATAAAACCAGATACACTAAATCTAATAGAAGAGAAAGTGGGGAAAAGTCTCAAACACATGGGCACAGGGAAAAAGTTCCTGAACAGAACACCAATGGCTTATGCTCTAAGATCAAGAATTGACAAATGAGACCTCATGAAATTGAAAAGCTTCTTTAAGAAGAACACTGTCAATAGGACAAAATGGCAACCCACAGACTGGGAAAAGATCTTTATCAATCCTACATAAGAACTCACTATGTTAGACTCCAGAGAACCAAATAACCCTATCAAAAAATGGGGAACAGAGCTAAACAGAGAATTCTCAACTGAGGAAACTCAAAGGGCTGAGAAGCACCTAAAAATTGTTCAACGTACTTAGTCATAAGGGAAATGCAAATCAAAACAACCCTGAGATTCCACCTCATACCAGTCAGAATGGCTAAGTTCAAAAACTCAGTTGACAGCAGATGTTGGTGAGGATGTGGAGAAAGAGGAACACTTCTCTATTGCTTGTGAGATTGCAAACTGATACAACCTCTCTGGAAATCAGTTTGGTGGACCCTCAGAAAAATGAATATAATACTACCTGAGGACCCAGCTATACCACTCCGGGGCATATACCCAGAAGATGCTCTAACGTGTAATAAAGACACATGCTCCACTATGTTCATAGCAGCCATATTTATAATAGCCAGAAACTGAAAAAAAACCCAGATGTCCCTCCACAGAGGAATGGATACAGAAAATGTGGTACATTTACACAATGGAATACTACTCAACTATTAAAAACAATGACTTCATGAAATTTTTAGGCAAATGGATGGAACTTGAAAATATTATCCTGAGCGAGGTAACTCAGTTACAAAAGAAAGAACATGGTATGTACTCACTGATAAGTGGTTATTAGTCCAAAAGTTCGAAATACCCAAGAGTCACTTTGCAGCAACAGTAGTTGCTGAATGTGAGGTCCCAGACAGAAGAATTGAAGAAGGGACTGAAGGAGCTAAGGGACTTTGCAGCTCCATGGAGGGAGCAACAGTGTCAACTGGCCTGACCTCCCGATGCTCCTGGGGACTGGATCACCAACCAAAGAATACACATGGAAGAACCCATAATGCTGGCCATGGCAGAGGAGGGTCTTGTTAGCCATCAGAGGGAGGAAGGGCCCTTGGGCCTGAGGGTGTTAGATGCCTCAGTATAGAGGAATGCCAAGGAGGGAAGAGGAGAGTGAGTGGGTGGATGGGTGGGGGAATACCCTAATAGAGGCAGGGGGAGGGGGAGGAGATGGGGGCTTCCAAAGGGGAGATCTGGAAATTGGGAAACATTTGAAATGTAAATAAAGTATCAAAAATAATCTGAGACAGAAAATATTTTATATGGAAATTATAAAGCTTTAAATTCAAATCATGTATTCAACAAGAAAATTCTCAAAAATAAAATAAAATTTTAAATAAAAAATATTAAAATAATAATGATAATGATGGGTGACTGTATTCTGTGTCTTCTTTCCACTCTGAAAAAGAAGCTAGCTGGTGTATTTAATTACGTTTAAAAACAAAACATTCTTCCTTCACTGTTATTTAAAACATGTATAGTACTATTGAAAGTAAAGTAATCTGTCATTCTTCATCTATGTTATTTAAAGAAACACCATAGACTTTTTTTATTCATCTTGAATAACTCTACATCTTATTTTAAGGTAAGTCACCAATTAATGACTTTTATGTGCCTGTTTTTATTTTCTGGACTACATCTTCTAGCTTAAGTTACATCTAGCTGGGCAGTGGTGGAGCATGCCTTTAATCTCAGTACTCAGGAGTCAGAGGCAGGCGGATTTCTGAGTTCGAGGCCAGCCTGGTCTACAGAGTGAGTTCCAGGACAGCCAGGGCTAAACAGAGAAACCCTGTCTTGAAAAACAAACAAACAAAAATTTACATCTAGAAACGTGGGAAAGTGGTCTGGAGCATTTTCTTTAATGGTACCCGTAGACCTAGGTACCTTAGGTACCCTTGTACCTAAGGAAGGAGTCACTAGAGAAAAAAGTAAACAGAAAACGTTAACATGTCTATGTGCATAGCAGACATCCGAAGAACAAGTATGTCGAAACATGGTTTTAATTTCCAGTTTATATCTTAACAAAAGAACAATTATAGTTGTGCTTTTTAAACATTTTGTTTTTATCTTTATATTTTATGTGTATATGTATGCCACATATGTGGATGCCCTCAGTGGCCAGAAGAGGGCATTAGATACTCAGAGCTGGACCTGTAGGTGGTTATAAACTGCCCATCATGGGTGCTGATATGCCAGCTCCTGCCTTCTGGCAGAGCATAAGTGCTCTTAACCACTGAGCCAACCATTTTTTCAGCCCCCAGAACAGCACATTTTTCCAGATATAAGAAGGCAAAAGAAAACAACTTAGAGACTATAGACAGCAGCCTAGGCATAAGCAAGAGAATGGCAGGTGAAGCCCTTAGTGTAGGTCCCTTTGATACTATCTCCAGATGTAAAGATCTAAGGCTTTTAGCTTTATAAACTTATGTCCTTTGGGGCAAATAAATGAAGAACAGGAAGCACCCCCACATCTATTCCCCTAAGCAAAATTCTTACTTTGGGGCTATGTATTTTGTTCGCCTACAGAAATAGTATAGGGTTCAACTTGTGAAAAAAAGAGGGGGCTATCAGATAAATTACATAATCTCCAGTAAGATTATAATTTCAGAAAATGTGTGTGTGTGTGTGTGTGTGTGTGTGTGTGTATACATATATCTGTGTATATATATGGGTGTGTGTGCATGTTCCATGCAATGTATCACAGGTACATTCTTGCATTAAATAATAATTATTAATATGAAACTCAATTTAAGCTAGGAGTTCTGGATTTTATTTGATAAATTTGATAATTTCATAAAGAATTTTAAAAATTATTTTGAAGAAGAATCTAAAACTTTTTTTTTTTTACCAATAACATAACTATTAATTGAAAAAAAAGATGGATCTCAGAGTCCCTTGAAAATGCTTGGCTCACCTATAAAGGATTTTCTACACATAGCATTAAAACAAACTTAGCAGTTCCTCCAGATCTAGATCATTTCCACAGCTTTTGGAATGTTTCCCATTCTGGTATAAACAGCACAAGTAATTTAGTGTTAGAAATTTTTCATGTTTAAGAACAGTCTGAAATATGAAAATTATATAGAACAATGCTGAATAATATTCTTTCCTTCAAAATCTATACAATTTGTAACCCAAACCAAACAAACTCATATACCTATACCTTCTTGTGTGTGTGTGTGTGTGTTGTACATCTATTTTTTTTCCTTTTTATTTTTTTATTGGCTATTTTCTTTATTTACATTTCAAATATTTTCCCTTTTCCAGGTCTTCCCTTCTGAAACCCCATATCCTATCCCAACTCCCCTGCCTCTATGAGGTTGCTTCCCCACCAACCCACTCCTGTTCTCCTGCCCTGGCATTCCCCTACACTGGGGCATTGAACAACACCCTCAGACCCAAGGGACACTCTTCCCACTGATGTCTAACAAGGCCATTCTCTGCTACATATGTGGCCAGCACCATGGGTCGCTCCATGTACATGCTTTGGTTGGTGGTCCAGTCCCCGGGAGCAACAGGGGGTCAGACCACTTGACACTGTTGCTTCTCCATGGGACTGAAAACTACCTCAGCTCTTTCAGCCCCTTCTCCAATTCCTCCATTGTGAATCCCTGTGCTCAGTCCAATGGTTGGCTACTAGCATCCGCCTCTATTTGTCAGGCTCTGGCAGAGCCTCTCAGATTACAGCCATATCAGGCTTCCATCAGCAAGGACTTCCCAGCATCCACAATAGAGTTCATGTTTGGTGGCTGTATATGGGATGGAATCATAGTCACAAACAATATAAAGTATCTTGGTGTGACTCTAACCAAACAAGTGAAAGATCTGTTTGACAAGTACTTCAAGTCTCTGAAGAAAGAAATCCAAGAAGACCTCAGAATTTGGAAAGATCTCCCATATTCATGGATTGGCAGGATTAATATAGTAAAAATGGCCATTGTGCAGAAAGTAATCTACAGATTCCACGCAATCTCCATCAAAATTCCAAATCAATTCTTCATAGAGCTAGGAAGAGCAATTCTCAAATTCATTTGGAATAACGAAAAACCCAGGATAGCAAAAACTATTCTCAACAATAAAAGAACTTCTAGGGGAATCAGCATCCATGACCTCAAGCTGTACTACAGAGCATTTAGTGATAAAAACTGCATGGTATTGGTACAGTGACAGGCAGGTAGATCAATGGAATAGAATTGAAGACCCTGAAGTGAACCCACACTCCTATAGTCACTTGATCTTTGACAAAGGAAGTAAAACCATCCAGTGAAAAAAAGACAGCATTGTCAACAAGTGGTGCTGGTTCAACTGTCGGTCAACATGTAGAAGATCGCAAATTGACTAATTCTTATCTCCCTGTACAAAGCTCAAGTCCAAGTGAATCAAGAACCTCCACAGAAAACCAGATACACTGAATCTAATAGAACAGAAAGTGGGGAAAAGTCTAGAACACATGGGCACAGGGGAAAAGTTCCTGAACAGAACACCAATGGCTTGTGCTCTAAGATCAAGATTGACAAATGGGACCTCATAAAATTGCAAAGCTTCTGTAAGGCAAAGGACACTGTCAATAGGACAAAACAGCAACCAACGGATTAGGAAAAGATCTTTACCAATCCTACATCCGATAGAGGGCTAATATCCAATGTATACAAAGAACTCAAGAAGTTAGACTCCAGAGAAGCAAATAAACCTATCAAAAAATGAGGAACAGTGCTAAACAGAGAGTTCTCAATTGAGGAAACTAGAATGGCTGAGAATCAACTAAAGAAATGTTCAACATCCTTAGTTATCAGGGAAATGCAAATCAAAACAACCCTGAGATTCTACCTTACACCAGTCAAAATGGCTAAGATCAAACACTCAGGTGACAGCAGATGCTGGCGAGGATGTGGAGAAAGAGGAAGCCTCCTCCATTGCTAGTAGGATTACAAGCTGGTACAACCACTCTGGAAATCAGTCTGGCAGTTCCTCAGAAATTCGAACATAGTAATACCTGAGGACCCAGCCATACCACTCCTGGGCATATACTAAGAAGATGCTCCACTATGTTCATAGCAGTGTTATTCATAATAACCAGAAGCTGGAAACAACCCAGATATCCCTCAATAGGGGAATGGATACAGAAAATGTGGTACCTTTGCACAATGGAATACTACTCAGCTATTAAAACAATGGCTTCATGGAATTCGAAGGCAAATGGATGGAACTTGAAAATGTCATCCTGAGTGAGGTAACTTGGTCACAAAAAACACACACAGTATGTACTCACTGATAAGCAGATATTAGCCCAAAAGTTCGGAATACCCAAGATTCAATTCAAATACCATATGAAGCCTAAGAAGAAGGAAGACCAAAATGTGTGTGCTTCAGTGCTTCTTAGAAGGGTCAACAAAATACTCCCAGGAGGAAATATGGAGACAAAGTGTGGAGCAGAGACTGAAGGAAAGGCTACCTATACCTTCTTAACCAGAGCTCAGACAGACAGAGGAGCCTAGGTAAGCAAACTTGAATTTGCTAATGTTTGAGCTTTATTCATTTGAGGGTGAGGGCATGATTTAGACTCAAAACATGCAAAACCATGACAAATTTGTTAAGGACTCTGTCCGTATGCTTTCTTTTACAAACTTAGAGAGGTGCTCCTCTAGGTCAGCTCAGCACTGAGGGTTCAGAGCTCGGAAGCAGAAGCAGTATCCCTCAGCTGGACACCCTTATGTAGTGACTGAGGCACCTGTATAACCTTAAGGGTCAGCCTTGCCATTTCCTGCCATGCAAAATAGAAAGTCAAGCGTGGAAAGAAGTGCAAGTATGAGGCCTGCTGGGAAATTCTTAGATCTTTGATGATCTGGTTCTAAGTCACAAGCCTCTTTGGGTCAAAAGTTGTTACTCTTAATGTTTGCTTCTGCCAAGCAATCTTGAATCCTCACTGAGAATTCTTGGGTGTTGCTGAAGGTAGTTTCAGCACATTCCTAAATTTTTTTTTAAAAAAAGACTGGAATTATGTAAACACTGGCTTTAAAGTAATGTTTTAGGAATCACTGTCAAAGCCCAACAAGATTCCAGTTACAGCACATATATTGAATTGATATTTACATACACCAAAGTGCCTTTCTTCTGCTTCTACATTGCCCTTTTTGGAATTTTCTTCAGGTTCTAAGTCTCTTAGTGTTTCAGCGACTGACGAATCATTCCTGAATGCTCTGAACTGAACACAGAGGATTGCCTTCTACTGTGCACAGAGTAAATCTAACTTTCATTCACTTCTTGTGTATAATGGCTTTCTCAAGATAGACAATAAGCCATGTTGTTTAGTAGAAAATGGCCTCTCCTTCTTTGGAACATATTGTAAACATAGAATTGGAAAGGTGGTATAAAAAAAATGGATGATAAGCTTCCAAAACAACCCAGCTAATTAAAACATAAATAAATAAATAAAAAAGCCAAAGCTGGAGGCTGAGGGATAGATCAGCAGAAAAACAGACTGACTTAATGTTAAAAGGTCCTGCCTGGTCAGTGGTGTGGGGATTTGTGTTTAATTTCTTAAGTTTGTTTTGGTTTGTTGTAATTATTTTATTTCTATGATTGTGGGGAAAGCTTTTTTTTTCCTGCGGCATCTAGGGTATTTGAAGAGCCGTCTTCATGTCTATATTTACTTTTCTTTCAGCTGGAGCAATAGCAAGCCATCTCTTATTTTCTCTATCACTATACACAAGAGGCACACTCACTAGAGTACAAAGTTCATTATTGGTGTCACATATTTGTGAGCATTCATTTCACATGACAACATCCAGAGATGGCACTGTTTGCAGTGTGTTAAGATGGTTTTCTTCTTTACAGTTATAATCACAATTTACAACAAAAGAAACACTTGGCTGGCCCAGAACTGTCCATTTCTTGAATCTGAACTAATAGATTTACACTAGATTAAAACATCAATATCCATGTTCTTGCATTAACATTTAGTTTCATTCTCTATCAATAAAACCCCCTAGGGAGTGAATTTCCTAGTCTCCTTAGCTAAGTTCTAGGAGCTGGCTTCTTAATGTCCAAGCATGTTAGACAACCAGCTAGAGACGTAAGATGCAGCTCTGACCACAAGCAGGTCATGTGAGCAGTCTCCCCAGGCAAAGGCAGAGAAGAAGGTGATGCAGAAAAAGTTCTCATCAAAAGTTTCCATCCTGGTCCTTCATGCAAGCATGGAATTCAGACTTGCAAAGAGAACCAGTCCCAACGGACAATGTCAGGTCCTATGTGCAAAAGTAGGTTCAAACTTGCATAATGTTCTGGGTCCCAGTGAGTCTGTGTCTGAGCATTAAGGTAGACAACTCATCATGGCATCATGAGTAAGACAGACTTTGGGGAGGCTGGCTCTGTTTAAACATGTGTAAGTCGAATGAAAATGAAGACATGATTGCTCCAAGGTGTGGTTGAAGAGAAGGTTTTAAGGATAGATATGAAGGAGAGAACAACCAGAGCTGGAAGAGTCCAGACTGCACATGGCCAACAGAGTAGTAGACCATGTCAAGGGGATGGTGGGTGCATTGGGTGAGAAAGCAAAAGAAGAGAGAGAGGCTAGAGAGGGGACCAATAGCCAAGAGTGAGGCAAGAGGGCAAAGAAAAACCAAGAAGTCTAGAAACCGCATGACTAAAAGGGCCGACTTATATAGGAATCAGAAACTTGGGTAAAGAAAGAGCTAGAGAAGTTGTAAGATAGGGGACAGATTTAAGGCAGGGGAAATGTTGAGAGGAGCCAGGACTATGTAACAGGTACTTGCTGAAAGACCTGGCAGCCAGCTCTGATTTGGTATGCTAACAGGTACTTCAGTTAGCCATTTGTCATGGAGTTTTGGGGGAGGGAGAGGAACCTAACATTAGTAGGATGTATGGTAGCTGTACAGATGTTATATCTTTAACTGGGAGAGGGGGCTGCATATATACCCTTGTCTGTGATCCCTATAGGGTTCTTTCACAGTATCTGACTATTCTAGTCCCATCTGGGTGACCTCAACAATCTCAGACTGAGTTTGTATTTTTTCCTAGTATAATAGAATAAAAGCAAAATTAGTTAATTAGTTAATATTGTCTTACAAGTGTTTCTTGTATATACATCAGAATGGGCTTTCAATGAATAGATTTCATCAAATGCTGGTTGCCAACCCTCTAGTATGATGACATGAAATAAATAATAGCACTAATCAAAGCCAGCTTGTTCAACTGTAGTATTGGTACAATAAGCTTTACTTTTCCAGGAAAAATATTATCTATGAGTAAACAAAAAGAGAAAGAACATTACTAGTAACATGTTTAAAGTGTTAAATAGTCACTGTGGGTGATTTATGTACAGCCTCATTTCTTAATTTGACCTCATTTTCCATGTGGAAGACAACTAATGGGATTTGTAGAAGACTAGAGTCCTGGGCATGAGGCTTGAGAGAGGGAGCTCAGTTACTGAAGCAAAAAGGAGACAATGCAGAAGCATGAAGGGTATCACAGCACTCTTCTTAGGGCTTCTGTTGTGATAAAGTGGTTTGAGCAAAAGCAACTTAGAGAGGAAAGGGTTTGTTTTAAGTTAGAGTTCTACAACACAGTCTACCACTTCATGAAATCAGGACAGGAACTGAAACAGGGCAGGAACACGGAGGCAGGAGCTCATACAGAGACAATGGAGGCCTGCTGCTTACTGCTTTGCTCTCCAAGGCATGCTCAACACCCTTTCTTATACCTCCCTGGACTACTTGCCCAGAAATGGTACTACCCACAATGTATGAGTCTTTCCATACACATTATTTATTAATGAAATGTACTATGTACTTATCCACATGAAAATCTTATGGAAGCATTTTCTCTGAGGTTCTCTCTTCTCAAATGACTCTAGCTTATGTCGTCTGGACATAAAACAAGCCAGGATAATACAAGATAATAGTATCAGAGCAGGAAGGCATACACCTTAATGTGAAGATGATAAAGAACTTTTTGATACAGACTCTATGTTACTTGCTTGAAAGGAGAAATACAAGAAAAATGTAGTCAAATCTTTCTTCAAAGATCATATTAAAATAAAGGAGAAATGATAGTGCTAATAGAAATAGAGAGTCTGGAGAGGGTATAGGCTGTCACCCCAAATCAGGAATGGGAAATAAGAATTTGCTAGAGTGACCATGCTTAGAAGGAGACCAATATAAGCATAGTCTATATAAAGGCTATTGACAGGGGCTTTTTGCTCTATACCTAAAATAGTGAGAAAGTCTTACCTGTAAGAAAGAAAAGAAAAAGAACACATCAGGAAAATGAATAGTAAGAGAGTAGAAAAGTCAGGATGAGTAGAACTCCAGATGCCTGGGAGCTGATAGCCTCCTGATTACTTCAGATGAATGTTTGTCACCAGCAAAACCCAGACATCCATAATTAGGTAGGTGTTGGTACCTCAGGGATCCAGAGTCAGGTTAATGCTGGTACTTCCCAGCCTATGGAGATGGGAAAGAATCCATTATATAGAATCATGTTTTAGTCATTGGGGCTAGTTACTACAACCTTCACATTGAAAAAATACACCTCGAAATGACATATTTGAGAGACTTTCCATGAAGTGAATATATTCATATTCTGAGAAGTAGTACCCATTAATGTAACCATCCTTGCTGAAATAAAGATATTCAGAAGAGGTTGGTATCTCTCAATCTGTTAGACCAGTGAAATAACAGACCTCAAAGAGAGGAGAAACTTCCCAGGAATCTCATCTGGGAAAAGGAAAAGGAACCAGCCAGAGTGAGAACTTAAGACAAGTTCAGAGATTTCACATGGTTCTAGTAATTTGTGAGATCACCTTTCATCATGAGCCATACCGTGATTGGTCATTGGCATCTGACTGGGACTGCTTACATGTGCATATCCCTTACCATCTATTTATGGTGATGGTGGGGATGGGAGTGGGGACAGGAGTGGGGATGGGTGTGGTGGGAGCATCGGTGTGTGGAGATTGACTGGATTTCATCTCCCTTCTCAAAGTAGCCACAGTGTACAAACCTCCCTTTTCTGCTGGTTCTTATTAATCTGGATATTTTAATAGCTTCTTTTGAACAGGTGATCTGATCAAAATTTGCTTCTTGTCGTACAGACTGTGGCTGCAAGGTCTTAATGCTAATTCCATGAAACAGTGAGTACCTTGGGACCTTTCTCAACCTCTCCATTTGTCTCTTCACTATTGTGGTTTATTATGGTATTAAGTGTTGCCCCAAGACTTGGAAACAAATTTAACAAAGTATCAAACTGTAGAAGGAGTTATGAGAAACCTTCTCAGCCACAAAGTGTCAGCTGAGGATTGTGACTAGTTTGTGAAGTGCTGGCAGTCATATGGGGATGACCCTTCATCTGGGGAGTCTGTGCTAACTCCGCTTAGTATCAAAACTGAACTGAAATGTATAAAAATAGTTCATCAGTAGCAACTAGTTATATAGCTTTCCATATTCTAAAGGATGAGGCTCATGTCAGTTGTCTGGATTTGGTTATTGGGCATGCCTGGTCATTAGAATGATCCTCACAGTGGTAGGAAACTGAAAGTTGAATTTCCCAGACTTAAATAGAATAATAGTCAATACTGGTGAAACCCACATAGATGTGAGTCTTTTTTTTTCCCTTGACCCAAGGAACACCTCAGTTTTAGCTTTGCTAACTGAATAGAAGAACCTCCATTAAGCCTCAGGATGTAGGACCAAGGAGTAAAGTGGGTAGGGAGCATGAAATGGATTCCTATGTCACTGGAACATCTAGCCAAGGATTTAAGAATCTCTGACCTTTTTCCTCTTAATACTTAATCTAAATTTGAAGACTAACCTAAATCATCCTGAGATAAAACCAAAAACGAATCTGAGGGATGGAGATAGTAGAGCCAGGAAAAAGTAAAAAACAGAATATGAAGTCTGGACAGCAGAAAAGAAAGATATGCTCTGCAAATCTACAGAGCAAGTAGTGATTGCTACAGATGTATTCTGTTCAGAAAACACATCAACTAGTCTCTCTGGAAAAGCATTGTTGACTTGATATTATTTGACACTGAGGGAGTAGGGTAGCTCATTAGTGAGGAAGGAAATGTAGTTGGATTCTCCCCTGGAGACAAATTATTATATTTAAGGAGTATATGTGCTCACTTCAAATTGTTCCCCCTCAAAGCACAGCTCACCCTTAATAGCATTTAATAAGTATTGTCAGTATTACCCATATGAAAAGTGGAGTCTGCTTGTGAGCATCAAGCTTTGGTATGCATTCTGAACTAGTTTTTGACAACTTAATGAAAGCTAGGTCATCTGGGAAGAGGGGACCTTATTTAAGAACAGTGCCACTATCAGATTGGCAGGTCTTGTCTAAGATTGGCAGACTTGTCAAAAGCTACAGGACATTTTTAATGATTAATGATTAATTCCAGGGGACCCAGCACTCTGTGGGTGGTGTCACCTCTGCAGACAGTCCTTGCTGTATAAAACAGCATCACAGTGAAAAAGTCCTGAGAACATGCAGAATTCTTCCATGATCTCCACTTCCATTCAGGCCTCCAGGTTCCTGCCCCAAATTCTTGCCTTGTCTTCCCCCCTGTTTATGGACTATAATCTGTAAGTCAAATAAACCCTTTCTTCCCCAAGATGTGATTTCATGGTCTTTTGTCACAGCCAGAGAAAGCAAACTGTGACAGCATATATCTATATGAATGGACTATTGAAGATAGTAAAATGACTGAAAATATAGGATCTGGGGGCTGTAAAGATACTTAAGTTTGTAATGTGTTTATCCTATAAGCATAAAGACCTGTATTCTATCTCCAGTGCCCTATAAAAAAGCTAGGCATAGGGGCATGAACTTGGAACCCCACCACTGGGAAGGCAGAGGTAGATAGATCTCTAGTGCTTGTTCCAACCAACCTGGCCTTGTATGCAAGTTCCAGGCCAATGAACACCATCTCAAAACCAAGGATGTGGTGCCTGAGAACATCAGAAGTTGTTCTCCAGCTTAAACACACACACACACACACACACACACACACACATACCCCCAATATACATACATATGAAGATGAATACATACAAATACACTAATTTACATATACACAAAGACAAACACACAAATACACTAATATACATATATACACCAATGTACATATAAACACCAATACTCATACTCAGGCAAAGACACACACACACACACACACACACACACACACACACACACGCTTTGGACTCAATCTTCCAAGGTAGGATCCCTTAAGTCAGTCACTTTCTTTGGGCACATGTGTCTTTCTGTTCCCCTATCTAGAAAATGTAGTGTATCAAGAATGAACTCACAGTATTGTGAGTCCTACAGTGAACTGTTAAAGGTCACCAGGTATTAAGTATAAAGGAAGAACATGCAGAGCTTAAAAAATTTAAACTTCTGCTGGGATTCCTATAAATTCAGAAATTGTGAATTCTTTATCTATTCATTGCTTTTATTTTACAAGTAAAATGTATTCATTAAGTAGAGATCAGAAAATATTGAGGAAGCTTAATAATAATAATGATTCAAAATCTTTACTTAGAGAACTTAATATCTGTGTATCTGTCTATACCTCCCTCCATCTAGCCAAACAGAAACAAAGGGGTTAAAACTATGTAAATTATTCGGTAATGTTAAGTTTTAGTCAATGTATTGCACCATTTCTTAATGCAAATAATTTCATGCAGAATAATTCATGTTAGTATTTCATTTCAGTTACTAAATTTCTAAGAAAATCAACTTGAGGGTGAAAAGATTTATTTTGTATCATGTTTTCAGGAATTCAGTCCATCATGGTGAGCAGGGAGGGGTGGGGAAGGGCACACACATGGTAGAGGACTTTCTTTTCATTCTTCTTTTATCCATCTGGGGTTCTAACCAGCAGGGTGATTCTGCCCACATTCAGGGCAGACCTGTCCCCTCAGTTAATCCTCTCTGAAAGTGCCACCATAGACAGCCCAGAGGTATGCTTTATTAGCGTCATAGGCAGGTCTCAATCTAATCAGGTTGAGAGTTCAGATTAGTTATCACATCATTTAATGAAATAACACTCAAATACTTGTATTACTCCATTGTATAGTTGTGTCAGCATTTGTGAAAATAGAACCAGGCATTTCTATTATTGGACTCTTCAGAATGTCTCTGGTTAACCTACTGATACTGCACAAGAAGTTTATCCCAACATGAAACTCCCAACTGGACAATCTTAGTGTTTCAGAAGGGGCCTGAGGTTAGACTTGAACTCTGGGCTCAACCAGCTTAATAAATTCTTTTAAGAAATGAACTGAAAGAAACTAAGGAAAAGTTCGTGATATAATGGCTTAAAAGTGAGGGACACAGTGAAATGAATTTTGATAACTAGACTGATAAGCTATTTTTCCAGGTGGCAATTTTTTGAACAAAATGATATTTATTGATTTATAGTCTTGTACTTCCTAGATAAAGTATAGAAAACAAAAATCTAAGTCATGCTCACATAGGCGGTCTATATAGTTTATCTAATCTCTATTAACACAGTCTCCACCATCAAGTCATTTTTTATTTCTCTGTGCCTTTCAAATTATACACACACACACACACACACACACACACACGCACACTCATGCATGCACACACGCACACACACACTTTAAGGAAGTATGTTTATCTTTTTATATATATATATTTAATCTTTTTCTGCAAGTATTACCTGATTTCAAGCTGTATTTTTCTCCCTTCTTTTCTTTTTTTATGTTTTTTTTGTTTCTTTCTCTTTCTCTTTTTTTATTTAATACTTTATTTATATTTCAAATATTTTCCCCTTTCCAGGAAACCCCCTATCCCATCTCTCCTCCCCTGCCTCTATGAAGGTATTCCTCCACCCACCCACCCACTCCCCTCTTCCCTCCCTGGCATTCCCCTATACTGGGGCATCTAATGCTCTCAGGTCCAAGGGCCTCTTCTCCAATTTGATGGTCAAAAACACTTTCCTTAGCCACATATATGGCCAGCACAATGGGTCCCTCCATATGCATTCTTTGGTTGGTGGTCCAGTATCTGGGAACACCAGGGGGCCTAACCAGTTGCCACTGTTGCTCCCTCCCTATGGGGCTGCAAACTCCCCAGCTCCTTCAGTCCCTTCTCCAAATCCTCCATCTGGGACCTCATGCTCAGCCTAATGGTTGCTGTGAAGTGACTCTTGGGTATTCCAAACTTTTGGGCTAATAACCACTTAGCAGTGAGTACATACCATGTTCATTCTTTTGTGACTGAGTTACCTCACACAGGATGATATTTTCAAGTTCCATCCATTAGCTTAAGAATTTCATGAAGTCATTGTTTTTAATAGCTGAGTAGTATTCCATTGTGTAAATGTACCATATTTTCTGTATTCATTCCTCTGTTGAGGGACATCTGGGTTGTTTCCAGTTTCTGGGTATTATAAACATGGCTGCTATGAACATAGTGGAGTATATGTCCTTATTACATGTTGGAGCATCTTCTGGGTATATGCCCAGGAGTGGAATAGCTGGGTCCTCAGGTAGTATTATGTCCAGTTTTCTGAGGGTCCACCAAACTGATTTCCAAAGTGGTTGTATCAGCTTGCAATCCCACCAGCAATGAAGGAGTGTTCCTCTTTCTCCACATCCTTGCCAGCATCTACTGTCACTTCAGTTTTTTATCTTAGCCATTCTGACTGGTGGGAGATGGAATCTCAGGGTTGTTTGAATTTGCATTTTTCTGATGACAAAGGATGTTGAACATTTCTTTAGGTGTTTCTCAGCCATTCGAGTTTCCTCAGTGGAGAATTCTCTGTTTAGCTCTGTTCTCCATTTTTTGACAGGGTTATTTGGATCTCTGGAGTCTAACTTCTTGAGTTATTTGTATATATTGGATATTAGAGCTCTATAGGATGTAGGATTGATAAAGATCTTTTCTCAATCTATTGGTTGCTATTTTGTTCTATTTACAGTGTCCTTTGCCTTACAGAAGCTTTGTAATTTCATGAGGTCCCATTCATCCATTCTTGATCTTAGAGCATAAGCCCTTGATGGTCTGTTCAGGAACTTTTCCCCTGTGCCCATGTGTTCTAGACTTTTCCCCACTTTCTCTTCTATTTGATTCAGTGTATCTGGTTTTATGTGGAAATCCTTGATCCACTTGGACTTGAGCTTTGTACAGGGAGATAGGAATGGATCAATTTGCATTCTTCTACATGTTGACCACCATTTGAGCCAGCACCATTTGTTGACAATGCTGACTTTTTCCCACAGGATGGTTTTAGCTCCTTTGTCAAAGATCAAGTGACCATAAGTGTGTGGGTTCATTTCTGGGTCTTCAATTCTATTCAATTGATATACCTGCCTGTCACTGTACCAATACCATGCAGTTTTTAACACTACTGTTCTGTAGTACAGCTTGATGTCAGGGATGCTGATTCCCCAGAAGTCCTTTTATTGTTGAGAATAGTTTTTGCTATCCTGGGTTTTTTGTTATTCCAAATGAATTAGAGAATTGCTCTTTCTAAGTCTATGAAGAATTGAGTTGGAATTTTGATGGGGATTGCATTGAATCTGTAGATTGCTTTCGGCAAGATGACCATTTTTACTATATTAATCCTGCCAATCCATGAGCATGGGAGATCTTTCCATCTTCTGAGGTCTTTTTGGATTTCTTTCTTCAGAGACTTGAAGTACTTGTCAAACAGATCTTTCACTTGTTTGGTTAGAGTCACACCAAGATACTTTATATTGTTTGTGACTATTGTGAAGGATGTCATTTCCCTAATTTCATTCTCAGCCTGTTAATCTTTTGAGTATAGGAAGGCTACTGATTTGTTTGAGTTAATTTTATATTGGCCATTTTGCTGAAGTTGTCTATCAGCTGTAGCAGATCTCTGGTGGAGTTTTCCGGTCACTTAAATATACCATCATATTATCTGCAAATAGTGATATTTTGACTTCTTTCTTTCCAATTTGTATCCCTTTGACCTCCTTTTGTTGTGTAATTACTCTAGCTAGAACTTCAAGTACTATATTGAATAGATAGAGAGAGAGTGGACAGCCTTGTCTAGTTCCTGATTTTAGTGGGAATGTTTCAAGTATGTTCCCATTTAGTTTGTTGTTGGCTACTGGTTTGCTCTATATTGTTTTTTACTATGTTTAGGTATTCTCCTTGAATTCCTGATCTTGCCAAGACTTTTATCATGAAGGGATATTGAATTTTGTCAAACGCATTTTCAGCATCTAATGAAATGACCATGTGGATTTTTTTCTTTGAGTTTGTTTATGTAGTTGATTACATTGATGGATTACTGGGTATTGAACTATCCCTGCATCCCTGGGATGAAGCCTACTTGATCATTATGAATGATCATTTTGATGTGTTCTTGGATTCAGTTTGTGAGAATTTTATTGAGTATTTTTGCATGGATATTTATAAGGGAAATTTGTCTGAATTTTCTTTCTTTGTTGGGTCTTTGTGAGGTTTTGTTATCAGTGTAACTGGGGCCTCATAGAATGAATTAGGTAGTGGTTCTTCTGTTTCTATTTTGTGGAATAGTTTGAAAAGCATTGGTATTAAGTCTTCTTAGAAGGTCCGATAAAATTCTGCACTAAACCCATCTGGTCCTGGACTTTTTTTTTTTATTTGGTCAGGAGACTTTTAATTACTGCTTCTATTTCTTTAGGAGTTATGGGACTGTTTAGATGGTTTATCTGATCCTGACTTAACTTTGGTATTTGGTATCTGTCTAGAACCTTGTCCATTTCATCCAGATTTTTCAATTTTGTTGAGTATAGGCTTTTGTAGTAGGATCTGATAATTTTTTTGAATTTCCTCCCATTCTGTTGTTATATCTTCCTTTTCATTTCTGATTTTGTTTATTTGGATACTGTCTCTGGGCCCTCTGGTTAGTCTGGCTAAAGGTTTATTTATCTTGTTGATTTTCTCAAAGCACCAACTCCTGGTTTTGTTGATTCTTTGTATAGTTCTTTTAGCTTCTACTTGGTTGATTTCAGCCCTTAATTTGATTATTTCCTGCCTTTTACTCCTCATGGGTGTATTAGCTTCTTTTTGTTCTAGAACTTTCAGATGTGCTGTTAAGCTGCTAGTATATGCTCTCTCCAGTTTTGTTTTTTTTTTTTTTTTGGAGGTATTCAGAGTTATGAGTTTTCCTCTTAACACTGCTTTCATCGTGTAAGTTTGTGTATGTTGAGTTTTCATTTTTGTTAAATCCTAGGAAGTCTTTAATTTCTTTCTTTATTTCTAATTTGATCAAGTTATCATTGAATAGAGTGTTGTTCAGCTTCCATGTGTATGTAGGCTTTCTGTTGCTGTTGTTTCCACTGAAGACCAGCCTTATTCCTTAGTGATCTGATAGGAGGCATGGGATTATTTCAATCTTTTTATATCTATTGAGGTTTGTTTTGTGATCAATTATATGGTCAATTTTGGAGAAGGTACCATGAGGTGCTAAGAAGAAGGTATATTCTTTTTATTTAGGAAGAAATGTTCTATAAATATCTGTTAATCCATTTGGTCCAAAACATCTGTTAGTTTCACTGTGTCTCTGCTTAGTTTGTGTTTTCACGATCTGTCCATTGATGATAGTGGGGTGTTGAAGTCTCCCACTATTATTGTGTGAGTTGCAATGTGTGCTTTGAGATTTAGTAAAGTTTCTTTTATGAATGTGGGAGTCCTTGCATTTGGAGCATAGATGTTCAGAATTGAGAGTTCTTCTTGGTAGATTTTTCCTTTGATGTGTATGATGTTTCCTTCCTTATCTTTTTTGATGACTTTTGGTTGAAAGTTGATTTTATCCGATATTAGAATGGCTACTTCTGCCTATTTCTTGGGGCCATTTGCCTGGAAAATTGTTTTCCAGCTCTTTACTCTGAGGTAGTGTTTATCTTTAACACGGAGGTGTGTTTCCTGGATGCAGCAAAATGCTGGGTCCTGTTTATGGATCCAGTCTGTCAGTCTATGTCTTTTTATTGGGGAATTGAGTCCATTGATGTCAAGAGATATTAAGGAATAGTGCTTGTTGCTTCCTGTTATTTTTGATGTTGTTTTATGGCTATCTTCTTTTGAGTTTGTTAAAAGATTACTTTCATGCTTTTTCTAGGGTGTAGTTTCCCTCCTTGTGTTGGTGTTTTCCAACTATTATCCTTTGTAGGACTGGGTTTGTGAAAAGATATTTTGTAAATTTGGTTTTGTCATGGAATATCTTGGTTTCACCATCATTGGTAATTAAGAGTTTTTCTGGGTATAGTAGCCTGGACTGGCATTTGTTTTCTCTTAGGGTCTGTATGAGATCTGCCCAGGATCTTCTAGCTTTCATAGTCTCTGGTGAGAATTCTGGTGCAATTCTGACAGGTCTGCCTTTGCATGTTACTTGACCTTTTTCCCTTTACTGTTTTTAATATTCTTTCCATGTTTTGTGCGTTTGGTGTTTTGACTATTATGTGATGGGAGGAATTTCTTTTCTGGTCCAATCTATTTGGAGTTCTGTAGACTTCTTGAATGTTTATGTTCATCTCTTTCTTTAGGTTAGGGAAGTGTTCTTCCATAATTTTGTTGAGGATATTTACTGGCCCTTTTATTTGGGAATCTTCACTCTCTGCTACACCTCTTATCTTTAGGTTTGTTCTTCTCATTGTGTCCTGAATTTCCTGGATGTTTTGGGTTAGGAGCTTTTTTGCATTTTGCATTTTCTTTGACTGTTGTGTCAGTGTTTTCAATGGTATCTTCTACACCTGTGATTCTCTCTTCTATCTCTTGTATTCTGTTGATGATGTTTGCATCTATGACTCCTGATCTCTTTCCTAGGGTTTCTATCTCCAGGGTTGTCTCCCTCTGTGATTTCTTTATTGTTTCTATTTCCATTTTTAGTTCCTGGATGATTTTGCTCATTTCCTTTGCCTGTTTGATTGTGTTTTACTGTGTTTCCTCTTTAAGGGCTTCTAGTTGTTTGCCTGTGTTCTCTTGTATTTCTTTGAGGGAGTTATTTATTTCCTTCTTAAAGTCTTCTATCATCATCATGAGAAGTGATTTTAAATCTGAGTCTTCCTTTTTCTGGTGTGTTGGGGTATCCATGGATCATTGTGGTGGGACAACTGGGTTCTGATGATGCCAAGTTGCCTTGGTTTCTGTTCCTTATATTCTTGCCCTTGCCTTTTGACATCTGGTTATCTCTGGTGTTAGCTGGTCTGGCTCTCTGACTGTGGCTTTTCCCCCCTGCCAGCCTTCTGTCAGTACTCCTTGGAGACCAACACTTTGGATTTGGAGAGCTGTTGTACAGGGTCAGCTCTGGAGTGTAGACATAAACCAGGATCCTGTCCCTAGCTGTTCTTTGGTTCCTATGTTCTGATGGCTTTGTGAGGGTCCCTCTTGATTTAGGAATTTGAACAGAAGTAGTAGTCTTCCTGTGCTCAAAGGTGTGTAGGCACTCCTGGGAGACCAGCACTTTCCTGGCACTGAGTATGGAGCCCTGTGTCATGGGATCAGCTCCCTGGCTTTAGAAGGAAACCAGACGCCACTCCTCAGTCCCTGTGTCCTGAAGGTTCTGGGTGTGTCTCTATTAGCAGAGGTGCTGGCCTTACCCCTGATCATAGGCTTGTCCATACTCCTGGGAGAGTAGCTCTTTTCCTGTGCTATTTGGGTATGGCACAGACCACAAGAGTAAACTGGAAGGCTCCTGTCCCAGACTGTTCCTCTGTACCAGTGTTCTGCAGATTCTCGGTGGGTCTCGCTGAGCAGTGGCACCCTCTTACCTCCACTCACAGGCTTGTCCACACTCCTTGGATGCTAGCCTTCTCTCTTAGTCATGGAACTCTGTGGCACAGACTGTGGTTCCTGGCCACAGAAGGAGACCAGAAGGCTGCTGTCCCAGGCTTCTTGTAGGTCCCTGTGTCCTAGAGGTTCTGGGCAGGTACTTCTGAGCAGAGGTACTGGCCTTACCCCCAATCACAGGCTTGTCCACACTTCTGGGAGGGTAGCTCTTTCTCTGTGCTATTTGGGTATCTTCCTCCCTTATTTTCAAGTCAATCACCATAGATTAGTAAAATTCAATTTTTCAGAACAGCCAGAATGGATACAGTGCAGAACCATCACATCCAGCCTTTCTTGAAATGTTTCACTGTCTCACTGACTCATTCTGCTCTCCTCATACATTAGCCACACTGGGCATCCTTCCATTCCTTGCATTTGTGAATTGACATGCTGCGTCTCCTAGAATAATATCCTTTACACCTAGTTAGTTCCTACTCACGGTCTAGAGCTAATTTTGTTCATCCTTTCTTGGAGCAGCCTCCTGTGCCCATTTCACCAGGAAATTCTATGTATACCTTAAAAAATCATGTGTGGTTGTATGTGTGTGAGTGTGCATGTGTGTGTGTATATGCCTGTGTGTGCATATGACTGTGTGGGCATGTGTGCCAATTGAGTGCAGGTTACCACATAGTGTGAGTACTGACAACTGAATTTTTGGAAGAGTTATAATCTTCCTCTATATTGCATCAGCTCTCCAGCCCAAACACTCTTACAGCTATTAGATTCTTCCCTATATTACTTAAATTTATTATTTTTAAAATGATTTAAAGCCTATTTGCCCATCTTGAAGATAAATCTTGTAAAATCAAGTTATCTACTTTTCTAGATAATATATTCTTAACAGTGCTCAGCCTAATAACCCAGGCCCACACCCACATTCATTAAAAAACGACTGCAAAATTAATGACACGCTTCACAATTACCCTTCAGGGTACTTTGATTGGTTTTTCACTGTTGTGTTCCTTAGCAACCCACCTACCCACCCAGATGATTTGCCTTTACATTTCAAAAGCACGTTTTCACACGTAAGTTGAGAGCACACTTTTCTCGTTCAGTCGACAGTTGTGAAAAGAGATGTGATTCAAAAATAGTTGTTAATTGAGTCCCTGACTTTCTTGTAGCGATAATGAAAGAAAGAAAAAAAATCATAATTGAACCCAATGTGAAGAGAACATACTTGGCCTCTTTCAGGATTATTGTCAGCACTTCTAGACTCTCTAAGCACGGGTTACTGCTCCTGCATGAAAATCATTGGGAAGTGGGGGCGGGGGAAGGCATGGGCAGTGAGAAATGTAAACTGATTCTTCATTTAACTTGAGCTGCACACAGGTTTGTTCTGACTGGAGTAACAGCTCTCAAAGGAATAACATGCCAAAGGAAACAGGCATAGTCTGAAGGAAATGTAACATGGATGTACTCCAAACACATATCCTTCCAGGTATTAGCTGTAATTTTATCTTTAAATTTTGAGTTAAAATGATAACACATTTGTCCAGCCATTCGACCATAAATCCTCCCTGCCTGCTATTTTCGATCTGGTAACCTCAAATCGCCTAGGACGCTCAAGTTTCAATTCCTTCAAGAACAACTTTATGACTTTGGCATGGAGCAGGCTTCTGCATTAGCTGCTATGCGCTCTGAAGTCTTTGCCCAGACTGGCAGCCACTTTTCCATCCTCAATGGGCTTCTTTTAAGACTACCCTTGGGTTTACCGCCCTGGTGATTGAGAATCTGTCAGGAACAGCAAAACCATGAATGGGAATTTCCATGGGCCAGGTCTGGAAGTGCAGGATTACTTCTGTTCTCACACCTTTGCCAAAAATACATCCTCAAGTCAGGGATGCCTGCTATAAATATTCAAGCTATGTACGAAACTCCATAATCTATTTCTGTAGTGGGATGGAGCACATCTTGGTGAATAGGTTTGGCAACATGTTTTTGTGTGATGAAGCAAACAGATTTGGAAATCTCTTTCTGGTCTTTGAAAGAATGAAGGTGTAATTATATAACCAGTGTTGGGAGACCCCCAAACCCAAGAATAAGAACCTTCAGTACCTTCATGACCACGGAAAGTAATAAGCAGAACCTGAACTACACTAAATTAGTTGGACTTCCTGATATGCAAATAAGATAGACTTGCCATAATTATATAGGTTTGGTGAGAACAGATGAATAAATAGATCTTGTTTTAGTTTTATTACATTGCTGTAACAAATTCCATGACCTAAACAGCCTAGAGGAGGGAAGGGTTTATTTGACATACTTTTCTAGGCAATAGTCCACCACTAGGCATAGGACAGAAACGTGAGCAGGGACTTGAAGGTGGGCCTGCCCTCTACCCCAGGCAAAATTGCTTCTGACCGGGTGATTCACAGTCAAGGAAGAATAGCAGAAACCATAGAAGGATGCCCCTAGATGACTTGAGTAGGCTCATAGCTAGTTTAAACAGCCCAGTACCACCTGCTCAGGGAATGGTATTGCCCATAATTTGATGGGCTCTCCTACATTAATTAACAATCAAGACAATCCCCCCTCTGTAAAACCCACAAGCCAATCCAGGCAACCCCTCACTTGAGAGTTTCTTCTCAGAGAGCTCGAGGTTGTTTGAAGCAGCTTATTGTAGCTCACTAGCCCAGAGGATCAGGTCCATTTTGCACATTAGGACAACATAAAACGAATTCTCAATTTTAATTATTTTTTTCAATTTAGTTATTTTTATTTTATGCATATACATGTTTTGTTTGCCTGTGTGTCTGTGTACCCCATATATGCCTGGTGACCATGGTGACAAGAAGAAGAACTTAGAATCTCTGAAAATGGAGTAATAGTTGGTTGTGAGCTACCATGTAGGTAGAGAATCGTATCCTCTAGAAGAGCAACCTAATTGCTCTTAACCGTTGAGCCATCTGTCCTGCTCCCAAATTTTCATCTTTTCATAAAAGTAAACATTTTAAGTTATTTTAAAATTAATTTTTGAACATAAAGAATCATTCTCTGCAAATCTGTAAAAATCTGTCACAAAACTGAACACAACTGAACAACAAAGCAGTTTCAGGTATAAATGAATGTATGATTTCTTGGAAGGGCTTTCCCGGTAAGTCATAGTGATGGACTCCTTACTTAGCATATTGGTAATATTGTGAAGCTGATTGTTGTAATTTGGATTTAGTGTGGATGACAACAAACCCCACGTGTTGAACGCTTGATTCCCCTGCCTGTGGTTATGGAGAGGTAAGACTTTAACTTGATATGGTGGAATCCTAACACTCACAAGCAGATCTCTGAGTCTGAGGCCCGCCTGGTCTTCACAGCAAGGTCTAGCCCAGCCTGGACTATACAGCATGACCTTCTCCAAAAAAAAAAAAAAAAAAAAGTAAGTGAGACCTACTTTAGCTCTTAGCATAGCTATGGCTGCTGTGCACAGACCCAAAGCAAGAAGCCAACCAATCCTGTGTAAAGCCTTATTCATTACGGAAAAAGAAAGTAGATCCTAACTTCACATTATGCACACACAAACTCAGTCAGTTTTAAATACTAATCACAGTCAGTCTAATGTTAAAGAAAACATTTTTATGGCTCTAGAGATTTAGGATAACTTCTTAAACAGCCTAAGATACAGAGCTAGATCGCATAAGACTTCTTAGAACATGAACGATTTTAGTTTCCATGTTAAGATCATCCAAGAAGTGAATAAAATACTTCAACATTTCAAAGGACATGACTCTCAGCTGTGTGTAAGAAATGGAAATTGTACAAGGATGAATGCAATTCGAAGGCTGTTCCAACAAAACTGGGTAGACAGAGACATGGGGAGAAGTAGCTACATAATCTAGACACCTTTAGGAGTTGGGATGTGGTGAAGACACAAGACTAGTATGAAACTGAGTAGGGCCCAGACCTCTCAATGCCTGGATGCATGTACTTTAAAAAACAAACAAACAAACAAACAAACAAACAAAAAACCAAAGGATTATGTTGCTATAGGAACCAACAATGGTACCTACACTGAGATGGGGCTTATCAGGTTTCCTTAGTGAAAATTCCTGAGAGAAGGCTGTACTCATGTCTGAATTTAAGTGAGAATGTGTGAAATACAAGACGTGTGATGAACTGTGGGGGTGTGGGTATGACCCTCAAATTTCACTCTAATGGCCTTCAGTGAGGGTGAAGTTCCAGAAAACAAATTTCAAGGAAAGATTTGCATTTGTTCAAAATAAAGAAAATAAATTGCTGAATGGATCCCAAGACAACTGAATGAAATAAAGGAGTTGGTACATGGTGGGGAAGAGAAATTCGATAAAGAGAAAAACTGGAAGCTAGAGGGATGGCTCAGCAGGTAAGGGCACACACATGGCAGCTCATAACCATCTATGACTCCTGTTCTAGGAGATATGACCTCTTCTGGCCTCAGTGGGCACAGCACACATCCATGATGTGTAGACAGCACACATTCGGGGGAAACATCCAAATGCATTTAGGGGTAGGTTGAGGGAAGGGGAGGAATAATCAAACTGAAAGGCTAGAAATGACCATGTTAAGTCAAACAAAAAACTCTAGGGAAGATCTCATCAGCAGAGTGGTTCCGGGTGAGGACAGAGCATCTGAGCTTCAGGACTGGGTGGAAGACTTGGAGCATTCTGACAAGGAAAAGGTGAACGTGAGAGAAAGAAGGAACAGTACTTCCAGAGGGCTGAAGGCACTATGAGAAGTGTTGGGAGCACAGCATGGAGCTCCCTAGCCCACAGATCTCCAGAGAGACGAGGAATGCTAAGAATGCCAGATGGTCTTTCCAATGAGAAAGGTAAAACAACAACAACAACAACAACAACAACAACAACAACAACACTGTTCTTCTACCCAGAAATCTGGGAATTGAAAGTGAATACAGCCTGGTGACCTGGTTATCTGTTGGGCCAGGCCATATCAAGCTTCTACAACCAGAACCAGAGGTGGTGGCTAGTAATCTAAATGAGACCCTTACAGCCAGGGGTTCCCCATGTTCCCACAACCAAGACCAGAGGTAGCTAATAGCTCAAATGACCTCTACACCATCCCTATGACCTAGATCAGGCCGGAGTGTTCCCTAAGCCAGTAAGCTTGGATAGGTAGCTTATCTCTAGAACCCATATCCTTGGAAGAAATGAGATGTATCCCTTGTAGAGTTTCAATGTAACTACATTCCCATGTGCACTGGGGATTGTATTATGCCAGGAAACTTTTTATTTTTCCAAATTATATTGTGTTTAAACTGCCTGAGATCAGACTTTCCAAAGACTTGAACCAGGCTGAGGAAGTCAATCTGAACAAAGTTTGCAATCTTGCCTCTTTGAGGTTTGCTTCCTTGCCATAATCACCTGCAGGTTCCTCTCAAAAAAAAAAAAAAAAAAAAATCCAAATCTAAGTATATAAATAAAGGGAAGAATTCACTTCTACAGGCATAGAGAAGATTTTCAGTGAAATCATAGTTATGGGAAAAATATTCATCAAGATATACCAGGGGAAAAAAGACCTCCCTTGTCATATTAAACTGCTAAATGTACAAAATGTAGAAAACAAAGACAGGGGTGGGGACAGGGCACCATTATGGATAAAGGCAGGTCCATCAGAATAGAAACATATTTCCCAAAAGAAACTAGAAGCCAAGAGATCTTGGGATGCTGATTTCCAAGTTTGAGAGACAACTGCCAACAGAGACTTTTGTTTCCACTAACCGTATCTGTCATAACTGAAGGAAAGAAGAAAGGCTTCCATGATAATAGCAATGGATTCATGGGCACTCTGCCTGCTATACAGAGGATACTTGAGAGAACAGGCTTATACATTCAAATCACAGTCCATCATTGAGGGAAATTAGGGCAGGAACTCAGACAGGAACTGAAGGTAGAACTAAACAGAGACCACAGAAAAACACTGCTTACATGGATTGCTCAGCTTTCTTTCTTGTTTCCTTTCTTTCTTTCTTTTTTCTTTTCTTTCTTTCTTTCTTTTTTTTTCTTTTTTTGGTTTGGTTTGGTTTTTCAAGACAGGGTTTCTCTGTGTAGCCCTGGGTGTCCTGGAACTCACTCTGTAGACCAGGCTGGCCTCAAACTCAGAAATCCTCCTGCCTCTGCCTCCCAAGTGCTGGGACTAAAGGCTTGCGGCACCACTGCCCAGCTCAGCTTGCTCTCTTATACAACGCAAAGACAGGTGCCCAGGAGTGGCACCACCCACAATATTCTCAGCATCAATCATTAATCAAGAAGATGGTCCACAGACATACTCATGAGCCAATCTGATGGACTGAATTCCTCGACTGAGATTCCCACTTCCCAGGTGATTCTACTTTGTGTTAAGTTGACAAACAACAACTAGTAGAGTATCCAACCTCTGTTCAATTGGATTTATAGCCCTCTTCACAATATGGAACCCATACTTGGCACCATTACTGGGGCCAAGAACCTAAGACTAGATAGTCATAGGCCCTGGTGAAGAAGCAACTGTTATTTCCTCTGAAAAAGAGACGAAGTATTACATTGAATCCTAATGACTTACTGTGATAGCTACAGTGTATCTCTCAAATCTCACTAGAGATATTTCTTTTTTTGTTTTTTTTAGAGTAGATGGTGATTAACACTGAAACTCAAAACTGTTCAAGGCACAGAGAGTAAGAGACCACAGAGTGCTCAGCCATAAATAGGTGAGCCTATGTCATCTATATCACCCCTGCTCTTCCTAAGGGCTAAGTGTTATTGAAGAAGAGGGGGCAGTGGATGACTTTAAGGACAGTGGTTTTGTTGTTGTTGTTGTTTTGTTTTTGGATACAACAGGGACAGTTGCACATATGAATTTACAGCAATTGTGACAGCATACAGTGGACCTGTACAACTCAAGCCACACCAAATCCTAGCTAGTGGGGAAGAGTTGGTCATGAAGTCCCACCCCTAATTGAGGAAATATTGCTAGTTGATAGCTTCTGTGAGAGAGAGAGTTTATTTTACATAAGGGTATGGTCCATGGATAGCCACACACCCAAGAGTAGACAGGCAACACTAACTGAACTTGATAGGTCTTAAGAAAAATGAGGATGCACAGTTTCAGGCTATGGAGTGGGAGATGGATCTGGGAGGAGTCGGAAAGGGTAAATATGACCAAAATACAGTGTGGAAAATTCTTAAAGAATAAGAATATTTTAAAAAGAAGAAAACAATCTCAGGAAAATGGAAGGGACTCCAAATTAGTACAGTGTATTGAGGTAACTCAGGAAGACAGACCCAACAAGTTGACAAACCCTTGCTTGCCTGGCAAGGATCTGATTAGAGCGTTAGTGATTGCAGAGACATTGGAATTAGTGAAGATCAAGGACCTAATCTTTGTCTATCTTGGCCGTCCATAGCTGTTTATTACCCTCCTCTGTATGTGACCTAATATCTTTGTGATGATGACTAGGTGAATATTTGGAACTGTACAAGCAGACCCTTAGTTTCTGTAAATCAAGAGGCTAAGAATGATATCAGATCGCATCTGAGGCCTAGAACCGAGGTTCCCTGGCTCTTCTATCATCTTCCCACCTGATGATTCCACCAATGTTTATGGAAAGTGCCTTGATTTATATTTCACTTTGTTCAGTTAACAGACAGCTTCACTAAACTGTTAACTTCATTAGAAGGTGGAAATTAGGATGACCGGTGTTCCTTGGCCATGGTCACTCATATTTGGCTCCAGAATAAACTCTTCTGCCCTTTGAGGTCAGTGCTGTGTTACTTAGAAAGTTTGTCTGAAGAAAAATCAGTGAATGCTAAGTCTTACTATACTGCCCTTAGTATGTTAGACTCTTGTCCAATCTGAGTGAGAATACTAAAGTTTTGAAACTTTTAATTCCAAGTAGCAAAATAAGAAAAGAGGAAGAAAATGCTCAGTGCTTACACCCACTGGCCTCCCCTATGCTCCTTGGTTGTAAATCTTTGCCTGTCCTCTTTTGAATCGGAGTTGAGAAGATTAGGTTACAACTGTTCCCACCACCGTGGTCAGTTAGTTTGAATAAAATCTGTCTTACCATTTTAAACAATTTCATGAACAATTTTTAAGACCCCCCTTTCTTTATTACTCTTTCATTCGTCTTTGTTCATGGGAATAGTCAGGTAAGGACACTTGACTACAGGTAGCACCTTTGACACTAAATTTGAGTCATCCTGTTTATAAGTATGCCTTTTAAAAAATTTGCAGCTATTCCTAAAGTGATGAAACAGAATTAAAAGAAAATATAATCAACTTAGTTACTATCTTATTGAGGTCCTAACTTTAGAAATAATTGTGAATATTTTTAAATTAAAAAATAGTTTAATGAGAATACAATACAAACAACAGACCATGTGTAGATTAAACACTATTTGTTTAAAAGCGTAAAATATACAAGGTTCTTCTCCACAAATACTAACTTGGTAATGATACTTCAAATGCAGTTACTTTTTTACTATACTCAAAATTATTCTAACCATTTACAGCTACTGTTACTTTAAACAGCTGAGTTAAATTCTGTAATTATGTAAACTTCACTGCATTAGTATTTAAGGAACAATTTTCTTCCTAGTTGTAAACAATTTATGATGCTCATTTTTAAAATTTTATTTTTGTTTTCACTTTTGGATTTAGGAAAGAATATTAAATTATTCCATTATAACTGAGAGTCATATATTTAAGCTATATATTAAAAAGGTTTAGTCAAGACCACATTATTTCTTCCTTTCAAATTTTAGCTTGGTTATTAATACTTAAACACTACTTTTTTCCTTTAACATTTTAGTATCATCTTTTCTCGTCACTACATTTATACCAGGTAACCCTTGTCTTTTATGGTCAGGATTGAAGACCCAAATGCATTTCAATTTTGTTATTAAAAATGTTCAAATTTAGCTAGGCATGGTGCTTCATGCCTGTAGTCACAGGTTGGGAAGGCAGATATAGGTGGATCTCTGAGTTCAAGACCAGCCTGATTACATAGTGACTTCCGTGACATTTAAGGAGACATTCTGAGACCCTGTCCCAAACAAATAAAAATGTTCAAATTTAAGGACTCAACAGACAAGATTTGACTTAAAAACAAAAAAGGAATCAAAGCTATATGAAGACCACAGAGAACTTCCAATAAGTTTCCAAGGGTATTCCACAATGACAAATGAAGAGCAGAGGTCTCCAGGTAGGAACCACACTAGAAAAAGTAGGACACGTGCAGATCCCATGTGCTTGGCAACATCAAAAATCCGCACTAGGAGTCTAATGTGTAGGAAGAATATCAAATGATGTAAGTAAAATTGAAGAGAAAATTATAGTAAACCAGGCCAGTAAATGACATTTTCATGGGCAAAACAATGCAGACATTGAATGATGACTAAATGCAGAAAGTATTTTCTTGTGTTGAGTAGGAGAGGACTATTAGAAGTATGAGCAATATTTGCAAAATCTATAACAAAAAAAGCATTTAAAAGTTTTATGACCATCTTGAGTATTTCAGTTCAAAGGCCTCGCATAGCGTTCTTTAGAACAGGAAATAAAAGAAGCGAGAACACCCCTGGCAGTGGGCAAGGTAAAGAATTAATAGTGGCCCAGAAAAGGCAACAGAAGCCTATAAGGGCTCCCTAACTGAAGTTATCTATCATTTTCCCGCTGTGAAATTTTAAGTGCATGATGTGATTCTAAGCACGAGCAAATAAGCAACAGAACTGCAGGAGTTTATGGTTTTCTGTTGTAGAACAAAAAGCAACAATCTGAAGAAAATGTTTTAAAAGTTCATGATGCTTCTCTATTTTCCGTAGGCTTCTAAATCTGCAATTGCCTCGTTTATTAAAGACTCAGACTGATAAGAAGGCCCAGAAATTGTCTTAGCATCCAGTTACAACTTACCTATCTTACATGCTAATTTTTTCTCCATGTTAATTTTTAAGCAACTGTGTCAGATATGCTTAATTGTAGGCACGTTCTTGAACTCTTAAATGGTTTTCCAGATAGCCCCTTAGGGAATACATTCCCGTGCCCCCACCTGGCCTGTTTTTTGAGAATGCAAGTAAAGAACTCGCGACCTCCCTCTCCTTTTCCCTTTTCCTTCTCCCTCTGCAAAGCGAAACAGGGTAGATGCGCTCACGTGACGCTAATGACGTCAGCCCCCTTTGGTCGCGTGACCCACAGCCAACCTTCCTACCGCCCCACCCCCTCGCCACCAGAGTTGGACATCTCGCGAGAACCCTTCTTACTATCAGAACTTGCTGAGGTTACAGGGGAGTTACTCTGGAGAGGAATGAAGGTGTGGCAGAGTGGTGCACTTTTTGCTTTCATTATGTTAGGATTTATGGCCAAGCAAATGCTTATGGGGATCGCCCTAGTCGGGAAAACCACGAGAGAGGAAGGAGAAGAGGTGACAGTAAAAACTGAAGCGAAACCTGGTACCCTGACTATCCATGCCCCTAGCTAAGGGACAACCGGGCGCAGCAGAGGTGGCCAGGGCTGGGAGCCCCCGGCAGTAGCTGCGAGCCGGGGGACGTAGGACCCGGGTCTGGGAGCAGTAAATGCGAACCGCGCCCAGATTCAAGGGTTGCATCCACCTCTCTGCTTCCCTGACACCGCTGCCATCCCGCCAGTGTAGAGACATCCCGGGTGTGGGAGCTGCGAGTTGTCTCTCATCTTTCCGTCCCTTCGTGGGTTACTGCGACATCTCAGTCCCGTCCCCTTAAGCGCGCTCCCCGGGGCTCCGCACATCTCCTCTCTCTGGTCTCCCTAGACGGCTGCTGGAGAGCAGCCCGGAGGGACCCGGCTGGAGTCGCTAGAGGGAGGTGTGGGGCCAGCGAGGAGGGGGCTTCGCTGGGCGGGGAGAGGCGGGAGGAGGCGCCGGGGAGGAGCCGCGGCTGCCAGCTTCGCCCGAGCCGAGCGAGCGAGCGCACTCTGTCGTCCCGCGGGTTCCCAGCCTTGCGGCCCCGTGGGGAGGGAGCGCGGGCCACCAAGCGCCGCCTCCGCCCGCAGGAGCGATCCGCTGGGTATTCACTCGCGGCCGCCACCCGCCACCCCGGGCGCTGCATTGAGCTCTCCGTGTGGCCTCGGTGACCGCGGCAGCCCCTCCTGACACCTCTCCCCCGCCCCTTCGGAAGCCCTCTGCCCGGCCGCCGCCGCGGGAGGAGGAGGGATCGCGGCGCGGGCTGGTCTGGCCACCTCGCCCCGCGTGCCCCGCCCCTGCGTGCACTCCCTCGCGGGCGAGCTACTTTCGGACAAGGAAAGTGAGGGCGGCCCCAGGTGACAGCGCGGCGGCGCCAGTCCCGGGAAGCCGCGTCTGTTCGTGTGTTGTCCGTCGCACTGTCCAGACCCCGCCATGGCTTCGACCACTACCTGCACCCGGTTCACCGACGAGTATCAGCTCTTCGAGGAGCTCGGAAAGTAAGCGTCCCTGCCTGGCATCTCCTCCCTGCGACCCCTCGTCTCCCTCGTGGGGACAGGGAGCCCGCGGGCCAAAGCAGGGTGACGGACCCTGGCTTGGTGCGGGTGGGGCACAGAGGGGAGGAAACCTTTGCCCTACTGTGGCGGGTGCCCCGAATTCCCAGCCCATCTCCTCGGGTCCTCCACCTCTCCACTGGAGACTTAGTGAATTTACGACCTCTGCAGTTGTAGCTGTCATCCTGAGAAATGTGCGCGCACGCGAGTGTGAGTGTGTGTGTTCGGAGAGGGAAGGAGATGCATGTAAAATGCAACATTTATCACGTTTTCGGTAAATCTCTCTCGCCCAGCCCGCGGTGTTTCTGCGGTCTGACCCAGGTTCGGATGAGCTAATGAGTACTCGCTCTCAGAGATGGTGCCATATTTATCGATGCCGAAAGTTCAACTTGGCTTGGTGGAGAGTCTGGTTCGGCATCCAAGTAGTTGTTCCGTCCAGGAAAAGGGCCACCCAACTGAACCCACGTCCCTGCCATGTATCCGCTATCCTTTTCACTAGGATGACTCGCTCACCGTCATTCTAGGATTTACGTGTACATCGTTTCTGAGAGGATTTATTTATCCAGGCAGAGGAAAGCCCTGCAGCCCGGGAGAGCGCTTCCCTAGGGTATCCTAGCTTGTGTAAAACGACCTCCTCCACTGAAGTGCCAGAACTTCTTTGAGATGTTAAGGAGGGACAGGGTACCTATTGAAGATCTGCATAGAGACCCAGTCGGGAGTGTTGGTTTACCAAGTATCAAACCCCAAACCATTCCCTCTATCGCTAATTTCCACTATCAGGGAAAGGATGCATTTGTGTGTGTGCTGTAGGTTTTCGTGCCGTTGCATAAAAGGAAGTGTGAGCATTTTTAAATCAAATGAAAATGATATCTTTATAGATAATCTGCTTTTGAAACATGGAGACATGTCGGAAGAGCAGCTTAATTCAAATCTCTCCCCTCCCCCAGCCCAAACCAGACAGAGAGAAATCACCTTACCCCAGGACCTGTTAAAGCACACCAGTGAGCTGGAGATTTATGTTTTAATGAAAACAATCGCCATATTTAGTTACTTGGAACCATGTTAATTATGTTTCCTATCGAAATAAATATGCAGCAGTTTTTGGTTTTTTTTTTTTTCTTCTGTTCCCGGCTCTGCTCTTTGCAGGGTTTGCTATAAGCATTTGGTGTTTTGTGAGTGTGAATTATAAATTGTTTTAAAATTTCATGTGCAAACAAGAGTAATCATAATTGGCATTTCCTTCTATTTTGTTGATTAATAATCTGTGTGTTTCCAGTCAATTAAAAATTACTTTCATTCCACAACATTAAAAAGGATCTGGGTTGGCAAGGAGGAATTGTTCATTTTCTAGATAATGCTTTTATTATATTGATATTTGACAGACCACTAAAGATTCATAAAACCGCTCAGATTTGTGAGTTTGCAAGTGGATACAAGATCTGATTATACTGATGACTTACTAATTATTGGTTTCCAGGGGGGCATTCTCAGTGGTGAGAAGATGTATGAAAATCCCTACTGGACAAGAGTATGCTGCCAAAATTATCAACACCAAAAAGCTTTCTGCTAGGGGTAGGTATTTTAAACCACATTTATTTATATATGTTAATTTTGTATTTGCTGCGTGAATTGTTGGTGTCTTCTAAGTAATTATAGCATGTAGTTATAACTGAATTTTAGGCTGGTATCGTATTACTTCTATTTTTCCTTGCCAAAGGCCTCTTGGTCTGTATACTTTGAAAGTAAGTGAAAAATGTAATTATTATCAACAAGTTATTAAGATTCTGTCTTATAAGCAGTGATCTAAATAAATATGTTGCAAAGCAAATAAATGCCATGAGGGGCCTTGCTGAAATCCTTCCAGAAGAATTCTAGAATGGAAAATATGCAAGTCTCATAGCTGTCATAATTCCCTTTCACTTCTGAGACGAAAAATGGGTCATGGTTCAGTTGAATGTATATTACAGCTGTAGTTACAGCTGAACGTAATACAGCGAGGTATATTTAACTTCGGTGGCTTTGGGAAGTAGGGAGGAGATCATTGCCGTAATCTAGGAAGTGAGCTTGGCTTCGATATGTGTAGGCTAGGTCTTTTCTTGGTTTCGAATTAAACTTCCCACCAAATGATTCAACATATTTTACACCTTCAGCTAATAGCCACAGAGATACTTCATCCTGAAAGCTATTGACATAACTTAAAAAAAAAAATAACTCGGAGCAGTGTGCCCACATGATTATGATTATTTTGTTTAAAATCAAACAAAAGTACATATACTGAAATGCCAGAGTTGCAGTGACTAAGGTGCCCATGGTATTTCCAATTGAATTTATGGTTTGATGATATTAAACTGGAATCAAAAGGAACAGAATAACATAATGCAGACCCATCTCAGTGACCTGGTTTATTTTAAGTAATGAGAGGAAATTCCATTAGACTTAGTTTTCCTCACTGAATAATCTTTTAAGACATGCCACTTTAGGACGTCGGGGCATCATTGCTTTGTCCTCCACTCTGGTAAATGGATTTTCAAATTCTACTTTTAAGATGTACTTCAAATTTCAGCTTATTTATTCACTTGGATGGAATTCCGTGGTAATTTTCTTCATCTGATTTGCTATCGTTCTGAGAAAGAGCTATATGTAAACTGTCCAGGAGCGCCATAGTGTCCTGGCATGAAAACTAATGAGGAACATGCTATGCTAATTACATCTCCCTTTCGAGAGAGTCTCCACTCCACTGGAAGTTTTGTTTTGTTTTGTTTTTTTAAGTATCACGAGGCTATGCAGAAATTATAAATGCCAATTTAAGGGAAAGAAGAAGACTGAAAACATTGAGTCTGTTTTTTTTTCTCCAGTGATTTATGTTATTTCTTCCAGTGTGATAGGTACTTTGGCAGTGGTGGGCTATCAACTGGGGGGCGGGGGGATTACCATGCCTCTTCCAAGTCCGTTAATGGTTTTAAGTTTCTTCCATCCTCCACTTATCAGACTGGCGGTGTACCTGTCTTAGCTCACTCCTTTCTCCTCCATGGGAGATGAGTACTCCAACCTGATTGGCCTTGGGCACTTTCTTCTCTGGCCACGTCTACCAGTGCTGCTCAACTGCTTGTGCTGAGTCTCTACCAATCACCTTCCTGTCTCAGAAGACACTTGTTATCTTCCTTGGCTGTTTTTTGGTTATTTTTGTTTTTATTATTACTTTTAGGTGTGTGTGTGTGTGTGTGTGTGTGTGTGTACATGATGAGTTCAGGTGCTCTTGGAGACCAGAGACATCGGATCCCTGAAGTGGTAAGCCCTCAGGTGTGGGGAGTGGGAACTGAACTCCTCTAGCCTGCAAGAACAAGGATATCCCTCATTCCTACAGCTATCTCTCCAGCCTCTTTCTCTGCTCTATATTCCCCGCAAAGAACGTCATCTGTCCTGGAGTGATATGCTCTGGCTCTCAGTCCTGATTCCTGGTCCTGCTAGCTAGGTGATCATGAGCAATTTACTCATTTTAATCTGAGCCTTAGTTTTTCCATCTGTAAAATGGGGGCTGAGGACGAATCCTTTCTTAGAGGGTTTTGATAGATCTGTTTGGCTTAGTGTATAGTGTAGAGAAGTGCCTACCACAAAGTGTGCTCATAGTGAATATCAGCTTCCACATTATATGATGGGAATGTGGTAATGATCAAATTCCGTTAGTTTATATAAATGCTCTTACTTAACATGAAAGCATGTGCAAATTGTAGATTTAGTGACAGTTTCTGATGTGGCCCAATTCAAATAGTGGATCAGACACTAAGTGCATACATTTGATCCGATCATGTACTTTTCTAAGATCTCAGATTCTCCATCAATAAAATGGTAAACCTTCTACAATGAGTCTCATGGGATGTCTTCCCAGTTTTACTTATTACAGTTGTATGTAAAGAGTATGGTATGTCCTACAAAGGCTCAGCAGCATTATTTTATGTTAATACACAATTAGAGATGGTTATAGAATAACTTTATTTTGTAGTGTATACATTTGTTTCAACTGTACCCATATTAAATAACAAACTATCTGAAGGAAAATCCTGGGCTTTCTCCTTTGACAGAACATTCAAGTAGATAGCACTGAGAACACTGAAGGGCTTCAAGACAGTGTCTAGGATGAAATGTGCTTATTACAGCATTTGTAAAGTAGTTTCATGCTTTGCTTCTTGCTGAGAACAAGTCCATACTGAAGCTTATGAAGTATATTTAGAGACTGTATTTTAAAATATAAATTTTGGAAGCTGGAGAGATGGTGTAGCAGTTAAGAGCACTGGCTGCTCTTGATGAGGACCCAGGGTTTGATTCCCAGTGCCCACATGGCTAAGAACTGTCTGTAACTCCAGTTCCAGGAGATCTGAGGCCTTCTTCTGACCTCCATGAGTACCACATGCATGTGGTACAAACTTACATGCAGGAAAATCATTGACACACATGAAATAAAAAGGAATAAATACTAAAAATATATAATTTAAACTTTCTTTTAATACTTCTTTTACAACAATCTAGTCTAAAGGTTTTTGTGGGAACATTTTATTTTTTATATTTCTTTTAAATTTAATTTATTATTATTATTATTATTATTATTATTATTATTATTTTTGTTTGTTTGTTTGTTTTTCGAGACCGGGTTTCTCTGTGTAGCCCTCGCTATCCTGGAACTCACTCTGTAGACCAGGCTGGCCTTGAACTCAGAAATCCACCTGCCTCTGCCTCCCAAGTGCTGAGATTAAAGGCATGAGCCACCCCTGCCCAGCTAATTTAATTTTTTAATTACTCACTTCACATCCCACTCACTGGTCCCCTCCTGGTCACACCTCCCATAATCCTTACCCTATTCCCACTCCCATTCTCCTCTAATCAGATGTGGGTCCCCCTGGGTGTCCCCCAACCCTGGCACTTCAAGTCTCTGGGAGGCTAGACGGGCGCTTCCTCTCCTACTGAGGCCAGACAAGGACCCCAGCTAGAAGAACATAATCTAGGAACAGCTTTTGGGATAACCCTCTTATAGGAACATTTTATAATGAGAAACACTCAGAGACGGACATAGGACTCAGTGTACTGTAGTTTGTTTAATGTTTTCCCCCCAAAATAATCCTTCCCCCCGAAATAAGCTCAGACAGACACTTTTGTAGAATGGACCGTTTTTTGTGTAATGTTTTGTTTATATTCTTTGATGTAACATGCATTTGTAAATCCTTAAGGCTATGCATCTTAAAGACAAGGGAATTTCTACCACTCAAGTTTGTTTGTTTGTTTGTTTGTTTTTCTGTCCTCTCTGTGCTAGGAATTTAACCTAGAACATCACACATGCTAGGCAAACACACTACCAGTTAACTGTGTTTTCCGCCCTCAACTAATGTTCTCCAGCTGTAACAGCCGAAAAAGAGAAAGCGCCGTTTGTCAATAAATCCAAGGCCATGATGGGAACTGCCAGACGTTTGGCTGGATTCCTGCACATATCTGCACATCCCTCTCTGCGTCACTCATGCTGTTTACTGTGCCTAGACTGTAACAGGCTCTCAGCAGACAGCGTTGGCTGCATTCGCTGTCACTGTTAGGCACACACACCGTATTTGGGAGACTCAAGTCTGTTGAAGAATTTTACTGTGTTTTCATTTGCATATGCACACAGAACATTCTGTATGAGTGTTGTTAAGCCTGTACATCAGTAGGCTCAGTATATCGCCTTTGGACTCTTGTTAAATTTTTTTCTTTTGGTAAACATCTTAAGGGTGGCCAATATTTGATATCATGTATGTAATTATGAGTTTTGAAAACCTGTTTTAATTAGGTATGCTTAGTAAGGAGTGAGGAGGGATGGTGGGATGTCTCTCATATCTTTGGTATTAGATATTCTGTTGTTTTGAACCAAACAATTAGGTTAGTTAGTACCCAACAAATGCTCACTTGTTTCAGTGTTGGTCTATATTTTGTCTGTCCTCTGGGGCATGGCTAGAGCTGTTAGCTGTTACTAGGTGATGTGAAGACAGCAGTGAGCTGGTGGCCTTCCGAAACAGTTCATGTGGTAGATGGTGCATTTTAAAACTACTCAGTAGGAGTGATGACTCTTGATACTCAGTTGATAGTGTTTTCATCCTTAGGAAGCCTTTGCTACTACACGACCAGTCATGCCATAGTTACTGTTTTCACAAAAGAAAAATTAATTATAAGCTTGAAGTGAACATGCAACATGCATATTTTTTACATTTACTTCATTACTAGATTTAGCAAGTTATATTTCTGTAATGGAGCAAATCATATACATTTTATTATGCTAATTCTATTAATTCTTAATTTCATAATGTTAGCAGAGCACAAAGCAGGACCTTAGGAGACTGCTTGACCATGTCTATAAATTCAGTGTTGTATGTATACTCCAAGTAACATTGTTTTGTTTTAAGAAAGATATCAAAAACTGAGGCTTGCTACTTTTGTTTTTGACATCAAGCAGTTAAGAAATGATCTGAGCCTCTCAACTATGTCTACTTGCTTGACTGGGAATTAAAGTTGAGATTAGATTGTGTGAATGAAGTTCTCCCTTGCTGATTTGGCTATTGGAGCCAATTGAGCAACAACAGTAACACCAAAATGGCAAAAAGTAAAATAAAATAAAATAACATTTTAAGAAAAAAATTGAAAGTTGCTTTTATTCTGTATTTAAACCTGAACTAGACTGTGCTATTCAAATTACTTTGTGTCTTATTTCTGTGTTTAATCATACTTAATTTCTTGTTTTAAAAGTTTTTTTTTCCATGCTGTTTTATCCTCCTGGCTGTGGGTGTAAAGCACGTGCATATCCGATGCAGGAGGTCCCCACATATGCTTGGAGTTGGAGATGGTTGTGAGCCACCATGTGAGTGCTGGGAACTGAATCAGAGCAACCAGTCTTCCTCACTGCTGAGCTCTCTCCAGCCCCATATTCTTTTCTATTGAAAGAATTTTTTTTTCATACAATATGTTCTGATCACACTTTCCATTCTTAACTCCTACCAGATCCTATCCACCTCCCCGCCCGTAAAATTCCCCCCTTTCCCTTTGGAAAACAGGCAAACAATCAAGAACCATAAGCAAACCAGAATAAGATAAGAAACACACACACACACACACACACACACACACATACACACATACCTACCTCAAACAAAAACTTGTAAAAACAACAAATTAGAAGCCATAATATACAAGCAAAAACTAGAAAGACAGAAAAATGCATAAACAAAGTAATATGAGAAAAAAATCTATACAAACACCATTGGGTTTGCTCTGTGTTGGCCATCTATCACTGGACATGGGACCCACCTTTAAGAGTGGGTAATATACCCAGTGAAACTCCACTGGAGAAAACTAATCTTTCCCTTTCAAGCAGATGTCAATTGCAGGTAGCCTCTTGGTTAGGGATGGGAGCCCATGTTCCCATCTGGCTTGACCTGGTGCAGGCCCTGTGCATGCTGCTCATCTCTGAGTTTACATGTGTGTTCCTCCTGTCATGTCTGGACTTTCCTTACAGTCATCCATGTATTCTTATGTAGGCCTTAACAGTGGACATTTATTTTCTTCAGCAAATGAATTAGATTATTGCTGATAGTCAAACTACTTTAAAAGATAAAAATATTTTAACCTGCATCCAGGAGATAATCAGAATGATTTCTGCTTTCCAACAATACGACAGACTTAATAAACAGTGTGATGTCAGATACCCCTCTGTGATATAAAAATACTCTCTGTCTCCCTGACTGTGAGAGACTGCTCACCCACAAAAAGACCTTTGTTTATACATTTAGGTGAACACGTTCATTTTCATTGATATTAAATGAAATCAATATGAAAATTTAATAATAAATCATCTTTTTAAATTTATCTTTAAAAGTATATTTTATTTAGTGTGCATGTGTGTGTGTGAGAGAGAGAGAGAGAGAGAAAGAGAGAGAGAGAGAGAGAGAATATGAGAATATGTTCATCTAGTAACAGGCAGGTGCTTGTGTGTAAATCAACATTCAGGAATGGCTTCTCTCCTTTCAGTATTTGGTCCTGAGTGTTGAGTTCAGGTCATCAGGAAGCTTGGTGGCAAGCAGCTTCACCTGCTAAATCATTTCTTCATCTTGTAAATAATCTTTATGAATCCTTTTGATGTTGGTGATGGTGTATTAGTAATCATATAATGGGGTTTTCTTGACATCTTTAAAATATTTTGCCTTGAGCCATTTCAAATGGCCATTGGTGTTGGGATACATTTTTCCAGCAGTTTTTCTTCCCTCCATTTTATTAGGGAATAGTGTATTTTACAATGTTTTTACATGTCACTGGCAATTAATTCATGGTTGTTTAAATAGCGATCTGTGTCAAACAGTTTATTACAGCACATCTAGTGAAATGCCCTGAGACACACTAAGTGGAATATTAACAGGCTTTTAGTTCTTACCCCCTATCTATTGATAACTTACAGTTCACTTCCTTTCATAGGTTATGAAACAGGTGTGCATATGGTTTATTTAAGTCAGCATTCGATAAGTTTGGATGTGATTATAGCCATCAGAGTTCAAAGAAACTAAAGACGACACAAATAGACATCTTAGACGATACAGTAGGCTATAGTCCAATATGGATGACATAATACAGTGTTTAAAAGATGAAAAGATGACTTCTGCCTGGAGAAATCAAGGAGAACTGTTTCTTCTAGTGTAACTTTAACAGGTTTAAAGTCCCAAGTCCCCAACCTGAAGCCCGACTCTGCAATTTGAGGACGAAATATCTGATTAGAAAGAAAATGACCTTGTATTACTGCAGTACAGTTATTGCTATTATCTCTACACATATACACTGAGTGGTTTTGTTTTTTGTTTTTTTTTTTTTTAAAAAAATATAATCTGGTTTTATTTTGTTTTATTTGTTGCATTTTAGGGGGTTTTGAGCCAGGATTTCATTCTATAGCCCCTGCTGACTTGGAAGCTCAGGGCAGCTTCAGACTTTGAGCTGTACTTTGTCTTTTCAGTGAGGGAAAGATACAGATGCCACACCCAGCTACTTTGTTTATTTTATTGTGCTGCTGGGCCTTGAACCCAGGGACCTGAACACACTAGCCTAGAATAACTCTACCCTGGCTGTATGCCGTTCAGCCCTTTGAGATGAAACTACTTTAAGTCAAGCAGGGCAGTTTTTAGCTGACAGAAGTGCTCTGATTCCAGTTAGCATGTGTACTGACATGCTCTGATTGTACACAAATGCAGGGAACCTAGCTCATCAGTGGTTGTATCGAGTTGCATACCTCGCTTTTCTGATACTTTGTTACTCTCCCAATCAATAATGCGATCTTCAAAAATGATTTAGAAACAAGAAATTTAGAAACTATTAGCATTGTTTAAAGAGGGCCTTGCAGGTGAGACAGGTGCAAGTCAATCCCATGCTAGGGTTCTTTGTATCCCTATTGTGATCTCCTCATAAGTTGCCTCTAGTAAGGTGGGGATAGGGGTGGGGGTGGGAGACTGTAGTTCATTCGGGAAGCTCTAGGATAAGCCAGACATGATAACACAGGCCTTTAATCCCAGAATTTGAGAGGTGGGGCAGAAGGATCTGAAGTTCAAGGCCATCCTTGTCTGTAGGAGTTAAGAGGTCAGCTCAGGCTATACGAACTCGACCTTGCCTTAAAAAAAGAAGAAAGAAACAAAGAAAGGAAGGTAGAGTATTTTAAGCCAGTTTCTCTTACTCTGAAGGCCGACTCTCCATTTTACTACCCCACGGGCTGCTGGTACCCAGAACTGAACTCTTCTGTATTTGCTTGTGTGTACATGGCTCCATACACCTTTTTACATTTCCAAGGGTGTGAGGGCCTGAGTGGTACATTTTGGAAAATACATTTAGAATTCCAACTTGTGAGGAAAGATAGCATTTTAATTGCTATGGTAACATAAGATCAAGTTTCAGACGACTCTGTGCTACTTTCTAAAAGGAAAAATAATACAATGAGAAATGCCATCAAAATGCTAAGAAAGTGACTGTGGATGAGTTTGTGTGAGACTCGGCAGTGATTTCTTAGGATTCCTGAACGATGCACATCTGACTGCAGAGTAAAACAGCCACTGAACCCCAGGGAGACTAAGAGACATGTATGTAGGAGACTGTTCTAGTTTGCTGGATCATTCAGATTGACCAGTGAGGAGAGGAGGACGCTTTGTTGTTTGTAGTTTCTTCTTCAACATTAGTATTGAGACTCATCCAAAAGAATGGAGCAATTAAAAGGAAATAAAAAGTTATATTCAGTGTACATTGTAAAAATAGGTGTAGCAGGATCTGGACAGGTATCAAGATAACACATGATGATAATATTGGTTAACAGTTAATCCTTCTACAGAAGGCTCTTAACTGTTTTTAGATTATGTAGGGATTTGGATTTTTTATTTCATGAATTTTGGTATTCACAGTTATGTATATTTCATTTTGAAACAGTAATCAAGTGCTCAAAAATCTCCGTGACAAGGCTGTGTCCTGTACTTTTGAAGCTGTCTGTTGAGTTCCTGGCTCAAGTGTTTCCCTTCTCAGGCCATGAGTCAGCTACTGTCCCTGAGGATTTTCGGAGCGAAACCCCTTTTCAGCCTTCCAGCTTGTTTTTAATTTAACTGGAAGAACGTCAATAATGGAAAACTTATATACTCATTATATAGGTTAATTGTAATTTATTTTGTGTTGAACAATATAGACCCATAGCCTAAAAGACATTATTTTTTAGTGTATTAATGTGTTATTTTGGCCTGGCAAGACATCTGGGTGGGGAAAGGTGCTCATCCCACAAGCCTGTCAACTTAAGTTTGATCTGATTCCTAGACTCCATGGAAAGGTGAATGAAGAGAAGCAAATGCACGAAGTTGTCTTCTGACCTCGCACAGCCTCATATACATATTATAGTAATAATAATAATAATAATAATAATAATAATAATAATAATAATAATAACGGCAACAGTAAAGATATGATTTTACCTTTTCCATAAAGGCCTTCAAAAGATACAAATTATTTGGAATTTTTAATTTTTAGCAGTAAAGTATTTTTTCCTTACAGTTTTGAAGAAATTTTATTAATATGATGTATAATTTGAGAATAATGTAGATGAAGTGGGCTTGTTAAAACCTAGGGCTGGAGGGATGTCTCAGCAGGTAAGAGCACTTGCTGCTCTTGCAGAGGAATTTGGGGCTCAGTGCTCACACTGGGTGGCTCACCTGCCTGTTTCAGGAGTGGCACCTACATGCACACATGCACACACACACAGAGACACAGAAAGAAAAATCCAGTGCTTTTTTTAAAAAAAGAATTAATATAGCAAGAGAAAAATTTTTCAAAAACTATCATTCTGTGCATGGCTGAGTTTGGTCGTGTATGCTCTTTGCAGTTGAAGGTTGAGGTTTCAATGGGGAAATGGACAGTTTGTGATATTTGGACGGTTGGGCTTAGGAGGTGTGTCATCTACTACTGCTCTCCTCCCTGAGGAGTGTCTGGATTTCCTGCACGTTCCAAGCACCTGTGCTTATTCGCACCTCATATCTATGTTTTCTCTGTCACTTTGGAGTTTGTAACGATTCATTCCAATTGGAGTTCAGTTTCCATCTTGCTACAGCCGTTTTCAATAGCTTTCCAAACAGACTTTCTGGCTGACAGTTGTTACATTGTTAACACACACACTCCTATTCAATCGGTCCTTAGACCTTTCAGCAGTGCCTTTGTTCTGCGCAACTTGATAATTTGACTACAGAGTAGAGTTTCTATCTTTTAGTAAGGTGGTCCTCAACCTTCCTAAGGCTGGAACCCTCTAATCCAGTTCCTCATGTTGTGATGACGCCCCCCCCCACCATAAAATTATTTTCGTTGCTATTTCTTGTCATTTTGTTCCTATTATGAATCGCAATGTTAATATCTGTGTTTCCCATGGTCTTGTGTGACCCTGTGAAAAGGGGCAGGACCCACAGGTTGACAAACTCTGATCTAATATTTTCCAGCTCTACTGGGGTGGGAGCCAACCTGGAGAATACAGAATTGTGAGAGGGCTAAGAGATAAGGGCTTTGAGGAAGGGCTTTAAGACACGGAAGAGAGAGCTGTCCTGGCAACTGTGGCTACTGTGCAGAGAAGAAAGACAAGTTTCGTACCATCCTAAGGATGGACTGTGAAGTGTGAGCATTCCAAATAGTGTTGAAATCTTCCTCCTTTAAGGCTCAGCTCAGGTGCTACCTCCACTATGACGTCACCCTACCCAGAAGGGCCTCCCCCACTTCAGTCTTTTGTCATTTGAATTCAGTCTTTTGTCATTTGAATTGCTTATGGCCATTTCCCCTGTGACTACAGTTCTATATGCTGTGGTTTTGAGGTTCCCTGTGGAGATTCTTACTTTATCTTAAGATCTGCTGGCTGCAGTGATTATAATGTTACCTCACAAGTACTTGTCATTGTTGAATGGCTGGAGAAATGAGTGAGGGAATGAATGCAAGACAGGCTGTGTCTTAGAGAGGTGGCAGACGAGTGACAGTGGGGCTGGGGCTTTATGTTTGGGCACCCAGTCACTTAACAAATTAACTGCCGATTCATGTATTATTTCTTCAGTTCTCTTGGTACACATCCCGCCTTGTTGGACAGAGTTTTGTCTCATCCTGTACTTTTTCCTGAGCAAACTCTTTGAAATTTCTCATAGGTATTTCCCCCTTGTTCTATTATACATTGGCTGTTAATCGGGGTGTGGTAGCATTTCCATGCCTATTAGCCTTGTTTCAGTATTTCCAAACTCACGTCATCATTATGCTTACTTTAAAAAGGATCTCTAAACTTTAAATTTATAAATTATAAATTATAAAATGTAGTTATAAACTTTAGATGTATTTTTATAAATACATCTAAAATGAATTATAGCATAAAATACCTATACTAATGTAGAATTTAGAAACATAGAAAAACTAAAAAGGGACTATTTATGTCTTTCCAAACAAGCACTGATAACAATTTTGTTATTTCTTTATTTCTTTTCAAAGTTTATAATTTTTATTACGAAATGTATTTACATTTATTTATTTCATGTTATGTGTGGGTAAATGACTTTGCCTGTATATAGAGGTTAGGGATGGTTTGCAGCAATTCTGGATAAGGGTCAGGTCATCAAGCTTGTGTGAATGTTCGTTAATCTGCTGAGCCATCTCAGCTGGCTACTACCTTTCCCCTATCCTACCTACTTCCTTCCCTGCCCCCTGCCTCTTTCTCCCTTTCAAACTTGACATTTTAGTCTGCAGTTTTACTTAAAATTACAACATATCCCTGTGTTGTGGCAATTCCTTTGAATTCTTACGAACTGTACCCTGCTTCGCTGAGGAAGTGAACACCAGCTGATTATTTTATATCCTTACATACTTCTTTCCTTTAACTTGTGTCCTTTACTGTGGCAGACAATAGATACAACTGAAAACGTACCTTTGTAAAATGTTTCAAACTTCTGCTTCTTAGGTAGGATTCACAGAGGAGAGTGAAGTATTTTCAGAATTCTTTGTCACATTGCTTCCTGGAGGAATAGTCCATTTCCACTGAAGACATTTAATTACGGTGTGATACCTAAATTGAATTTTAAATAACTACAGTCTAACTTTCTATTTCACCTTTAATGAAACAAAAAATACTTGCTGAGTCCCACTCCCTCTGACATAACTAAAGCGGGAAAGACAAAGTATATCCTCTCAAGGTGAACATAACCAGAGTAAACTGAGTTACCACTGGGTCTGGTACAGTGTCCAAAGAAGGTGTTTTTGGGTTCTGAGCTCTATGGAGATAACTGCTGGACAGAGGAGAGGGCAGGGAGACTTCTCAAAGGAGCTGGTATCTGCACTAGGTTTTGAAAATATTCAATTTTGAATAGACAGAAACACAAGCAGATTGGGCATTATGAGGAAATACTCATGAGGAACAATCAAATCAGAAGTGCCAGTGAAGGGTTTATTGTTCATGAAAGCATGCAGAGACCAATGAAGGGAGGTGGAATTCTTTTCGCCCTCAGAGGGTGAATCATGAAGTGGCAGGCTCTGTGGAAAGGAAGTAAGGTGGATCAGGAGATTTTATAGCCCTGAGTCATTAGGGATAAACAGCTGATAAGAGAGGCACATTGCCTATCAACCCCTCATTCTGTTTTATTTGGCCTTGGGGCAAAATACAAAAACCAAAAGAGCCACTAAGTAGAAAACAATGGACTTGAAAATAATTAGAGCTTTTTTTTTTTTTTTTTTTTAAATCAAGTGTCATAATATTGCCCTAGAGATTGCAAGTGTATTCTGTGACTCTTTGGAAAATTATTGGAGGAATCTACTTAGACCCAAAAAGTGGCTAAGATATCTAACCTATAGGATGCGATTCAGCATCAGAATTCTTGTGTCTAGAAGACTCACATAGAGGAGTAAATGCCTCCCAAAGACTGTCTTCTTGTGGTCTTGCTAATGGATGTTTAGGGACCCGGAGCCTTAAACCTCACACTTGTACACACTACACCCAACTGCTGCCTCCTCTCTTTTTAACAAACTGAGGGTTATGCAGTGAGAACAATTTATCCACAGTTTTGAATTTATCAAAATGGTTGGAGAACAGGAACATAATTTCCATCACTTAAATAATGAAAAAAAAAATCATTCATTTCCTTAGGTAACTTTAGTTTAAACATTTAATCTCCCTTGGTTGGCTTAGCCATGTAAATTTTCCTCTGTTTTTAAAAAAATCATAAAAAAAATTAATATGTAAGAGCTCTGAGTTTTATTCATATTAAGGTTTTCATGATTGTACCTTTTAAAGGAGAAAGATCACTGTTTTATTCAATGCAAATATGTAATTCATAATATGTTCTTTTCTTACTTAGTTTTTGGTTTTCAATACATCTGTCTGAAGTTTTTCTCTCCCCCAACCCCAACTTCTCCCAGTCTCCTCCTCCTTCTCCTCCTCCTCCTTTTCTCTCCCAGATGCACTCCTCCTCTCTTTCTCTTCAGAAAATAGCAGGACTAGGCATAAGCCCTTGTATGAAGTTGGGGTGAGGCAGTCCAGTAGGAAGAAAGAGCTTTGGGTGTAGAGCAGGAGGCCATCTGTCAACTTAATGAACAGTGACTCAAAATTGACACAGTCACTGGAAGATTAGATCAATTCTATTTCCATAATCTAGCATTTGATTGTCGATGCCCAACCTTGTCCTCTGAACTTAAGTAGAATCAAGACCCACTTATGTCTAATTTTGGAAACAAGTTTTGGAAATAATTTTCTTAGCGTTAACTTTGACCATTGCTTTCTAGGTGTAACTTATATGATCAGGAAAAAGCAAAGGGAAATTTAACTTAATCTTATCTAATTCTGTTTGGAGGAAAAACATTTGTAATGCTTGACACTGGCAGACAGCTAGTGTCTGCTGTCTGCATAGTCCCCCCACTGTGATAATCCTAAATGCCTATAATTCTTCAATGGCAAATAGAGATGTCATCATGGCAGGAGCAAGGGTGGCTACTGGACACTGAGACCATTGTGTTTTAAATGATAATGACTTTAACAATGGGAACTAACATTTGTTGACTTTTTGTAATCTTTAAAAAACGTATTATAGATAGAATAATTTAAAGTACATTTTGAAATAAATGAAATCAACCCGAATTTAGAAACAGTGATATTAGAAAGTCACAGCGACCACACACAGGGTCTGCTTTTAAAATAACAGGTAGCTTTGAAGTTACAATTTCTTTTCTTCCCAGCGTGTAATGATTTATTCAGATTGTCTGAAATAAGCTTATGGGGAAAGGAAGGAAGAAATGAGAAAGGAGTCTTTGAGAAATCCTTAAAGCTCATTCTAAGGCTTGTGTAGCGTCTTCCTTTCAAGGATCTGAAGATCCACAGTACTTCTGGAGCAGAGGTGAGGAACCCTTACGGGATTCCTGTGTCCAGTGCTGTTTGTCTGCCTCCCTTCAGTGGCTCCTCACAGCCATATTCTCATACACCTCACATTCCTTCCAGAGTCTTGGGACAGATGACACAGTTACCTGCTGCCACACCAGAGAGTTTATGGGAGCAATTACCTGGATTAGAATCTCCATGGTCTTCCGATCAGTAACCCTGTAAAAATGTTCTGTCCTGGAGTATTTGATATCCTACCTTATCCCATCCACCTCAACTGTTTTCATAATTGTCTGGATGACATACAAAAGGGGACGTCTAGGACATTACTTAGCAGGAGTGAGTCGTTTGTGTCGACTGACACAGAGAATGAGGGACGCTGAGACTCAGGACACTCAGCTGCGTGAGGAGCAACAGCGAGCTCGGAATGCTGAGGGAGGTTTCAAGGCTAAGACTCCTGGGGAGGGTGACATTTTCATAGGACAACTTGAGAGGTGTCCGTTGATCTTGGTGAGGGAAGATGAATTTTGTTGGAGATATAAAAGCTAGATTAGGGATGAAGTACCTAAAGCAGCATTAGAAACTGGGTGTGGTCCTTCAGGTAAGACCTTTGGAGGCAGTGCAGTGCATAGATAACAGTATTGGCTCTGAAATCATGCTGCAAGGCTTCAACATGGCTTCGTCCTCCTTGTGGGGTTGGGAAAACTTTATAACCTCTCCAAACCTTGGTCTTCTACTCTATGGAACTTGAGCCACTGTCATTTATGATCTGTGCATGCCTGGATGCTGTTATGGAGCAGTGCTGTGTTTGGTGGATGAAATGAGGAAGCCAGCCTGGTTTAAAGGAGAGAAAAGGATGTGTCAGAAAGGTAGAAAAAAAATGAGAAGCGTGAACTTCAAATTCTGAGGGAGGCTAGTTGAGTGTGCTGGTTAGTTTCTGTCAACTTGCTACAAACTAGAGACATCTTGGAATCGGAAGCCTCAATCAAGGACTTTTCTCCATTAAATTGGCAAGTCTGTGAGGTGCTTTCTTGACCACTAATTGGTAGAAAAAGGACTAGCCCACACAGAATGAAGACCAAGAAAAGGCTTTGCATTCCCATGTAGCAGAATCAAAAGTAGTTCTTTGGACGAGCTTATGTGAATTGTGTCATTAGCTTGATGCCATTTTCTCATCCTCAGAACCTAGTATGAAAAATAATAAACATGTGCCAGTTAGATAAGGAAATATATTTTTTTTCTGAGATTAAGGAATGAAGTGATAGCCTGTTAAAGCTTACTCATTAATGAAAATGGTGGCCAGGGGTGGGAAGCATGAAAAGCAGTGATTGCCCAAGCCAAGGGAGTAACTTCAGGGATGAATAAAAGTAAAAGCTTGTTTGTAGGGAAGGGAAAAAGAATGAGAATGAGAAACGTTATACAAGGAAAAGGAGAAAATTCATGGTGCAGAGTCCCCAGGAGACCTGGGTGAGAATTTGAAATTAGCCAGGATGAGAGTTTGGGGGAGGAGACAATCTTGGGGTGGTTTCCTGGGTTGGTAGATAGAGAAAGCACAGTGGTGACAGCAGCCTGAAGGGTAGCAGTGACACTAGGACGATGGCATTTATCAGTTTCCCAGGAGATGCTTGCTACTTAGAACTTGGCAAGGCAGCCACAGGGAATCTGGCTTTTTTTTTTTTAACTTTGAAAAAAAAACTTTTTTTTTTTTTCAATCCTACATTACATTCCTTAATTTGGGAGAACTAGTGAGACTAAAACAACTGGAAATTAAACAGAAGCCAGGTAATAGAAAAGCCCCACCACCCACACGCAGATGCGTTCTTATGTTATTTCCAGGAAGGAGGTGATCAAAAGCAGAACACTGGCTAAAAATAAATAAATAAATAATATTATCCAAGCGTAACTGCTAGAATGGTTCCATTTGGATTTAAAACTAGAACTGGAACAGACACAGTAGTCGCTTCACCCTGATAAACAAAGCCTGGGAGATTGGTGGTTCATGATCTAAGTTAGCTAGTCCCCATAGTGCACTCAGTTTCTTCTCTATAAGCAAAGACCCTGCAAGCAACTTCTGGTAGCTCAGGATTGTGCACAGTTTTATAAGTAGGAAAGCACTGTGTATGAAGGAAAATTACTATACATCAGGAATAATATTTAACTACTGGAAAGACAAAGGCTGGTTCATCCTGACTCTGTTACTATAGTTACATAAGGCTCATCGCTCCTATATGCTGTTCATTCACATCGGCTGTTTCCTGGACACCCCCTCCCCCTTCTTCCTAAATTTAACTCCCCGGTTTCATAGTTATGACGATACCAGCTTTTGATCCAGACAGTCTCACCAACCATCTAGCACCTTCAGTGACTTCTTAAAGACTGTATTCGTTTTCACTTGGTTTTACCAACTCCACTTTTAACAAAGGCCTGTGTTTTACTGCACAAATAAAAGATTCTCTTTGACATAGGTATGATTAGAGTATGTTTGTTTTTTTTTCTTCTTACATAAAATATTTTAAAATATTATTGTTCTGACCCCCAGTTTTTACTCCTCACTGTTTATATTGATGGTTAACATCTAATCACGCCTACATTCATTCTATGTAACAATCCATTTCTCATTCACCAAACAGCACCATGACTTTAGACAGCTAGAAATGAAGACTTCATCTTTATCCTTTGTCCTCTGCTCATCTACCTAGAATTTGATTATTTCTTATGATGGAGCTTTTGAGGATCTGGATTTGTTTTCTCATTTTCCAAGAGATATTGAACTTTATCTTATTGTCACTCATTGTAATTTAGTAGCTTTCCATTGAACACATACCAGATGCAGGTACAAGTCTTGATTATAGGGATACAGTCATGAAGAACTTCTGTGGGGGAAGTGCAATGAGTCATGAGGGCAGAAGTGTGCTATTGGATGTTATGAAGAAAAAAAAAATCAGTTATATTAAGTTCCACAGTAACTCATATGAAGAGAATTAGGTTTTAAGCTGAACATTAATAATGAGAGGAAATACACTGTCTTAGTGTTTTATTGCTGTGAACAAACACCATGACCAAGACAACATTTATAAATGACAACATTTAATTAGGGCTGGCTTACAGTTCCAGAGGGTCAGTCCATTATCATCAAACAGGGAAACATGGCAGGATCCAGGCAGACATGGTGCTGGAGAAGGAACGAGAGTTCGACATCTTGATCTGAAGGCAGCAGAAGGAGACTCTTTTCTGCAAGCACCCAGGAGGCTCTTTTGCACTGGGCAGATCTTGAACACTAGGGACCTTCAAAGCCCACCTACAAAGTGACACACTTCCTCCAACAAGGCCACACATTCTAATAGTGCCACTTCCCATGGGCCAAGCATGTTCAAACTACCACATAAACTGTAAGAAAATAGTAGGGAAGATCATTCTGGGACAAAGGATGAAGGTGACACAACTTTATGTAGGTTTAAAAAGAAAGTAAGAGTATCTGGAGTATAATTAGCAAGTATGAAGAGCATTATTATGTTGGGTGGTGGGCAGAGGACAGACTGGGTAGAGCCTTTACTCTGTAGTCTATGGGAGATGTGAGGGTACAAGTAGAAACAGAACGGGGGTTTTGGAAGAAGAAAGTAGGACCTGCTGATAGAAAGGGAACATAGGCTTAATTAGAAGGCCTAGGATTCGTGGCTAAAACAACCATCACAATCTGTAACTGGCACGGAGAGAATAGAACTGGGTTGAGGTGGCCCATAGGGAGTTTAGGTTTTGGGCATGCTAAATGGGAACTTCATCATTCTCAAAGGCAGATTTACATTCTGACCTCTCCACTCTCAAATCTGGGATCTGCTCATCTGCCTTCTGATTTCACAGCGTAGAATTAGGCATCACTTAGTCTTTTGTGGTTGGTTTTCTTCTTTCTCTTAGCATAGTTCCTTCAAGGCTCACCAGGGTAGCATGCTTTGTTGTTAAACCATGTTTTAATCTTTACCATGTGTTTATTCATTCGTGTATTTATCCATTAGTTTATTGGTAGTCAAATTGATTCCCCCACCCCATTTACATAATGCTGACACAAGCATTTTGTGTGCCTATGTAGACATACATTTTAATTTCTCTTGTATATACATCTAAAAATGGGGGGAAGGCATACTTCACATATTCATGTTCAAAAGCCAGACTTGATAACACACTCCAGTAATCCCAGTTTTTAGGAGTCAGTACCAGGAGGGTCTCTGCAAATTAGAGGCCAGTCTAATCAGTGCAGAGAGTTTCAGGCCACCTGGGGCTGGCTATGCTCTTAACTCAGTTAACCAAGAAGCAACACAAATCAGTCAAGCTTATCCCTTAGATACCTTCTAACCAGACACTGTAGGAATCAGTGACTATACCTCTGATTCAGTATGCACATTCAATTAAAGTCTTGCAGTTTAGATAGTTTGCTGTGCATGAGAGAAATGAGTTTCCAAGTAAGAATATGATCTGTGGTTATGTCCCGGTGAGGAGGAGGGAGCTGGCTTTATTTAACCATTACTTTAAATTAACTCTGCCCAGAGGTGAAAGAACAAGCATTTCATGTCAAGGATGTATGAATCTAAGCTATTACTGTAACAGCTTTTCTTTCTTGACAGCTCTCACTAGAAAAAATTTGGCAGAGCCCCTTTGTGCCCTGGATTTTTGTTGTACTGTTGATATGGATGCTTTTTTTTTTTTTTTTTAAACAGAATGGGAAGTTTCATAGAGTCTCATTCTAGAATGTGTCTGCTCCTTTTCCTATTGTGTTAGAGAAGTCTGTACTTGTGCACATTGCCTTCTCGCTGTACGAGAGGCTCATAGGATGTTGACAGTGGCATAAAATTTGCCAGGTTTTTGCCTTTGCCTCAAGAAGCTATTTGTGGACATGATGTGTCAGCAACTGACAAGTCTGTTGAAGTTTCATTTTCTAAATCTTTGGATTTGTATGAAAATTGGTTGTAAAAAGTTCCCATTTTAATCTTTTAAATTGAGGGGTGAATCTAGGGTTTCTTGAAGACCTAATAACGCGGTACGCTGCTCTTTTATTCTTGATGAATTTCAGCTACTTTCCAACATTGATTTTTCATGGCCAGCCTGACAAAGTGAGATTAACACATCTAAGAAACATTTCTCTGTAATGTGGTTATGATTGCCACCAGCAGTTTAAAGACTGAAAAGCACAAAGTTAGTTAGGAGATATTTTAATTCACAATTAATGTTTGTTACAAGATTAAAAATTCAGTACTATTGGCAGGATATTTTTGCAATGGATTACATTTACAATTAGATGTGTTGTTCCCCTTGGTACATCTTTCAGGAGATCTTAGAGAGTAGAAAAGTTTAATAGACCTTCCAGAGTTGATTCTTTTCAATAATGTATTGGTGACATGGAGACAGTCACATGGAAAAGATTGCTATTATGAAATAGTAGGGGCTGTGGCATAACATTTGCCAAGCATGTGTGAGGAGCCGCCCTGTCACAACACACACGTGCGTGTGCGCGTGCGCGCACACACACACACACACACACACACACACACATGCATGCACTTGGGTGTGTCTTGCTTTAGTTAATTTTCTGTTGTTGTGATACAAGACAATTTACAGAACAAAAAGTTTATTTGGGCTTATGGTTCCAAAGGGATAAAAGTCCATCATGGCAGAGAATCGTGGAAACAGGCTCCAGACATGGTGTCAGGAACAACTGAAAGGGCAACTGAAATCGCAAGCAGGCAGCAAAGCCTGAACCAGTGCCATAGTTTCTCCAGCAAGGGCACACCTCTAAGCCTTCCCAAATAGCACCACCAACTGGTGGACACGTATTCAAACATCTGAACCTATGGGGAGCATTCTCATTCATACTACCATATTATATGCACATTTGAAATATGAAATATGAAATTTTCTTTACTATTACATTTTTTGCCAATGTGTGTGTGTGTGTGTGTGTGTGTGTGTGCGCACGCGTGCACTCGTGCATGTGCATGCATGCGGGCACACACTATGTTTAGTATAATGATAAACATACCCATTTTCTTGGTCAGGGTGTCTGTAACTGTGACAAAACATCTTGACCAAAAGTGACTTGTAGAGGAAAAGGTTTATTTCATTGTATGGCTTGTCCATTGTTCATGGAAGTCACACTCGGAAGCTGGAGTCAAGAACTGATACAGAGGCCATGGAGATGTGCTGTTTACTGGCTTGTTCTCCACAGCTTGCTCAACCTGCTTTCTTATACCATCCAGGACCACCAGCCCAAGGGTGGTAGCACTCAAAATAGGCTATGTCACCTTACATCAATCACTAAACAAGAAATTGCAGCACAGGCCAATCTGGTGTGTTCATTTTTCCAATTGAGGATCTTTCTTCTAAAATGACTAATTTATGACATAAAACTAGCCAGCACAATTGACCCCCCTGTGAACTTAACACACAAATACATTGTTTGTTAACCATAAGCTTCCCTTTCCTATTCACCCCCAAGATCTCATATTAATATTATAGAATAAAACTTTAAAAGCCCCATGCTTCTTAAAAATTCAAGCATTCAAAAAGTTCATTCTCTTTAAAATATCCAAAAGGCTCTCCAAATTGAAAATGTTTAAAAGTATCTCTAAAATTACAAGATTTTTCTAAAATATCCAAGGTCTCATAACTCTGGCACCTGTTTTTAAAAAAGGATTAAAAAATGTTCTTGCACCAAAATGGAAAAACAAAAGCACAGGTGTAATCAAATCAAAACAAAACCAAGTTTAAGTGTAGAAAACTTCTGGAACTCACCATCTTCTCAGCTCCAAAGAGCTTGCCACAGCACACAGCCTGGCTAGACTCACTTGGCTCTATTTCACAGCAGCAGTTGTCTTGGTTTGTAAGCTAGTGGTACTGACATCTTCAAAATGTTGGGGTCTCCATTGCAACTAGGTTGCATCTTCACCAGTAGCCTCTCCTGACCGCTCTTCAAAGACTCTGACCCTGCCACAAGGTACCATGCCTCAACTTCTCTACATGACCCCTGTAGTTCTGAAACTGCAATTGAGGTTGCACATTTACCAGTGGCCGTTTCCAGCTCCTCACAGTGCCAAGTCATAGGTGTTCTCCATGAGGCCTTAAGGTCTTAACAACCAGTACCATCTGGGAAATGCTTACTTGTTACCAAGGTTGGCTGCCAGTGTAAGGTAAAGCCTTGGTACCCTCTGGGCCACACTTTCTGTGTGCTGACCCATAGGAAACACTTCTCAGAAGATTTCACCTCAATGATACTAGTCTCTTTTTAATCACAGCTGACTCTTTAGCCCGAGGGTCCAGTATCAATTGTCTGAGCAAAGCAAAAGTTTCGCTTTAGCGCTTCTTCATTAAAAATATCACATGAATAGCCCTGATAGAGTCTTTGAGAGATTTTCCAAACTAACCTCTGAAACAAGCCAGATCTTCATTGTCTGTGTTATTTCCAGTATTATCTTCTAAGTTCCTACAGAACAAGCCCATGAGCTCTGAGCTCTCACTGGCTTTTCCACAGAAAAGTTCAAATGCTTCCATAGCCCTCCCAAAAGCACATTGTCAACTGTCACAGCAGTATCTCATGACCTGGTACCAACTTCTGTCTTAGAGTTTCTATTGCTGTGATAAAACACCATGACCAAAAGTTACTTGGAGAGGAAAGGGCTTATTTCATCTTACATCCTGTAGTCCACCATGTAGGGAAATTGGGACAGAAACTCAAGGCAAGAACTGATGCAGAGGCCATGGCTACTTACTGGCTTGCTCTTCATGGCTTACTCAATTTGCTTTTCTACACCGTCTGCACCTAGCCCAGGAATGGCACTGACCATTGCGAGCTTGGACATCCATCAATTACCACAGGCTTGCTTACAGGCCTATGGGAACATTTTTTAAATTGAGGTTTCCTTTTCCATAATGACCTTAGCATTTGTCAGATTGATGTAAAACCAGTAATCCATATGCACACTTCCAAGATTCCTAAAAAGGAAACAGTTCATAACTTGAACCAACTACTTTTATATTTTGTGTGTGTTTGCTCATTGTGTAATACCCCACTTTCGTTTAAAAAAAAAATCAGGTTGTTAGATCAACTAGAAATCTGAGGCCGACTTATTTCCACTTTCTTTTTCCCCTGTGAGGTTTTCTGTGGATATCTTTAAAGAGTCATACAAAACTACTATTATTTGCAGAGATGGACTGGAAGGGAGCATTCATAGGACTTGTTGAGTAATTGTGTGGCCTTCTTCAGGGAAAACAATAGACTATATAGGGCTATAGTGATTTTATGAATAGTCCCTCAACTTACTGTTTATGTAGCTGGATTTTTCTCCTCATAGGAGTGATTTTCAAAGGAAATGCTTTGATATCTCGCTCATTCTTCTGATGGATAAATGCTGGGATTTGTTATTTCTTTCCTACAAAATCGGAAACTTTGATTTCTAACATAAGCAAAATTATCTTAGGTAATCTGCTTAATTTACTGCAATTTGAAGGATGGTAGTTTAATGGCGTACACATGAGATATCTGGGAGGAAGGAAAGAAATCAGTCAGAGCTGAGAGGGAGGGATGGAGGGAGGGAGGGAAGGAGGAAGAGAGAGAGAGAAAGAGAGAGAGAGATCATTGCATGCATAATGGGGCAGTGGGGTAGGGGATGTGAATACAGTAGAATGGCACACCTGTGGACGTTTTGTCATGAAATCTGTTGCTTTGTATGCTAATGTAAAAAAAAAAATTAATAAAAGGACCTAACATGGTTGACAAAATAGTTCGGAGACTGGAATGCGTATTGTCTTCAGTGTGTATAGTTTGTGACTGGCTTCCCAGATGGAGAGGGTTTACTGGAAATGTATTGTTAGGGTCCATGAATTGCTAAAACTCCTGCTGCATGCAGGGCCCAATTCCATCAGGATGGAAGGGCCCCAAAAGAATTCACAGATTCAGTTTTAAAGCTAAAAAGAGGAACATTAGGGAGGAGTAGGTAATCTATATCTTGATTGGTTGGTTCTGTCTCTGGGAGTTTGGGTGGTGTTATGATTCAGACTCACTATTCTTGCTTCATGCCAAGGAGGGGTAGCTCTTGACCTCTTGACTGTAAGCTTGGCTAACTGTCCTTTGACAAGTTGGGGAGCGGTACCTCTTGACCTCTTAGTCACAAGTTTGGTGAACTGTCCTTGGGGAGGGGTCCCTTTTACAGAAGCCTGTGGTTGTTCCAGTAACTGACTTGCCACGTTCTGGGAAGTAGAAACTCAGGCCTGGTCTCCTGAACTGCTAGCTTGCAGTCTGTCTCAGGTTAGTACACTCTATTCAGTATATTAGACTTTTCCCAAATTCACAGTCCTGTATGAAATTGTCCCTGCAGTGTTTTCTAATGCATATTCTCATGTATTAGAGGGCTTGATGTTTTGTTGTAGATCTTTTTCCAAGTTTATTAGAATAAATAGTACCCTTTGAAAACACAATTCTGTGTTGTTAAATATTCACCAACGCATGGAGAAAGTGCCAGTATGCTGTAACTAAAATGTAAAGAAGAGTGAAGGATAGATGTGATTGATAAAGTCGTGTGTGTGTGTGTGTGTGTGTGTGTGTGTGTGTGTGTGTAAATACCTTATTATAAAACCTACCACTTGGCCATTTGTAAATGTGAGTGTGTGGTTCAGTTAAATTAAGTACACTCAACTTGCTGGACAATTGTCATTACTGTCCATCTACAAAGGGCATTCATTTTCTCCCCCATGGCTCCCTCCATAATCCCTCATGGTTAAATCCTTTCTTCTTTCCTTCAGTCCCTAGGAGCCACTATTTCATGTCTCTATTAAATTGACAAATCTTGATACCATCCATCATTTTCCTGTTGATGACTAGTTAGTAAAATGTTATGAAGGTTCCTCCATGGGGTAGCACTTGTCCAGATGTTTCTCACCTTCCAGGACTGAACAGTGGTATGCCTACTGTCTCTGTAACACACTGTTTATCCACTACTGTTTTGTTAGTGATCATTGGTGGCAGACGTTGGTTTCTTTCATAATTATTAAATTAAATTCTAACTGATGAAATCGAGGAAACAGGCAAGAAGGTATATATATATATAAAATGATTTTACACAGGAAAGTATTAGGTCATTTCAGCCACAGATTCTCATCATTGTACACTGCTTACCTTGAGTAATCTGTCCTGTAGAAGGAGGGATGGAGTCATCATCATGATGCTTCTTCGGTTCCCTACCAGGAAAGGTGGGATTGTCCCTAATATGCATATTTGATGATCTGATAGGGTTTGCCAGCTCTAAAATTTCATTTTCATTTTGACTCCTTAGTATGTGATGATGTGGTTTAGTCTGGAGGAGCCAGAGAGATCTTTTGCATTTTTTTAATTTATAAAATATTTTGCTGTGCTGCACTATTCATATTTTTTCTTTTGCCCCTATGGTTTTCATAATTGCCTTTTATTTTACCTGATTTTATACTTTTTGTTTTGTGATGCATGAGAAACAGTGGTGTTTGTTATTTTTCTAATCTAAAATGAGTAACACTCCTGAGGAAGTAGGGTCGGCCTATGCTAGGAAATGCTAGCAGCACTCAGGCTTTATTAAACCGTTTTCAGGTACAATTTAAAAATTCTTGTTATGGAATACATGGACTCCTGTAACTGTTTTCTTCCATAATTTCACTTGTTTTCAGAAGAATAAGGCAAACAAACGTGGATTAATTTTTGCAGTAGATTGTCATTCTCAACCCAAGGTCTTTAAATGCTAGAATACATAAGGACTTGCATCTAGTAGTTTTGCTTTTGGGAATTAATTTAGGATTAACAGGTTTCCTGAGATCTTTACTGTTTAGCCCTAATACAGTAAAACCGTATCTACAGTAAAGAAGCATTGAAGAACAGCATTTAAAGGCTGCGTTGGGCTCAGTTGTCTGTCAAGAGCCCTTTTGGTGTCAGGGTTTCAGAGTCCCATTATAATTTGAGTGGGGAAGCAGATGTGAGGAGCCCTTGGGGTGAACTTTGTGTTTTTGTTTTAGTTTTCTTTGTGTGTTTTTAAGTTCTCATGTGCTCTGGGGATCACATGACAGCTCCTCTGCCTCCCTGCCATTCAAAGATGGCAAAATGCATACAATGCCCTTCTCTGATGCCACCAGACTGGGGTCTTCCCAGTCTTGTCTCTTTACCTTTTCTTTCATCTTAACTTTATTTAGAAAATATGGCTATGTCTTGGCTATTTCTTATGAAACTGATGTTCTTTAGTTTGTAAACTATATAGATTTGCACATTATACAAGTTCTTTTAAAGGCAGAGTTTATACATTACATTACTCTTATCATCCTCAATGGGCTATGGGCAATGTGGTTTCTCTGATAGCCCAGTGGTGTTTCATTTTATAAGTGTGGTTTAGTTCTTATATATTCTAGATCAGTTTTGAAATCCAATGTATTAATTTGGTGCTTAGAAATAGTAACTGAGAACCTTGACACGTATGACAAGGAACATGTCCCTTTTAACATTTTTTCTAAGTCTGTTAGGTGTTGATCATGAAGGTGTCAGTTTTAATGCCCAATCTTCTGGGCTGCAGCTGGTTCTTAGGACAGGAAGCTGCTTTGGCATTTGGGGTTCTCAATCTCCTACCATCAACACCGAATCCTGTACAACTGGCACTGTTTGACCAGCATGCTCATGAACTGTCCATGTATGCTGTGTATTTGGAAGTTACTGAGGAATTATTAAGTCTGTGAAATTTCTGCACCCAGGTAGAAGGGCGGCCTAGCATATTCTGCCCCATTAGAGAATAACATAGTGTTCTGTAAATTTTTAAGACATTTTGCACTACATATTACACTTCCATAACTTTTCCTCTAGGGTCCACTCTGAAGAAAGAATCAGCAGAGGGTTTTCCACGCCCATTTAAAGTTTTATTTACAAAAAGCTGAGAGAAAACCAATTGGAAACAAGTGAATTAAATTAATAATCACTTGTCACCAATATCTTAAGAAAGATGTTTAAGTTATACTTGGTGTGCGTGCGTGTGTGTGTGTGTGTGTGTGTGTTTGTACGTGCAGACTTTATTTTATATCCTAGCCTAAAGCTGAAATAAATATTCAACATCTATTTAAAAAGTAAACAGGAAGTTTTAACAAATCTTATGCTTTCCGTGTATTACAGAACTTAGGTGAGATTCCTTATATTTAAAACTGAAGGTTATTGTTGCCTTAAAAATAACATCTTTTCATGTAAAGGCAGGATGAGCATGTGCTCCCCTTTGCACATGTTTGGCTTGACCCTTGGCTTCCAAGTGTTGAGTCATGAACAAAGTGAGTCTGTCAAATAACTTTACAAAGAGGCCCACTTTAATTAGAGTGTGCTGTGCAGTGCTGTGCTGTGCTGTGCTGTTCACTCCTGGAGGAAATGCCACAGATAGAGTTCCATACTGGAGAAGCCATGCGTTTGAGCAGGGTTTTTATATTTCTGTGTTCAGAAATATACTTGGCCTTTTCTCTTTCTGTGAGAACATACCGAGCAGTATTTCCCATCCTCGTAGTTCTGCTTTTAGACTTGTGTCTCAGCTTTCAATAGATGAAGTAGCAATTTCCAATAGTTTCAGCATTGGTGTTTTGTTTCATGCATGTATCTAGCATGTTGACTTTCATTTTCATTTGAAAATTTTTAGTGTATAGAAAACAAACTCAGCTGAAGAAGGCAGGAAAGGGGGCTCAGTCTAGCCATTAAAGAGATTTGTATTTGCTGAGAATGGGCTTTTAGGATGAACCAGCATCTAGTTCCTCTTCGACACTTCCCTTGTGGTATTTGTGACCAGACATTTAATGTGTAAAAGGCATCAGGGGCTCAGGATTCCTTTCCTAAACATTGTGCAGCTGCCGCAGGTCAGGGAGAGCTGCCGAGACTCACTTGAAATCGCTCAGAAGCCCTGCTCAATGGCCCCGGCCCTTGCTGTGGGCTGCCCATCCACACCATCTGCCATTAGGCCCCAGCTTTGTTATTTCTTTCTGCCCATGAAGGGTTCCCATTCTGCCTTCAGAACTTCTTACGGTGACTTACTTGTCACTACCTACATGGACTCTTTTGCTTTGTTTATGCTGTGTATTTGTGTTAATGTCTACTATTGACTTGAACTCACTTGTAAACTGTAACCAATCCTGTCTTTTATTAATATCCTCATATATATATATGATTGTGTTTTACATGATGCATGGCACAGAAGAGGTACCAATAGTTCCAAATACATGGCATGCACTTCTTAAAGAAGCGCCAAGAGCAGAAAAAGATTCAAATTCAGCTTCTTTTGTTTGAATGTGTGAAAAGTCACACTTCAAATAATTTAAGAAAGAATACAGGTTGCAAAAAAATTTAAAATCTTAAAATGGCTTCATTAAGTGGAAAGTCTAGTGGAACAAATGCTAGGCTTGAACCATTAACCTACTCTCTGGACAGTACTGAAATCTCTACTGTGCGTATGGCTATCATATGTCTTACCTGATTCCCATTTTGTGAGTTCACATAATGTGATAGCTCGGCCAGGACAGGCAAGCAAAGTCAAAAGCTACTCTGGTCAGCAAGCTTTCAAATTGTGCAAGACTTTTGCAATTTAATTACTCCTGGCAGCCCTCAGTTCATGCTAATAAACTGAACCACTCTGTAACTGACACTGCTGTGAATTAATACACTTGCGATTTAAGGCCAATTCATTAAAAAGTGTTACTGAATCTGAAATAATCTAACTTGTAACACTGGAAACACCAATGCAATCCCTGAGCAGTCCAGTGTTTTGACAGTAAGGAGGAAGAAGCTGTTGTCCCTGGGTGCCTAGAGGACAGACCGGAGAGTAGAATGGCCCACCTCTTGTCACCCTGAGGGGTCAGAGGGAAGGAGTCAGGCACAAGTCTCATGTCAGGCATTCGTTATTTTCCCAGGAATCTATGGACTCAACCCAAAGGGTAGAATTTGGTTAATGAAACAGAAATCCTTACTTGGATTATTTCATGATTTGAAGCACTATTTCTCTTTATCCTTAGAAAATAGCAACCTTGGGATAACTTGATTAATGAACATAATATTACATAGCACTTATGAAAAATAGCATTATGTATTAGTGCTATTCTTTTAGTCTCTACAAAAATTAATAATAGCAGCAATGACATTTAGATGGCATTCCAAAGACTTTTGCAACTAGAAACGATTTTAATTTTATATCTTTATGATGACTGATAAATAATTAGAAAAGATTTATTGAACCCCCATTTAGACTCAGGAATGCCGATACATAGAGAATTTACACAAGTAACCTGAGGTCCCAGACCTTCTTAAGGTTCTGTTCCCTCTCAGTTCTATTTTATGTCACATATTCATGTTTTAGCTCTCTGACATGGCTGTGTTCTTTTAGTGAGAGAGCAGATTCAAAGACATGGGCCCTGCTGGTAATTTATTTGGCTTTTTGACTGTACTTCTTGAAAAGAAGTGAGTCAATTGGTGAAAGTTTTAAAATTGACGACCTAGAAAAAATCCGAGGGGCAGGTGCATAGGTTTGAAAATTCAAGTATTTTAAATATATGGTACCACAATAACTGCTAATAAATGATTTTCTATTGTGCTTATAAGTCTTTACCAGTCAAGTGTTAACAGGAATAATGAAAGATAGGAAAAGAAAGTATAAACACGGGAAGATAGACAGGGCTGTACCAGCGATATAAAAATCAAAATTTTAGTCATTCATTCTCTGCGTGGGGCAAGGGTCAAGTAGGTCAGATGTAGCGAGGAGCAAGGAGAGAGATTTACTGTGAGGAACATGATTTCAGTGACATCAATTCTCACTGTGGCTCAGTGAAGATATCATAATAAAGCATCCAGATTTCATGACTGTTAGAAAGTATTGGGAAGTATAGTCCCAAGTCACAAGCCTGGCTCTGTAATACAGTTCTGGGGTATTGGTGAACTTATGGAAGGTACATTTTCCCCTTGTGATAGGTGTTTGCATTTTGGTAGAAGTTATTTTACCTAGAAAGTTGAAATATACAATAGATAGCAAATACTATTTGTGAGTTTCTCAGCAAAATATCTTTAAAATGTAGAAAAGACTTGCTGCCATGTATGCAAGATCCTTTCATCTTAGAAGACTACACAAAGCTTTTCGAAGCAGCCCCTCCCTATCAAATCAAATGTCCAGGAGCAGAAGTCAACAGAGCAATTAACACAAGTATTCTAGAGAAAGAGTTGACAAATCACATTTTTAAAAGTTCAGTTTCTTCCTTCCTTCCTTTCTTTTACAGTATATGTGCTTATTATACAACATTTATATGAATGTTTACTGTCCTCAAGGAATGTTGAATGCTATAGATGAGTAAGAGATTGTGGCCCATGAAACCATAAGTTACCAGTGAAAGAAAGCAAACGAATATTGTGTGTGTAAAGGTGTTACACATGTGTACCTTTGGGCCACCACAGCAGAGTACCACACATAAGATTTCTAATAAGCCATGCACTTTCTCTCTCATAGCCTTGGAGACTAGGAAATTCAAGGTCAGATGTCAGTAGATTTGGTGTTTGGTGAGTCAGCTCTATAGTTTACAGATAACTTCATGATCTTGTTTGGTAGGAAGTGCATGGGAACTTGCTGCAGTCCCTTTTCTAAAAGCAATGACCTCATTCTTGAAGGCCACATGCTTATGACCTAATCAACCATCAAGTCCTCTCCCCCAAACATCTCTCTGGGCACTAGGATCTAAAACTTTGGACTTTGAGGAAGTGTAAACATTCAGTCTAGAAAAGGCAGCAAAGCATTCATTATCCGGTAATATCATAAGAAGGCGACCGTTAGATAGCATGATCAGGAAAGGTCCTGTGAGGATAGATAGCATTTGAGTTATCTGTGAGGAAGAGGAGGAAGAAGCAAAATCACACGAAACATGCAAAGTGTGTAGTTCAAGGAAAACAGGACAGAATTTACAGTCTGAAACAGAAGACAGGGCCAGTGTATCTCAGGCACGACCAGTCTGGTCTAAAGAAAGCGACTGAAGTTGCATATATATGTACATGTGTGTATGTATATGTGTGTGTGTTTATATACATATATATATATATATACACATACATACATACATACACACACACACACACACACACACACACACACACACACACATATATTTGCCACACTATCAGGACCTAGGGGTAAGAAGTCTGGTTCTTAAGAACAGTATTCAGAGCCAGGCAAGTGACACATCTTTAATTCCAGCATGAAAGAGGAAGAGGCAGGCAGATCTCCCCATGAGCTCAAGACCAGCTTCATCTACAGAGAGAGTTCCAGGACAGCCTGGTCCTGGAACCTAATGATACCCTGTGTCAGGGGGAAAACAGCCAAAAACAGAATATTCTGCATTGAAGTAATTTAAGCAGGGCACAATATGCCTAAGTCAGGTTTATACAACAATCACTGGCTCTTCAGGCAGTCGATCAGGAAAAGGCCTTAGAGCTAGCTCAGTTAAGTGTTAAAAGTTCCAAGATGCTGAAGTGCTCGTTACAAGGCGAAACAATGCTGATTTAGCTGAGAGTTCAGTCTTTTAAAAAATAATCTAAAGTTATTGTGGCTTCAAAATGAAATCCTTTATTGTTCCATTGTCCACTGAACAGCAATTTTACAATAATTACTGTTTTAAAGAGCACAACTATAGTGTCATAAGAGGCTTTTTGTTGTAACTTGCTGTGGCAGGAAATTAGTTTTAGATGAAGAATCCTGTGTGTACTTAGCTGCGATTGTGTTGGGCAAGTTATTTGGAAAGCTTTGATTAGCAGCGAATTAATAAGAATAATGAAAATATCTTAGCAGACTAATCCACGCACCGTAGTGTCTCCCATTCTTAGTCACCACCTTGCTGTTACTTAAGTACTGTAGCAGAGAAGTTGAGGAACTTTCCAAGGTCACAAAAAGAAATTATGCAATCAGAAGTTGTTCTTAGTTCTTTCTGCTATCACAGAATGCTATAAAAGAACCCCATAGTGTATCTTTATTGAGATATAATTTAAATATAAAAATGCACAGATGTTAAATCTGTAATCTGATGAATTCTGGCATTTGTACATCCTTGTTAGCTACCTCCCCAAACTAAATATAGACTGTCTCTGCCACAAGTGACTGTTCCTGGGAGTCATTTCCTAGGAGTTCTCCCTTGCACCATTTGTTGGTTTGTCTCTCATGGATTTCATGTGACTGGGAGAAAAACAAACGAAAATTGCAAACTAGTGTGTTTTTATTTTATTTTATTTTTTGTTGCTCACACCTAGTATTCCATTCTATTAATAAAGATCAGGTCATATGTTGAGACCTTTAGATATGTCCTGACTCTAGATATTTTGTGAATAGAGTTGTTAGAAACATTTTAGTTCAGGGAATATGCTCCATCTTTATTGGGGTAATACTGGGGTCAGAATTGCCAGGGCACGTGACTAGCTGCGTGTTTTCCGTTTTCGGGAAGCTGTCCAGACACTCTGGAGCACTGAACCATCTAGCTTTCCTATCAGCAGCATGTGTGCTCCACAGCTGCTCGCTCCTATACCCACCCCGGATATTGGCACTTTATTTTAGCCATTCTTGTTGATAATTTGAATACTGCTTTCCCAAAAGACAAATGATGTTGGATACAATTCGAAGTGTTTATTGGTCATTAGTATTGTGTGTGTGTGTGTGTGTGTGTAAGAGAGAGACAGAGAGACAGGGAGAGAGAGAAAGAGAGAGAAAAAGAGAGAGAGAGAGAGAGAGAGAGAGAGAGAGAGAGAGAGAGGTGTTTAAAATTGCCTATGGTGTTTACAGGTTCTCTGATTTCCGTTAGCTCTTTCTAAGACTTCCTCCTGCGATGCCAGTGGTGCTGTTTCCTGTTAGATGCACTGTGTCCTCAGCCTGCTTGCCTTTTCTTTGCTGTGTGGCTTTGATGAGCAGAAGTGCTCCAGATGAATGCAAGTCTGACTTGTCAGGTGCTGCCATCACATCTACGGCGCCGAGAGAGTTTCAGGGTCTCTGGGTCTGCCTCCGAATCACAGAGATTTTTATTTGGTTTTAACTTGAAGAAAAACTCGCTTAAGCTCTGTATTTCCACCTTTGATCCATTTAGAATTCACTTCTGCCTTGAGTGGAGGTAACAGGCAAGGTTTGTTTGCTTGCTTCCGTGTGTGTCCCTGTGTTCTGTCATTTGTGTTAAAGGCTCTCTCTGCACGTGCCCATGCTTATGCGACTTGGTCCTCTCCACTGTGTCTTCATCAGGCAATGGTCTGTCTGGTTCACATCCCTCCCGTTTTTAGAGCTACTATGACCTATCCTGGATTCTTTTATTTTCACTGAAGTTTTAACAACAATTTATACATCACATTTCTTTAGAATGCAACATGCTATTTTTTTTTTTGTTGTTGTTACAATAGCAAAGGTTAATTTTTTTGAAGTCTTTACTGAGCCTTCTGATCTATAGATGTAGCTACATCTGCATTGTCCAATATCCTGGGTTGTATTATCAGTTACCCCCTTCACATGTGGGAACTGATCTCTTGTCAAATTTGTCTTTTGAAACAGTGATTCTCAGCAAACATAGCGTGATGCTGGAGAGGATGTTGCCAATGAGAAGTGGGCAGGCTCTGCCTCCAGACATCAATAGGACCAGTTAGACCTGCAACGTTCCTTCAGGTCTAAGGAAATACTGCTTACAGTTCTTTGACTAATATATATATATTTTCTAATAGTGTGTGACTTCTCATAGTATAATTTGGCTACTGGGTAAATCACGCTGTGATGATTAGTATTAAAGTCACCACATATAAAATGAACTGATGTAGGTAAAAGCACGCAGAGAAGCTCTGGGGTTAAATGATGAACAAGGCTGCATTTCTTGAATATAAGGGAAGTGCCCAGCAGAGCTAATGAAAATGACAGCTTTCAGGGAGTGAGCTTTTCCGTGGCGATAATGATCCAGAACACTTGCCTTTGAGTAGTGTGACACTTGCCTTTTTGGAGGTGTGACAGGTGTGCCTTGCAGGATGCCTTCAGGAGTGGTGTCAGGTGCTGAGCACAGGGTTTGGCATGAGGTGCATGCTCAATAAGCGGTCTCTATCCATCCAGATCCAGGGTGAGTTCTGCTGCAACCGCTCCTCCCAGTCCATCTGTGCTCTCGCTTCCACTGCCCATCGCGTGTTCGATGGCTCTCCAAAGGTGCCCCGTTTCTCAAATACTAGTCTGATTTCTTCCCATGTAAAAAGTACTCCACGTGTGTGCAGACTCCTGTGCGTATCTCATGAAGTCAATGTCTGTTTCACATAAATAGTTCACTTTTCCTTTTGCTAGAATTGAAACTACCATGAACTTAGCACAATGGAGCGCCACAATTCTTTTTTTAAAAAATCCATGGCAGAGATTTTTTTGGACCCATGGCATTTGATATTACTTTAATATTAAAATATGTTTTATTTTGATTTCTAATCCCTACGCTAGAGCTAGGTTTTAGCATCTCCACCCTATGAAGTAATTTGTCACATCAGTTCTATGCATTGTTTGCAACGTGCTGCTAATTGGTAAGAATTAACTCCTCATTCATAATGTAAGTCATTTTAATCTAGGTGTCACCTATTGAATAAATAAGAAATGGGAAGAGAACTGTCTCAAAGAAGGGAGGAATGTGTGGGCTTTTGGGCTTTTGTTTAAACAAGAAGTGCTTGCTGGAATGACAGGTTTCCTTAAATATTAATTCCAAATACTTTGATAAAGTTATGCACTATTAATGGAATTAAACTTTTTTCCTATGCCTAGCATAGGAATGTTTGTGAGTTTAGCCATGTCTTAAAATGTTTGAGCAAATTTTGATAATATTGAGATTAGTTTTAGATTTGCTTTTTTTTTTTTTTTTTTTTTAAATCACCACAGGACACAGAAAATACATGGGTTTTTTTTCCCTAAAAATTCTGATACTATTTGTGCCACAAGTTCTAAATTGAACCTGTTTGGTTCGGAATTTTATTTTCATGGTTAGAGTCTCTCTCTAGCCAGCATCACAGAGGCAGAGACCACACAGTCCTTTCCAAGGAGCTTTCAGTGCCAGATGGCATGGCGTATCCAATCTAGGTCAGGGAGCCAGCAATAGGGGAAGTGTTGATCATTTCCAAAGCGTTCCTGGGTGTGGGGTGGGGGTGGGGGATGGAAGACAGAATTGCAGAATCGAGACCCACCTTTTAAACAAAGAGTTGCATCAGATCTCCATATCTGCCCATCGAGGTATTCAAGACATGGCTCCAGCCTTAAGGAGGTCACTTTAGCCTGTTTAGTTTAGCCACTTAATTTTGTGGGTTCTTTGTCTCTAATTCTTGAGGTTTGTGTTATCTGTTTATCGTTTAATCTAAAACTTTTTATACTATTTTAAGTATAAAGAGGTTTTAGGAAAAAAATCAATCCAAATATATTCATTACACCATAAAAAGTGAGACTCACCGGGGTTGGGGGTAGATGCAGGTAAAGGGCAGGTGTGATGTCAGTGCAGCTGTACCTGGTACAGGTATTCAAAAGGACCAGCTGCTCTTGGTCCTCAGTGTGAAGACGCAGCTCAGACGTGCTCGCTTGCAGCAATGAGCAGTGATAGCTTTTCACTTTATTTACCACACTTGTATTGTAAAGTCAAGAGTCCTCCTTAGACTGGTGGTTCTCAGATCACCTAATGCTGTGATCCTTTAACATGGTTCCTCATGTTGTGATGGCCTCAACCATAAAATTGTTTCATTGCTACTTCAAAATTGTAATTTCGTTACTGTTTTAAATAGTAATGTAAATATCAGAGATGCAGGATATCTGATATGCAACCCCTGTGAACGGGTCACTCGGCCCCCAAGGGGGCCACTACTCAGAGATTGAGAAACACTGAGTTAGATGATTATCAACATTTTACCAAATAAAATTGAGTGTTAAGCTTAGTGGTCAACTAAAGCTATACCGGGAAATAAAGAAAAAGGACGCTGTATTTGCATGGGGTGGGGGGAGGAGCAGTATGCGTGTGTATACATTGTGTACATACTGTATACTTGTGAATTCTTTGTTAACATTCCTTTGAAAGGAAGTTAAGTTTTATAAATTTCTTTAGTGCTTAAGAGACATTGAGGTTTTACTGTTTTGTCCATTTGTTGCTTAATTTTTATTTGGTAAATGTAACAGGGGACGGCCCAGGAGATGTAAGGGTGTGCCGTTCCTATCAACAGCGTCTATGCAAATAGCTCAGAGCACTGAATTTTCACTTCAATATTTTTTCAGAGTGATAGATTCACTCTGTTCATATTAACAAGAAAATACCGTGACTCCTGAGAGCACATTAGTGCTGTGATAAGGGTGGACTAAGGGAGGTACTTAAATAATCCAAAGAAGGGACAGTAGTGATTTGTTATGAGGTAGGAGAGAGAAATGTTAGATTTTGATACATTTTGAAAACAGAACCCATGAGATTCTTCCCTGAAGGAAGGCAAGGATTGATGCTAATACCCTCTCAAACTCTTTATTCTGTTAAACCATTGTTCTTAAAAAGTCTTCTCTAATAGAAGACATTGATATCTATAAATGCCTTATAAAAATTAAATCATCAACAATGCAAGTGCCAAAAGTATACCCAGCACTCCATAGGTATTCTAGAAGCCTGTGTTTGTGCTACATTTAACAGTGTAACTTAACTGTCAGTTAACAGTCCTAAGCAGATTAACACCATTAATCACTATTAGAAGCTACTTGTGAACTATTTAAGGCAAGATCTTTGTTTCACCTTGTCAGTTTAGACAAAAGGGAGAGAGAGAGAGAGAGAGAGAGAGAGAGAGAGAGAGGGAGGAACACATTGTCCTTTTTAAACAAAATAAAGTTGATCTAGAGGAGAACTCTCATCCACATTTTAAAATTGCATTTTTATTGTTATGACTGATTTACGTTCCATGAATAAAACTCCACAATGTTAAAGCTATTTTATTTTTAGACAAAAAAATTATATATTTATATGTGAGGATCTTAATTACAAACATAATTTCCAGGGTTAAATGATGCAATAGCTAGTAGAACAGAATATACCAATAGTCCACGAAAGAAAGTCATAGTTTGAAGATTCAATAATAAACTAGTGTGTTTGGATTTTGCTGTCGAAGCTCACAGATCTGTATAAGTAATTCGATGCTTGGAAATGAAGGAATTTTTAAATTTCATTTTATAAAAGAAGTCTGCTGAAATATGACTTATCCACTTGACAAAATATACACCACTGTGAATAAATGGACACATGAATCGGGTTAATCCAAGAACTGCAAACCTGACTCAGTAGTGGGAACTTAATACATCCCCCTTGTTCTGCTAAAGAGGGCTATAGAAAAGGGGATTCAGTTCCTTGCCTCGTAAAGAAAAAGCCATCAGACAGAAGTAGGGTTTTTCGAGTGCTTTAACCTGGTTCAGCCATACGACTGGAGCATCCTGCAGTGCCCTTCCTCACAGGATTCTCACAAGCCAAGTTAGAAGCCTAAACATGATGTTCTTATGAACAGTGCCATTTTCTGGTCTTTGAACATTGGGTGTGTGGACATCTCGGCTCGGTAGGTAGGATTTTTATTAGTAGATCCCATTGCTACTGTCCCATTAGTATTTAAATTTAAAAGCTGCCCATATTACTGTTAGAACCCACAGTAGATAATTATCTCTAATAAGCTTCTTAGTTGCATAGTTTTGATTTATTGTTTCTTGCTTGATCATTAAAGATGTTTATAGTAGAGTTACTAAAGTAAGTGTATACCTTTTTAAAAAATACAGGGTTTTATGTAGCTTGAGCTGGACTAGAAGTGGTTATGTAGCCAAGGATAGCTTTGAATTTCTGACCCTTTTGCTTCCGATTCCTAGGATTACAGACCTGTCACATCATACCAGGTTCTAGGCTTCATGAGGATCAGATGACTGAACACAGGACTTGGTGTGTTCTAGACAAGGACTCTACCAACTGAGCTACTTCCATAGCTCCTTAAACGTGTACTCAGTGGATATTTGTCTTCATCCAAACAGCCCACATACATCTTAGCATTTGCTTTGCATCAGCTTGCCAGAGACTGAAAATATTCATTTATATTTAATATGCTGCAATAAATTTTATTCAATAGGATATAGACCTGTAATAAAATCAAGCTCTATATCTGATTGGAAGAAATAGAGCCAGGTAAATGTGAATATTTCTCATTTATGGAATTATATATTGGAAATGTGATTCATTTTGAAGTCAGCATAATTGATGAAATTACTTGTAGGTGCTTGAAAAGAGAGAGGAATGCCGATGATGAAATTATAATTTTTTTATTGCCAGATTGTTATTCTTTGCTTTTGTATGCAACTGTTATTCCATAGGCAGCTAAATGAATCTTTTCAGATAGTGGTAAAACCGATAGTATTTTCTATAGCCCGCTATCTAGAATTCCTTCTCCCACATTATCCAAAGGGGCTCTTACACCTTCAGTTAGTGTGCTAAACCATGTGAGCCATGGATTTTCAGTCAGACACCAGTTAAGTTGCTTCCTGTCCTACTTCGAAGCACCCCCTTCAGGAATGTCTAAAGATAACACATTTACTTAAAGATCTAAACTTTCATTAGCCATTAGTACATCTATCAGACTCTCATCTCAAAATATAACTGTTCTGAAGTTAGTGGGATAGCTGTCCTTTTCATGTTTAGTTGGTACATATTAGGTACAGACAGTAACGAGCTTCCTTACGACAGTTCCATACCTGCATATAATGCACGCTGGTGATAGCCGCCCCTCGGTTCCCCTTCCTTACGGCTCCTACCTCTTCCCCCCCCCATACCCACCTCTCCTTTCTTTCTGTGTCCTCCTTCTACATGTTTAATTCAAGTGAGAGAAAACACAAAACTTACCTTTGAGACTCGCTTCCTGCACTTAGCATGATGCTCTTCAATTTTGTTTTCCTATAGACAACATAATTTTATTTTTTTTTTATAACTGGATGAAACTCCACTGTGTGCTTGCCCCTTCTCCTCCTCCCTCTTTTTCTCTCTCCCTCTTCAACACACACACACACACACACACACACACACACACACCACACCCCACACACACACACACACACACACACACACACACACACGCCTCTCATTTCTTTTATCCATTGAGCCAACTAAAAATCAATTTTTGGAGGTTAGATTGGGCAGGACAAAGGAAGCAAAAAGTAGATTGGTTAACATCAGGAGGCTGTCTTGTGAAGGGTGAAAGCTGAGCCTTCCTTCTTGTGCGGGGACATGGACTTGTTGGAAGGTTTGGTGGTTGTTCCTCTCCTGAATCTTGGATGCTTGGATAATGACTTAGGTTTGGTTCCCTGACATAGAATTTTAGCATTAATGATTCCATTTTGATGTTATTGGTTCTGTTGTGAGATAGAGTACAGACCTCATTCCAAAGGAATGGCCTCCCACAGATTTTACTTAACAAGATTAATAGGCATAATTTGCAATGAAATTTCAAGATGACAGATGTGTAAGTCTGTGTAATCACTGTAATTGTTCAGAAGCAGTTTGAGTTGAAAAGCCTGTATTTTTCTGTCAGTTCATCTCTTGTTTCAGGATAAACGTTAACATACCATTTGCTCAAATTAATACCTGTTCCTTTTTTATTTTGGATCTAGACCTCCTTGGGATTTTCTTCATATTTGATGCCATTGTTTACTCTCTACCAAAAAAAAAAAAAATTAATTTTATTTTACCCTGTGCTTTTGTTCATCTTTTGATTCTATTTTGCTTAAAAAGTAATTCTGCTAGATTTGCTTTAAGATGTAAATCATCTCTTATTAAATCTCCTGAACTTTGTTTTGAGATGCTAATGTGCTCTTGGGAGCTTGCTGTAATATGGCAGAAGAGTAGGTAATAGTGATGAAGGTTGCTGTACTCCTGCCTGGTCATCCAGTACCACTTCCCCTTAGCTGTATCATATAGCTCCAGACACACAAAGTGAAGGCTCAACTCAACAGAGCCAATTGTTTAAGAGGGAAATGCAGCATAGTTAAGCATATGAGCAGGGTTTTAGCCAATAATGAAAGTTTGGTTCAGACATTCTCCATCCTCCTCCCCTTTAATTTAAAACTAGAATGAAGAAAGTGAGTGCAGTCATTTAAAGTGTTAATGAAAAGGCTCTGACTTTACCTCAGTGCTTGCTCAGAAGATGAAGATCTATTTTTCCTATGCTCATCACAAGGCACTTTGCTTGTTACAAGACACAAGGTCAGTTGAAGTCTAGCTTTGTGATTCCAGTGTCAGGCAGTACCATATCTTTACATTTTTTGAGAATTTAATCGTAAGCAAGCTATGAAAATTTATGAACAAGGTTCCCCAAAGTTGTTTATAAATTTTGTTTGTGTGCTGAGGGACTGAAGAGATGCTCAGCGAGCATGTACTGCTCTCACGGAGGCGCTGAGTTCAGTTCCTAGCACCATACCAGGTACACACCACCCTTTCTAATCCCAGCTCCAAGGGATCTGACGCCCTCTTCTGGGTTCTTTGGGTAACTGCACCCACAGGTTCATAAGCTCACACACAGATGACAGGTGTGGGTATGCACATAAATGCACATGTGTGGGTGGGTGGCAAGTGGTGTGCCCGTGTGTATTCATGCCTCCTATGCATTGAAACCTACCTATATACTGTAAAATGTTATACAGTGACACGTAAATGTCTGAGGATCTGTGGTTCATCTTCTCTCCAACCAATGCTTACAACTGTAGGATTTTCAAGAGCTTGAACTAAATAACAAACTAATTACTAAACTAAAATAACGGGTTTCTGAAATCAAAGTTAAGGCTTCCTCTAGTTATGACAAGAATCTTATGACATCCCTAATCTGATACCTCCAAACAAACAACCACTTCTTACCTCAGAGAGTAAGTGAGGGAGAAGGTTAATTTGGTGCAAATGACAGTTGCTTTTTAAAAATATAAATTGGAGACAAATTAGAAATCGTACGCATCCATCACCTTGAAAATGTTTAGTGTTCGAACGTTGTGCCCAGGATGAAGCATTGCGAGAGAGGCGGTTACGACAATGACTTACTGGGGACCCCGCTACAAACTCTGCGTTGGTGCAGTGATCATTATCAGAAAGTTGCTGGAACAATCATTCTCATGGGAAGATGTGAAGGCTCTTTTAGGCTAGTTTGTATTTCTGGTGAATGATCACTTCATTATAAATCAATACTATCATTTACTTCAGTTTCCTTTTGTTCTTGCTTTGAGGTCAGAATTTCCATTTCTCTTTTAGATTAAACAGGTACAAACTTTTCAGCAAAAATCTGCTCATACTTATGTTAAGTAGATAGATTTTGAATTTATTTCTGTGTTCAATACTTTCTACTAAGCTTACTCTAGTTCCTTTTGGGGCAGTTTATGTAAAAATCAAAGTAGTTTCCACAGCTTTCAGGTCTTTAAAAAGATATTCAAATGTTCTAAAGTTCATGCTCACCACACATGTAAATAGGTACTCAGCTTCAAATATCTGTGCTAAATGACACTTTATAGATTATAAATGTAATTTCTATACTTAAAATCTTTTCTGTGAATCCATTGACATGTAAAATTTCAAGTAGGTTCTAGATCTTAAAACTACCTAACAAACCTTTGCATTTCCATAGGATTCAAATTTTAAGGAGTGAGCTAGAAGCACGTATTATGTAGAGCACATTGCAGAATCTGGCAAAGATGGCGCGTTCTAGACAGATGATCCATCTCTTCCTGCAGGAGTGGAACACTTGATTGATTCCCTAAATGCTCATTGAGACATTTTATAATTATTCTATGTCAACCTGGTATTTATCTGACATCGGCAGCCTGATTCTGTATGCCTCTTACCTTATACTTCTGATTGCTTTTGCCTCACTGCTGAAATTGTACTGGCTGTAACACAGAGACAGCAGCAGCCTGTCAACAGACATAGTTCCTAGAATGGAACTGTTTGTTACTGACAAGCTGCTGCATCCACTTAGCTGTATTAGTGCACTTCCTGATCGCCTATCACTTTACTGTTTCTTGAATAAGTGGGGGTAAAGAATAATTCTCAGTGTTACTGACAGTCTCTGTCTCCATCTCCCTCTCCATCTCTCTCTCTCCTCTTCCCTCCCTCCCTCTCTCTCTCTCTCTCTCTCTGTGTGTGTGTGTGTGTGTGTGTGTGTGTGTAATTTCAGTTGGGTGACTAAAAAGCAAAGTTTGTTGTCTGCAAGCGACACTAATACAGAGCATTAAGTAATCTTAGGATCATAGAATGACTTCATATTCATAACTTCAGTTCCTTGGTTTTTGTTCCTTTAGTCTTAAAGAACACTTCCCATGCCTCAACTTCCGCCAGATGTGATGTGTCTTGAGCTGCATACCTGTCCTAGTCATGAAGACTTACTAGCGTTTGTGTTGCTTGCCAGTAAATAAACATAACCCAGTTTTATCATGCCATGGCTGTCTTTTTCTGTTTGTTTTTAATGATAGAAATTTAATAAAAACATGAATAAGCCTTTCCACAGTATTTTAATTTAAAAATATATTGAAATGCAGGTGTCATAAACCCTTCAATCTAAGACTTGGTGGGTTACAAAGATGGGCTCTTGAAATGGTTTCCTCCCAGATGGGCCTTCCCATAGCTTAGTCTTTCCATTAGAATCAATCTGTTCAAATGGATAAACATTCATCTTACCCACTCACTGTCTGCTAGAATAGTGCTGTAGCTCTCTGAGGTGGTTAGGGGGGCAGAGGAAGGCTCAGTATCTAGGCAACAAATAGAATAAAAGTCTGGAACCGTACCAAAGGTTGCCAGCTCTTTCATCTTTTCCTTTGAGTAGGGACACTCCAGAAATGCAGTCCATGACCGGGGAGCTATTTATAGTATTAGATGATTCTGGAGGAATTCATTCCCAAAGTTTGCTTGCTGACTGCTAGAGTGCTTTGGGAGCCTTCAGGATATTACAGCATTCTGTGGACCACCTAAAATGTGAGCTGCGAGCCCCAGGAAAGGAAACTGCAGAGGCCTCGGCCTCTACCGACACTGTACTACATGCTGCCTAGTACAGTAACCTTGTGATTATCAAAGTAAGGCTGTTGTTAAGGCTGTTGTCTGTGAAAACCAGGCAGGAACTAGGAGAGGGAAAGGGGAGAGGGACTGAATTGATGTGAAATCAAATTGGAGAGGACTTTTTGAGAGTTGAGATGTGTGCACCTTGGTCCTTTTCAGTTGTGTGAATACTGTTAGCAAAGATACAGGGAGGAGGTTTGGTGCAAATCTACTGCTTAGGGAACATCCCAGTCCTTCTGCATTAGATCCACCAAGGAATGCAAGGAAACTTTCTGTTTTTTGTTTTAAGTGGATCTCCGAGGTTGAAGCGTCTCCTCCCATTGTGAGCGTCTCACACTATGCTTTCTTTACTCTAAAGCATTTTTCTTCTCAATTCTGTCCAGAAATACCTAATGCCTCTTGATGCATTTTAATGCTCATCTTGAGAAAGAATAATGAGATATCAGAATTTAAAAGGACCCTGTGATTGTCATTGCCACTCTTACACCTTAACCAAGAGGTGCATTAAACATTAGGTGCATTAAGCATTAGGTGCATTAAACATTAGGTGCATTAACATTAGGTGCATTAACATTAGGTGCATTAAACATTAGATGCATTAAATGTCCCAATTTTAAATATTTCCTCAATTTCCCTTAAGACCTAAATTTGATATTACCTTGATTGAAGCCATTTCCTTCTGGTTTGTCCTCAGTATCGACAAGGGTAGCTGTTAGCATTCCCAGACAATACTCCATAGAATTCTGGGACATGAAAAGGCTCCCTCTCGGCTTTCCCCTCACAGCCTGATTACACCTAGCCCTTTGACCTATCTTTTCTTTTCCAACCCGGTCATCCTCTGTGTGAGCTTCTTCCGTTTTCATTTCTCTGCATTCCCCTCAGATGTCAAGATTATAACCAGGCCTGGCTATGTAGCACATGTCAAGGCCTGGAGACTAAAAATAAGCAGCTTAGCTCAGAGTTTCTAAGTGAATTTTCTATTCACGATCCCACTAATCATGTACCCTCCTCTGCCTCTCCGGTGCATCCCCCGCTTCCCCGCTGGTGCTCCTTATTTTGACTATCACAAGCCGACTGTATTACAGGCTGAGCATGTTAGTACAAGATCCTCTGCACTTTCCCTTCCAAGAACAGTATTCTGTTATCATCTTTCACCCACATCTGTTTTGGTTCAAGATAGTTTTCCTACTGTGTTACATTTATTGCCCATAGCCAGCTCTTACCTGTGCTTGCTCTATGTTAGATGGCAAAACAATTTTGAATGAGCAGCAGACACCTGAAATCAGTATGGTGACATTCTGATGAATAAAAACCATTGTAATATTTTAATCCGCTAAAATAGTTACAAATGCTTTATTGTCTGTAGACACAGGGACTTCCAAGACCTTCATTTATGTCTGAATGCTTGGTAATACAGCCATTTTTTGTTTTGTTACTTATGCATAGGCTTACCTATAAGCTAGCTTCAGGTTGGAAACTGTAGTAACCCAGAGGGTCGTTTCTTACATTTCTCTTATATGCTAATGAGAAGTCATGCAACTTTGCATCTGTTGCATTATGTATCTTCCCGAGGAAATGTCAAATGATACTAAGCATGAGGACAAAGTCCATCCACACACCCACACACTAAAACTCACCTCTTCCTGGGGTGGCCGCCTCTTCCCACTTCAAAACCTTTGTTGTTTGAAAATAACATCGAGACTTCTTCCATTTTACTTTCTCTGTTTCTTGCCAACGATTTACCTTTTTGGATATTCAGTCATAGTTTGCTAGAATTACTTTAATCTTTTAAATGTCTTTAAAAAACTAAATTAACTACCTTGTGTGTGTGTGTGTGTGTGTGTGTGTGTGTGTGTGTGTCTGTGTACATGTGGAAGTCAGAAAACAGAGGACAACTTATAGGAGCTGATTTTCTCCTTTTACCACAGTGGTTCTGGAAATTGAACCCCGGTTCTGAGGTTTGGTAGCAAGCACCCTTAGCCATGGAGCAATTCCATTGGCCCTTACATCAGTCTTGTTTATGAGGCATGTCACTGAAGTCAGTCATTTGTATAGAAAACAATTGGAAACTCAGCACCTTTAGAAACGAACTCCGAAACACTCTTCACCAACCCTTACCTGCACTGAAGTTCCAGCAGGTTATTGTATTCCTTATGTGGTAAAGTGCCCGGTAAGACACTATTTGAGGGAGGAAAGGTTTATTTTGGCTCCTGGTTTGAGGAAATCCAGTCCACGGTGGCAGGAAAGGCTTGGTGGAGGTAAGAGCAGGAGGCAGTTGCTTGATCACATCTGGGTAGACCAGGAAGCAGAAAGTGAGCCATGCCGGGATATCTGGCTCTCCCCTTTCCTCTTTTATTTAGTCTCTGCTCCAGCTAATGGTGAGGTCCCATCTACACAGGCGCACTCAGAAGATCGATCGCCACCTAGGGCATTCTAAATTAAACTGGGCCTGCTGATAAGCAGTCCCAATGACCCTTAAGACCTCTTACCCTTTTAACATCGTGTAACACGTTCTCTGAGCCACTGATACCTGGTGTTAGTACATACCTACCTGTACCCACTACTAAAAATGGTTGGCTACAGAAAGAATATTGGGCCCTATAGGTCTATATGCTCTTATTTGCCTTAGATCAGTTTGATTCCTTGGAAGCTAGTATAGGTGGAAAATACCATCCCTGTGTTCTTCCTGTCCACTGTGGCAACCACTGGCCATGTAGCCAAGTATTTAAAATGTATCTATTTTGAACTGAGATTTGATTTAAATATAAAATACATGCTCCAGTTTTGAAGATTTAGGGTGTAAGATAGTGCATTTATATTTTTTATATGGAGTCCATGTTGAAATTTGAGTTTTAAAATATATTTATCAAATATATCATTATTTGATTCCCTGTATTTCTTCTTGTTTTTTAACATATGGCTGGCAAACTATTGAAAATTGAATCTGGTTTGCATCTGTGGTTTGTAGTAAATTTCCTTTGGACAGTGCTATCTTTAACAAAAATTGACAAATGATGAGGCATAGGTTGTATCTGGCCTCTTTGTTTCTTTCTTTCTTTCTTTCTTTTTTCCTACGTTATTTACACTTCAAATGTTTCCCCCTTTTCAGATCTCCCCCCTCCCCCTGTCACTATGGGGGTATTCCCCCACCCACCCACCCATCCACTCTCGTCTTCCCTCCTTGGCATTCCCCTATATTGGGGGATCTAACACTCTCAAGCCCAAGGGCCTCTTTTCCCCCGATGGCTAACAAGACCCTCCTCTGCCACATATGTGGCCAGCACCATGGGTCCCTCTGTGTGTATACTTTGGTTGGTGATTCAGTCTCCAGGAGTATCAAGGGGTCAGGCCAGTTTCTCGCCAGTTTCTAAGGGTTGTTTTAAAATGTATGTGCCATGCAGGGTTTCCATGGTTACTAGCTGGTCCTTAGTATGTGACCATTGCTTTCTCCTGTAAGAAGAAGTTCTGAGGGCAGAACTTCTGGTCCTTACCTTCCAGCAGCACACAATTGAAGGAAAGTACCATCTTGGAATAATGTAATTAAGCGATAGTCTTTTGAGTCTGTTTAGACATGCTATCAGTAGAAGCTGACTACAAGGGCGACAGAAATGTCCTGTTTATGCAGGAAAATGATCCCTTTCTGACACTTGCTGTTGCAGCATCTGCTTTGTCAAGAGTAGTTTTCACATCCAGTCTGCTACCTGGGGACGGCAACCTGCAGTTGGTGAATAGTATCTCACTGCTTGAGAGTTAAGCAAACAAGAGACCTGCGGAAATAAATAACAGCTCTGTTGGGGATTAGCGAGATTAATTACCTGGACAGGACACAGTGTTTTCATTTGAACCCATAGGCTATAAGACTGCCAAAAAGCTCTATCCTGGGAAGAGAGGAGAGGCTCTTGGGCAGAAAGCTGTAGCATGGGTTTAGAAAACAAAGTGTTAAAGAATGTGCCTGTTTCTCAGCCATTTTCTTAAACCTGTATCATCATTAAATCTGCACCATCAGCTGGCAGTGGTTGAGTACAGCGCTTAATTAGATGCTGTGGACTGGGATTTTAGAGTCTGGGAGTATTCTGAGAATGGACATGGGAATCTGCCCTCAAGGCTGGCTTGCGGGGGTGGGGGGCATGGTTATATTTTGGAACATGGTCTCTCTCTCTCTCTCTCTCTCTCTCTCTCTCTGTCTTTCTTTTAATTGTTTTTTTTTTTTCTGAAGGTTTGATCAGAAGGAAATAGTTGTTTAAGAAAGCTAAGAAGCTAAGAAGAATCCCTATGATGTGGCTTAAGCTGGGGATTTAGAAGCGAACAGAATTTATGCAGCCTTCTTCTTTACCTGGGTATCAGCCCCCGGAACCCAGGGAGCGAGGAAGTACTGCTTTTCTCTTTTATCTGTGTGTGCTTATGCCGATGTTCTCGACGAGAAGGGCTTTTCGTCCCTTAACATTTATTACCATTGATAGAATATAATTTAGATAAATTTTATCGACAAAGTACAGATAGGCATTGTACAATTTTAAGCTATTAAAAACAAACCATATAAGGCAAAGGAATGACTCCTTTGTTTATAGCAGGCAGAATTTTGAAAAGTACCCTTGCCTTGTCTGGCTTTGGTCAATAACTCTGGGGTTAGCTGGGTTTTTAGTTGCCCGTTGGTTGCTACATGTTCCGTTTCCACATCAAAATAAAAAATAAAAATTAATATTCAGAAAATGGCAATATTAGAGGAAAACAGGAATGCAGAAGGTTTGAGTTACTTAGTCAAAATGGAATAAACAGTTCAACCGATTTCACATTATGAATCATAATTTCTGAGGAATGTTTGCATTGTAAATGTGCCCAGTCATTTTCTAAAAACAATGCCTGTTGCTTGTTTAGAAATCTGTTTCTGGCCAGGCAGTGGGGGTGCACGCCTTTAATCCCAGCAATTGGGAGGCAGAGACAGGCGGATTTCTGAGTTCGAGGCCAGCCTGGTCTACAGAGTGAGTTCCAGGACAGCCAGGGCTACACAGAGAAACCCTGTCTCAAAAAAACAAAAACAAAAACAAAAACAAAAACAAAAAACAAAAAAAAAAGAGAAAGAAATCTGTTTCTGAAAGCTCTTGTCTAATGAGATGTGAACTTTATACATGTCATATATATGATATATATCATATGCAATGTGATATATATGATGAGTGAAATTTTATATATGTCAAGTATATATGACGAATGGGGCTGTATAGGAGTCAGTTTTTTTAATTTTTAAAATTGACTTCTAATGACAGAGGTTTTATACAGTAATTCCAATTTTAAGCATACCGCCTGGTGGTTTGGAATGCATACAGCTGTGGAATCATCACCACCATGGCTCTAACCTCCACATTTCTGGTAACCACTGTATTTCCTCTGCTCCTGTTTGCAATGAGTTCCGTCCCCCTACTTCCTTCTCTGCAGCAAGCTAACGCTGTTACAACTGCTTTGCCGTGTCCGAGATTTCATATCAATGCAATCCTATGGCATGTATCTTTTTATGGATTCTCTTGGCTAATAAAATGTTTTGTAAAATTCCCATGTTGCTGCATGTGTCGGTAATTGGTCTCTTTTTATCACTGAGTAGTATTCCCTTGTGTGGCTGTGCCACAGTTTGTCAATTCACTAGACAGTACACATTTGATTTCTCTGCAGGTTTTTTTTTTTTTTTTTGTATTATTGTAAATAAACTATAGTGGCCAATCAAATGCATTTCTTTGTAAGGAAATGTCTTCATGAGTGATATATAGTACTGTGTTTCTATAAGAAGTTTTACATGCATTCTCTTTGTTTGAGAGTGGATCTTACTGTTTAGTCCTGGCCATCCTGGAATACCCTATGTTGACCAGGCAGTCCTGGAACTCAAAGAAATTCTGCTTCCTCTGCCTCCTAAGTACTAGAGTTAAAATGCTGCATTCAAAGAGAAGAAGCCTTGAGATAAGCAGAATTAAAAGCAGCGTGTGCATGGTCGTTTTTAGTAGAATTCCTGTATGAGAGTCGGTGCTACTGGGCTCTCTTTCAGCTACTTGCTGAAACATACCTGCCTCTGTGAGCTGTAAGTCTCCTTCCTTAATGAATTCTCTGAAGGTATTTCTGCCAGTCGATAAAGCCAAAGTTCACATCATATGTATCTTTAATAAGTGAAAACTGTATATTCGTGTTCTTGCTATTTTCTGATTTAGATGAACATTTTTAAGACTTTAAAAATATACCATGTGGCCTGGATCAAATAGGTATATCTCTAGACTTTATTATAAGAATACAATTCAAAAGCATGTGTGTTAATATAGGAGCTGTTTCATTGTTATTTAGTAGTAGTAAACACTGATGGCTATCAGAGACTACACCTGCAAGGGAACGTATTAATTCAGAGCATATTAAATAGGGAAAAGGGCGTTAGAGACTAGTTTATACAGCATGATTCAATGTAATAAAGTGATTGAATGTACCTAGAAACTGCTTGGATCTGGAACTGTATTACATGACACGAAAAATATACCCGAAGAGCATGCGTGGGAATGTTTTTGAAAATCAAGATTAGGGACGAAATGAGCTTTTTTTATATTTAACATTAATCTAATGTACTGCTTCAATTGTTCCAACATGAATGTGCTTGTGAGACATTTTAAATTAATGCCAACCACTTAGAAAAATAAGAAAGCAAAAGATAATGACTAGTTTTCATTCAGTGCTTATAGTTATAGTGGACCAGGCATTCTGCATGTGCCATGTGCTCATTAAATTACTATGGGAACATTATAAGCTGTGTGTATCTACTGAGGACTCTTTGTGCATGATGAGCCTGAAGCATAAGGGGATTTTTGGTTATACGTGTATGCCAGTGTTTGAGAAAAGAGTTAGGGAAGATTAGTGATTCGTAGATGATATCTTTGGCATGGCCAAGAAGACTACAAAGATTGTGGCTGGCTAGTTTCATAGAGCAGGGAAAAAGTAAAGATGTGTTCTTTATCTTCTGGTGTCTCCAGTGGTTCTTAAGATTTTATCTAAAGAGAATATGGGTATTTGATGCATTCCAAGGATTCTTATTTAATAAATGGAATTTTAGATGATAAAGGATCTTCACTTTGAGGGTTCTTTGTTTATTTTTTGTTTTTGTGTTTTGTATGTGTCTCCAAACAAAATTATCTGAGCAATTTCTCATAAGAACTGTCTTAGGATAGCAAGAAAGAATTTTCATATTTTTCCAGGATTATTGTTTGATTGCAAGAAGCTAACAAATGATTTCATCTGTTGAAATCGTTACCTAATGCAGAAAGAAGAAAAATAGATTCTATGCCAGGGCTTTGAATGCATTTTCGATTAGTTTTCATTCTGACAATACGTGTCGTATGTACCTTAGCTAATAAATTTTTTTTTAAATATATTCAGTCTCATAGCACTTAAAGGCCTTTGCACTCTCTCCCCTTTATGTGCTTTTCCCAACAAACTTCCTATGTATCCGGTGGTCTACATGCTCTGACATCTTAATCTTTGCCATGCCTGGTGTCGGCACAGACTCCTTGACTCCAGGGCTATTTCTTATTCTAGTTCCCAGTACTTAAAGTTATATCAGTTGACTATCCTTCAGTGGGTTGCTGAGGAGCTGTGTGAATGAACACATTTCCTGATGTCGATTTCACCCTCCAATTCCTCAACTTTTTCAACATTTAAAGGGAAATCACCAGTCATGATCACCAGCCTCCTATATAGTGAGACATTGCTGCTTCCTGTACCTGATCCACCCTGCTTTGACATCAAAGGGACATTATGACTATTATATATAAGTTTTTAAAATATGGTATTGCTTCTGAAGTTACCCCTAACACAAGCATATCATCTTCGTTGGATCCTCTAACCCCCAGATCATTTTTTCTATTTGGAGAAAAGTATGTGGCTTCAGGAAAGATGGGCTGTTTTCAAACTGCAATTTGTGAACCCGTCTTAAAGTCCATGCCTCAGTGTTCTCTTTCCAAGAATGAATTAGGAGCTTGTGTCACAGAGTTATTGTGAGGACTGAAAAATCTTTTGCAGCACTTAGAACAGTGCCTGGTGTTTTGTAAGCATGCTGTGTACTAGGCTGCTTTTGCGTACATTGTGTCTCCTTTAGGGGTGCTTTCAGCCTCTACAACTGCAGTCACTTAGTAACTATTGTAAACAGACTGTAAAGTTGAATCTCAGCCTCCACAAGGATGGAGGAGACTGAAGACTAATCATGAGTGCTTCTGAAGGTTTTATTATTTATTTATCAATAATATGAGTGATGTGATTTATTTACAAATTCACTTATTTGGTCTTGGGACTCGGGACCTTGGTGCACATCCATTTAAGCACTCCATAACTGAGTAGTACCAGCCTGTACAATTCAGATCCCTCCTGCTTCTTAGTAGGTCCACCAATTGATTAAACTGATAATTATTGTTTGATATGTGTTACATGCCATATCCAGGACACAGGGACAGTCCAGAGGTTGAAAAAGATGATACCTTTCTTCATTGTGTTTAGATTTAAGTCGTAGGAAACTGAAGCAGTGAGTTTGTGTAGAGGTAAGTTTAGTTATACTTTTTTGCTCTTGGAGGGTTGCACATGCGCACTCACCCAAGAGCTATCTGCACTCGTCAATGGGAGACAGACAGACAGACAGACAGACACACACACACACACAGACACCGCCAGTTAATTTTAAAATGCCTTGGCTCCCTCAAAGGCTGGGCACTCCAAACCTTCCCTTGCTACCCCAGGCCCAATTAGGAAAATGGCCAGTGGCCACCCACCCAAATTCTCACATGGCTGGATGGCTTTTCCACCTACAGCTCCTATGTCCCATTCTTCTTCCCTGAGTCATGATGATTCTGTCCCCTTTTCCCCAGTTTTTAGCCTGCACAAATCTAAAAGTCCTGCCCTGTCTCCCTTTAACCAGCCATTGGCTAAAACCAATTGGGGACAAGGACCTTCAGTGTTTGGACACACAGATTCCTCATTAAGTCAAAGCATTAGAACCAGTTTCCAACAGGAAACATGTAAGCATGTGAGATAGATAGGTATTTGAAGAATGAAGCAAGGAACTGGTACTCAGGTGTGTGTGTGTGTGTGTGTGTGTGTGTGTGTGTGTATCTAAAGGATTATAGATTACTGTCTTAGACACAGAGATGGCTAGGAAGCACCTCACTTAGTGTTGTTTACCTGAAACTTCCTGCAAGAGGTAAAAGAGAAGCCCCAGGTTTGTCTGGGAGAAGAGCTTCCAATAGCAGATCTCAGAAGGTGCAAGTTTCTCGAGTCGAGAGCATCCTGGAATGCTGGAGTTAGTGAAGGCTAGAGGTAAAATTTATGTTTGCAAACTTTTTATACATGCATTCACACTCCAAGATTAGAAAGAGTGGTTTGGAAGCTTTCAGCTTTCTTACACCATTCCCCTCTCCGTTCCTGTATTTTCTTGTTTCTTATCCACCCTCACATTCCCATGATTCCTAATGTCAAGTTGCAGTAACATTATCCTCTAGCTTGAGGATGTGGAAGAACATTCCACTTTCCTCACCTTGAGATGTAATTAGCTGATTTCTCACCTTGAGATGCTTCTTTTAATGAAGAATCTTCTTGGTAGATGAAAATCTGTGATCCGATCATGTTCTGAATTGGAAGGTACAAACTTACTTCTCTGTTCCTACTGTGGGAATTGTTTCATTTTTGCATCGATTACACTACTCCACCAATTTATCTGTAAACCTGCACAGAAAGAACAGTGCTGTACAATGCTGGATTAATTTAGAACCTCACTGTGTACATCTAAACCACCCAGAGCACAACATTAGGTGCTGCAGAAGTGTGCATAAGGTCTCCCAGCATGCAGAGAAAACCTTATGGTGTTCTTGAGAATACAGTGATGAATTTTTAGTTTATAGATAAGAGGTAGAGCACACAGCAGAGGAGACCTGCCCTTCCTGTTTGTTCCGTACCCACAGGTCCGTGTGATACCACAGGGAAGCCTTGGAGTCAAACTTGCTTCCTCTATCTCTCTAAAGTTAATGATCGAGTGACCTACATTGGAGTTCAAGCCTCTGGGAACCCTGATGATGGCTGTTTCATTCATAAAAAATGTTCACCATTTCTTGAAGTTAAGTATATTTGAGTGATCTGAGGCACTGTTTTCTTAACTATTGACTATCAAAACAAGCATGCCAGTGGCACTTGGAGGACACCGTCGTTGTGAGGGCTGAAGGCATTAATGGAAGTTAGTATTAATGCTTCATGAATAACTAAGCAAGGGCTAGAAATTAGAGCTTCCTTTGTGAAGCAGTTTACTGTGTCTCCACTCTCATTGGTGGAGAAGTCAGGAAACTCCCAGTTTGAGGTCAGATGGTATCATATAGCACTTTCATTCTCTGGATACAGGGCTGATTCTTGTACTCTTGATGTATCTATCCACTGGCTCCCACAGACACTAGTCAGCAGGGGTGGATCATGAATGTCCATTTTATTTTAGTACAGGTTTTTAAAGTCCAACATGTAGGAGAGATGAGCACATAGAAGAGAAACGTTTGGCTCTTACTTGATAATGCTCCTCCAGCACCAGTAAGTGAGGGACCCAGGGAAGCAAGGGAAAGTACTCTCAGGCTCATTTGCCTTTACCTTGTTTTCTTTTAAATCTTTTGTGTGTGTGATGTGTGTGTATGTGTGTATGTATCTGTGTGTGTGGGGGGGTGCACTTTTCCTGTGGCATAGTGTAGACATCAAAGGACAGCCTCAGGGTTTGTCTTCACAGGGTTTTTTTTTAGTTGTTCAAAGCTGCATGAGCCAGGCTCAGTAGGCCTGAGAGCTTAGAGCATTTGTACTGTCCCCACCTCTCATCACTCTGCGGGAACACTGGGATCATGGACACATGCTGCTGCTGCGTACTTGAACTCAGATCCTCATGATTGCACAACAAGCACATATACTCACAAAGTCATCTCCTCAGGCTCCTTCCTCATTTGTTTTTCCCAAGGTCCTGCAACTGTACTGGGCAGCATTGCTGCTCCTGCTGCTTGGTTTTGTTTATGACTGACTTAGTTAGCCAACCCCTCAGAACTTTCTACCCATGTTTCTATTTCATGCATAGTGCCCCTTTGCCAAGTTAGCATAGTGCCAATGTCTAGAGAGATGCTGCACACAGGTTTTAGTAAATGCAAGGATCCAGCTTAAGAAAGGAAATAAAACTGCAGAGAACCCAGCGGCTCTGTGAAACCCTTGTGGGAAGTTCTGTAAATGATAGAAAAGGAACTTGGAAAGGTTTAACTTTGGCAAAGTTAATTAATTAATTAATTAAAATCCTAGCATTCAGAGCTGAGGTAGGAAGAACCCAAGTTCAAAAGAAACCTGAACATCAGATCCTGTCTCATAAAGTAGAAAATGTTGAAAATAACAAGGTAAACTTTATAGACGTTTATTCAATATGTGTGTGTGTGTTTGTGTGTGTGTGTGTATTTCAGAATTTGTCTATGTTTCTTGTGAATATCTAGTGCAACAGAAATTAACACTCTGTAAATGTACGTCATTAGAATGCTGTATTTTTCAAATGTTCCCAAACATTGAAGATTGTAGACATTTTTGTGTAGTGAGTGATGTCATTGTGTTGATGTAAAATATTTGATGTGTGTTTTTAAAGATATTTGTTTCTTCCCTCATGGATAAGGTTGAATTGTTATAGAATAAGTACAGCAACAGACGATGCTAAACTGAGACATCAGGATGAAAGGCCACCGCTGCCGAGTGTGAGACAGTCATTTCTTAGAGAACACGAGATTGAAGATTGAAACCCTGTGAGAAAACCCTTACTCACGGTCTCCTTAGGGACATTTTAATTCTTGCCTATGCGGATGTTCCATGGTTGACTTTATTTCTCTCATTCATTGCTGCTTTTCTTTGTCTTTCCTCAAGAATATGAAGAATATTTTATTAAGGCACAGCACAGAACTATATTATTGGCCACGCTTCATAGAAGATGGGTCACATAATTTGGCATCTGCCTGCCTTTTCACCCTTTTAAACAGTGTGACCAATAGGATTGGGGAGTCCCCAGCCACTCTGGAACTTCTGTAATGTAGACGCAGCTTGTGAGACTCTGCTCATCCTGAAGCCATTGCTACCTCTTTCATTCGGTTGTGAATGGCTTTCTACACAGTTTTCCAACTTTAACTTCTTTTGTTGTTTTGATTTTTATTTGTTTTTGTTTTTTGAGACAGGATTGCTCTGCTTAGCCTTGGTTATCTTAGAACTTGCTCTGTAGAACAGACTGGCCTGGAACTCAGAGACATGGCTGCCTCCCAACTACTGGGATTAAAGGCATGAGCTACCACTGCATGGCCCTCCCCCCTTCTCCCCTTCTTTTTTGTTAATACATGTTTATTTTTCTCTCTCTTTCCATGTGGGGTGTGTGTGTGTGTGTGTGTGTGTGTGTGTGTGTGTGTGTGTGTGAGATGGTGAATTTCCTTAAAACATCTGAGTTGTTATGAATATAGATTACTCTGGATGGTAATCTTCCTGATGGAAAATATCAAGCTGTTTCGATTCTTACTTTCTGATGTAATGATTTCTTTAGCGGACTAGATTAATCTAATCTTGGATTTGGTTCTCTTGGCATTTGCAAACATTCCTTTCATATTTCCTGTGCTCTCTATTGCTATTACCAGTGGAGAAGTGTTCAGAGAATGGAGATGACAGTTCTAAGACCACGAGGGAAGTAATATCCATATGCAGAATGACGGTACTTACATTTTAGTCTCCTTGCAACTTGATTGCCACTGTGGAATAAGTGAAGTCACACTGGGTAAACATGTAAATTAAAGGCTGTCTAGGACGAAACTAGTAATTGTTCATTGTTAGTAAGGAAATATTTACTATTTTAAATAGAGGGAGAAATTGCATGATCATACATGGAAAGAAAGAAATTGCCTCATGGGAAATTCCTAACAATAGGAAGATGATGAAATGAATACTTTGCAACTTTGGTATAAAATAATGGCATTTTCAATTCAAGGCAGTCTCTCTGAGGTGATAGTTTGTTAAGATGACAACTCAGCAGATCTGTCCAGGATGCCCTCTGATGCTGCTACAGTCACGGACACCTTTTCTGTATTTCACAGGTCATCCGCTTAGGCATTCAGGGTATCCCCCCCCCCCCCCAGATTCCTTACTATGAGCCAGAGTAGAACAGGTGAGATGTATCACTGGCCAGACAGAAGGGTTCTAGACCTCAGTCCTTTATTTTCCTTCATTTTCTCAACACCATCACCAGCATGAGCTCAGGAGTCGGGGGAAAGCTGCATAGGAGATGAATCACACATCACGGGAGTTGCACAATAATCTGGTGCTTCCTTTGGTCATCATGACTTGAAGCTTGCAAAGTCCAGCTTTTCTCTTAGTTTTAAAGTTCCTCTGCTTCAGTTTGTTCTTTTTAGTTTAGCCTCACTGTCATAGGTCGTTGTTTCTCCATGTGACCTCCTCCTCCAATGTAATATTGATGTCAGTTAGATTTAAAGTTAATGCCCATGTAATAAGTTTTTCATTCTTGGAACAGTGCTTATTGGGCACCCAATATGTGCCAGGTACTGTTTTAGGCTCAGACTAGCAAACAAGACACCATGTTCCCTGCCATGTTGTAGTTAATACTCTAGTGGGAGTGTGAGAATGCTGGAGGTGGCAGCAGGTTCCCTTTACCCAACTAGCCAAGTTAGTGCAATCGTTTCAGACCGTGAGAAGTGAAGAAGTGAAGGAGGTGTCCAAGATGATGCCATCCAGATTAACAGGATAACAGTGGAACTGCTTGAGAACGAGCAGTGATAGACAGTTGTTAACACTTCAGTCCCACACGCTTAGCAGGCACACGGAAAAGCCAAGGAGACACATGTAAGCCAGAGAGATATGCAGAGACCAGAGACTAAGGAGGGTAGGATGAGGTGAAAGAAATGGTATTGCCCCAAATAGTCAGGAAAGAAAGAGAAGACCATAGTAAGGCCAGAGAGATTAAAAAGAGCCCACGTATGTAGGAATCCATCTTGGGTAGGGTTCCCCATGCCACAGAGCAGGAGGCAGAGGTTTGTGAGAAGAAATGTTATTGGGGAGATTTTCTCTAGATTGACATCAGCTGGGGCAGGTCTTTCTAGCCCAGAGCCTTCCCAGAGAAAGGCTCAGCTGAGAGCCAGCTGCTCCCATACCTGCAGCAGCCAGGGGATGAGTTTCATGGTCCTGAAGATGGATGCGGCCCAGTATCCATCACACCACGGGAAAGAAGTCAACAATGAGGGCTCAGCTTGTTTTCCTGAATGTTATCTTTAAATACTTGGTAAATAATTGAAATGACAATAGATCATGTTATGTACACACACAGTGTTACATGCATGTATAACATTTTCTTGTGTTATGCCTGTGTGTTTTTAAAGGAAGAATGTTGGTGTGCAGTGTTAACTGTCAATAGGACAGTTGCTTCCCTTCCTGGGGAAAGGCTAAAGGCTTAGGACAGAAGTTGGAAGGTGAAGGGTCAGGAAGATGAATTCAGTGATGTGAGTGAATGAGGCAGGGGATTAAAGGGGGGGACGAAAGCTTATTGGTCTGAGAAACCAGGAGAGGAAGAATCCTGTCCATTTAAGGATATTCCTTAGGCTTGCCGTGTAAAGGTGGGACCATGGGAAATGGAGTTTACTTGGAATTAGAGCAGAGGTCGGGGTATAGACAGAATTTAGAAATATGCGAAGGTAATTGTGTAAATACTTGAAATTTACTATGTTACATGTGATGTCAAGTTCCTATAACAGAAATCAGTTTAATTGGAAAGCAGGAGAGAGCTCTGTTACTCACGCATGAATATAGTTACAAGGAAGAAGGCTTCCTCCTTATCCCATGGCCCTGCACTTTTAAAACAGCTTGTTTCCCAGTTGGAATTATGTAAACTCTCAGGCCTGCTGGTGAAGGACAGACAGGTTGTATGAGGAGAGTCATTCATTTTGCCTCTTGTGGCTTTCCCGACACAAGAGTTTTTGACAACTTTGTAACATGAGCAATTTCAGTTACCTTAAAATGTAGAAACTTCTAGAAGACTTTCGAGATTAAGCGATGTTAAGTCATTATTTGGTCATTAAGAGATAATGTTTTTCTTTCTTGAGTCTCACGCACTCTGTGGTTGATTTGTTTGATTAGATGTGAATGTCTTATTTAGTTGCAAGAAAACTCTCCTCCCTCCAGTGTGGGTTTTCATTCTATAAAGGTCAGCATTGTCTGGTCTTATCTGTCAGGCATGATCCTGTAACAGAAGCCTCTGATAATGGCTTGTCAGTCTCTGTGATGAGTGACACAAGAACAGATAAAGGACATGCAACCTGGTGATCTACCATTCCATCTTGGGGTGGAGGAAGAAGGTATGCTTCCTGCTTGCTTTTGGCTGTTCTGATGGCGGCAGGCCGAGGTTGCCCGTGCCCTCAGGCAGCAGGGCACTCAAAGAATTCTTGAGCTTTCAACTCTCATAAAGCAGATGCCAGTTAAAAGGTTTCTGAGGCTGAAAGGTTTCCTTGTTCAGCTATAGTAGAAACTCAGCACTTACTGAAGCATATCGTTGGTCACTGCCTCCATTTGGATTTCCTGTTAATTCCTAACATGTAGACATGCCCCTTTGGTCCACTTCAGTCATTACTACTCTATAAAGGGGATTTTGAGCTACTTCCCTTTTCATCCCAGTAGGTTAGACCTTGAATTAGATTTGATTGATGATCTGACTTGCTTTTAAGATGTTTTGTGGCTATAGGACACACAAAATACTGTGTTCAACCAGTCAGTATTTGTCAGGTAGAAAACTTCTAGCTAACCATGTTATATGGACATACTTAGATAACTACTACTGATTAGAACTTAGGAGTGATTTGTAACAGAATAAAACATGGTGAGCAAATGCTCCTAAGTATATCTTCTTCCACTTCGGTGATACATGGCTGAAAACCTAAGGGCTTGTGAAATTATTTGCCTCACATTGGGTCAGGAGAAAAGGGAAGGATGTTTAATAGTTCCATGAGCTTTAATTTGGAATGAACAAAACTGGTACAAACGAAGAAATGTGTGTGTTCATGCTAACATTTTGATGAAACATTATATATATATATATATATATATATATATATATATATATAAATGTTTCTGGGAAATTTGTATACTTTCTTGAAGTTATGTATTTTGAGACTATTCTATTTTTTTCTGTTTCACAAAATCCTCTTAAGTAAGAAGAGAAATCATTGTTTGAGCAATCTGGTGTATTTCAATCCTAAATGAGTTCACATTAATATATGTGGGAGCTTGGCAAACACTATCTTACTGACCAACAAAATTAAGAGTATCTCTTCTTAAGAATGTAGCGATTTATGCCTCTAGACCCAGATACTTGGGAAGTTTGAGATGCAAGTGTCAGGTGTCAGTCGAACTTAGGGGTTCTGGGCAAGTTTGGGCCATAAAGCAAGATCCCATCTCAAGAAAGAAAGAAAGAAAGAAAGAAAGAAAGAAAGAAGGAAAGGAAAGGAAAGGAAAGGAAAGGAAAGGAAAGGAAGAAAAAAAGAGTATCTGCCTCCATTGCCATTGCTGAGGAATAATGGCTGAAGTTTTTTGTTTTTTTTGTTCCTCCATTGGGAAAAAATATATATTCAACATATATCCAGGACATAACATGACTTTAGATATATGGTGTATGGCTCAAAATCTATTTTGTTGTTGTTGTTCAGATTTAATTTCAAATATTCTTAATTTCTCAGGGAAGAGAGTGATTCTGAAGTAAGCTCTGTTTCTGTCTTAAAGGAAAACATGAAGAGACTCTGGTTAAAATTCTAAGGCGGTGTCACACTGTGTAGCCTCAGCTGGCCTAGAACGTGGAATCCCCTTCCCCTGGTCCATACACTGCTGTGGTGGCAGTTGTTCTGCCACCGTACCTGGTTCCAAAGTGACCTCCTAACTCGATTAGCTTTCAGAGACCACCACGGATGTGAGAAAGAGAGCTGAATTAGAATTTTAGCAGTTTTACCATTTGCAACAGACAGTTAAAAAGTTCTTTTTCATGATATTGATTATATAGTTGTACAGGAATTTCCAAGGGACACCTTTCTGTTATAAGTTGTCATCCATTGGACTTTATTGTTTGGTTTGGAAATATTTTAATAGCAAAACTGTTGCTTAAAGTCAAGCACATTTTAGTGACCCACTGTTCCTGCCTTCATTAGATTTATTTTTTTCTTTCTTTTTTTTTTTTTTTAGTTTTATTTTTTTAAATTTTTTTATACTTTCTTAACATTTCAAATGTTTCCCCCTTTCCAGATCTCCCCTTTGGAACCTCCCTATTCCCTCCCCCTCCCCTGCCACTACAGGGGTATGCCCCCACCCACCCACCCATCCACTCTCATCTTCCCTCCTTGGCATTCTCCTATACTGGGGCATCTAACACCTTCAGGCCCAAGGGCTTCTCCTCCCCTGATGGCTAACAAGACCCTCCTCTGCCACATATGTGGCTAGTACCATGGGTCCCTCCATGTGTATTCTTTGGCTGGTGGATCAGTCTCCAGGAGTATCAGTGGTCAGGCCAGTTACCACTGTTGCTACCTCCCTGGGGCTGCACTCTCCCTCAGCTCCTTCAGTCCCTTCTCCAAGTCCTCCATCTGGGATCTCACACTCAGCCCTACTGTTGCTTCGAAGTGACTCTTGGGTATTTCAAACTTTTGGTCTAGTAACCACTTAACAGTGAGTACACACCATGTTCATTCTTTTGTGACTGAGTTACCTCGCTCAGGATGATATTTTCAAGATCCATCCATTTGCCTGCGAATTTCATGAAGTCATTGTTTTTAATAGCTGAGTAGTATTCTATTGTGTAAATGTACCACACTTTCTGTATCCATTCCTCTGTGGAGGAACATTTGGGTTGTTTCTAGCTTCTGGCTATTATAAATATGGCTGCTATGAACATGGTAGAACATGTGTCTTTATTACATATTTGAGCATCTTCTGGGTATATGCCCAGGAGTGGAATAGCTGGGTCCTCAGGTAGTATGTTCATTTTTCTGAGGGTCCCACAAACTGATTTCCAGAGAGGTTGTATCAACTTGCATTCCCACCAGCAATGGAGGAGTGATCCTCTTTCTCCATATCCTCGCCAACATCTGTTGTCACCTGAGTGTTTGATCTTAGCCATTCTGACTGGTGTGAGGTGAAATCTCAGGGTTGTTTTGATTTGCATTTCCCTGATGACTAAGAATGTTGAACATTTCTTTAGGTGCTTCTCAGCCATTCGAGTTTCCTCAGTTGAGAATTCTCTGTTTAGCTCTCTTCTCCATTTTTTGATAGGGTTATTTGGATCTCTGGAGTCTAGCTTCTTGAGTTCTTTGTATACATTGGATATTAGCCCTCTATTGGATGTAGGATTGGTAAAGATCTTTTCCCAATCTGTAGGTTGCTGTTTTGTCCTATTTACAGTGTCCTTTGTCTTACAGAAGCTTGGTAAGTGGACAATTTTTATAACTATGTTAATATAAAGTTAAAAAGTCTCTGGTCCTCCCTCCCCCGCAGTATTGTGACTTTGATTGCTTTGTCTGAATTTCTGTAGCTCCAGCAATGAATTTACTAGCCTTCACTGACTTCGATTTTCTGACTTGAAAAGCCGGGTGGATCTCTCTAGTGTTACTGTAAGGTGGAATTCTTGCATGTGGTGGTGGTTTCAGGTTCATGCAGATGGTAGGGATTAGGAGAGAAGTTGAGCTGATTTTTGAAAACTACTGAGTTTGGGAGAGTGCTATCCCTAAAGACCCTGACAGAGTACTGGGGAATTTTAGCCTCTATCCAGAGGCCTGTGTGGAGAACAGCAGCTGGCCCTTGGCAGATGGTGCCTGAAGTGAGGGAAAGCAGATTTGTCCTAGGGAGTCCTCTGCCCACAGTGGGACATAGTGGGGCCACTGCTTCTGTGGCTGCCATGGCACATTACTTGAAACTGACCTCAAGAATGACTTGTTCGGGTTATTTTTAGATGTAATGACAGTGTAGCACTTTGGGGCCTTGGGTGTTATTTCTAGACTGGAGAGTAATGTTATTTTATTTTTGAGAAGTAGAATTTCAGGATTTTAAATGGGCTTTTGGGTAAAGATTTCTGAAGTTTTTCCAGTAATTGAGACTTTTTGAGCAGAAAGGAGATCTCGAAAACCAGAAGCTTCCCTGTTCTTGCTTGCCACTGCTTCAGGCACTGTGACTCACAGTGTCCCTTAGTGGGCACATTGTCATCATCCTGTCCCTTATTCTGAGAGTCTCCTGAGAGACAAAGAAGGAAAATAAACCACATCCTTATAACTTACTACATTTTAAATTACACACACATGCGGCACTTCCTAAGTCATGTCTACAAATATGTTTCCGTCTGATTTGTAAGCTGACCTGTCAGCTTGCACGTAGGACTTCTCAAATGCTCAAAGCTGGAATGCACCAATAGTAACATATATGTGTGGTTTAGCTTCTGTGTTACTTGTATGACACACAGTGTGATGTATGCTCATTGGTTGATATGGATATCTATACAGAGGAATGTTTTCTCCTATATGGTTTCTAGTAGCATCCTAATTGGAGTCCTTCCCTGTACTGTAGTCTTTTTTTCTCCACTGCTACTCCACAATCAACTCTTTTTCTAAAATAAAATAAGAGCATGACTTTTCCTTTACATTTTCTTTTTACTTATCTCTTTAGTAGTGTGTCTGTGTGTGTGTGTGTGTGTGTGTGTTTGTGTGTGTTTTGAGGGCATATGTGCAGACACAATGTCTCAGTCCAGCCTTAGTTAGGTTCTTTCCACCTGCGTGGGTTCCACTCAGGTCTATGGGCTTGTGTGGCAGGCCTCTAGCACTCACCTGGGAGACCTTTGCTGTCTTTGATCTTCCAGGCTTTTACTATGGAAATCTTTTACCAATCCTGTAAATAGTTGCTGTTCATATTCTCACAGAGCCCAGTGAAGTTGGAGCTTTCCCCTAGCCACCTATCTCCTAAGTGCTAGAGATGACCCAAGAACACAAACATCTTACCGCTGATGTCAGAACAGTGAGCTACTGCTTTAGTTCCTCTGCTTTGTGTATAAAATCTAGCTGCCTCACTCCTCCAATTTCATGTCCACCGGCAGGTCCATGTCTCCCTTTATGCATTAGAGCATCCTGGCTGTTTATCACGGGGTTACCTCAATTCTTTTTGGTTCACATTTGAGGTTGTGGTCCACAGGCAAGCATTTCATACTCTACTGTTCTTCAAGCCCTCTGAGTAAGTTTCTTCCTGATTATGAGTCAGGCTGTGGTGCTCTTTGTCAGAATTTCACTTCATCACTTTCAAAGTGGAAAACCTCTACACACTCCAGGCCACGTCCTACCTCACCTATTTCTTGCTTTTACTTTTTTCTCTCTTGTCCCCACAGCGGTAAGTGTGTCTGTCCCCGTGTTAGGTGTTTCTTACGCTGTGTACTTGCTCTGGGTGACTTGCACTCTGCCTACTGGGCTTTTCTGGGATAGGAGTCTACTTGGTATCATTGTAGCTGCAGCATGACCCGTCCAGTGCATCCAACACAGCAGTGAATTAGGCTGGGTCTTAGATGGCCAGGGTCCTGCCAGCAATGTCCTGCGCCCTCCAGGAGTAGCCTGTCGCACTTGTTGATTTCATTCTACAGTCTGATAACTAGATGTGACCCTGGCCTCACCCTCCACATCTTTGCTGCTCCACAGGAACCTGTCTGGTTTTCAGTCAGAGTTTCCTGTGCAGGTGGCAGAGGATTTTGAAATGCTTGAAACGAAGCCATTACACCCACTTGAAATAGTTTCTCTCATCTGTGTGATAAGTGGGTGGGAAAAACAAGTTCACAGAGCCTATTACTTGGAGCTGAGATCACCAATTAAATGTCATGAATGGGGCAAAAAAAAAAAAATGTATTGGTTGCACTTAGAATATTTTCTCTGACTTCTGTTGCCTTGAATTCACAAAGGCATGTTGAAGGAACACTGACTAATTCCCTGTACCCTCCTTCACTGTCTTCTGGATTTGTCAATCATCTGACTCATGTGTGTTTAGGGGAACTAGTTGATGACTGGATTCATGTAGCTAAGAGGAAACCAGGGAATCCAGGCCTGTTTGTTACCCTGTGTTCTTAGCACCTCTTTGATCCCACAGCTCTGGTGACTCACTTCAGCTTGCTTTGCAGAATGCTTGAATGAGAACCTCATTCAGGGTGATGGTTAAGAACACTATGTAGACCGAACTGGCGCAAGATTGTAGAATCCCTAATTGCAAATGAAATAAAGAACGCCAAAGTAAAGTTCTCTGTGTGGTTTCTGCAAAGCAGAGCCTGAGAGAAAGAGGTTGTCTGAGAAAGCTGGACATTTGTTGAAGTGGGAAACAGGAGGGTGGGTGAGCTTGGTCTGTTCTTCACTGCACTAAGGTTTTCCTGACTAGAAGAATATGTCTGCAGGGCACTGAAAGACAGCAGGGAACCGAATGGAAAGATTTATAGACTGGGAAAATGTACAGGAATGGTAAATGTTAACATTTTGCAGCTTAGAGAAAAGTGGATGTAACTTTTGACATCAATTTGAAAAGTTTTGAACACCTGTTTTGCTTGTATACCTTTGCGAGTATTTGAAAATTCTTTTAAAAAGTCAATACACTGAAATAAAATATCGTTTATCCTCATAACCACAAGCATCTAAAACCTTGGCTTGTTTCCATGTGGTACAAAGTTCTATCTTACTCTTGTGCGCGCTCTCTCTCTCTCTCTCTGTGTGTGTGTGTGCAAAACATATACCTTAATTCGTGTTCCTACCCTGTGTATTCTGGTTTCTGTTGTCAGTTTTCCGTTAGTGAAACACCAGAGCCTTGTACCTTGTAAAGAAAAGAGGTCTATTTAGCTCCTGTTTCATATCTGTCTTGATCTCTAGAGGCCTTACAACATGGTATTGCTTAGCATCAATGGACAGAGTCATTTACACAGGAGAAAGCAAAAAGGCTAATAGAGATTCACCAACATGGTTTTGCTCTTGTGGTAACCTATTTATTCCTTTGAGGTTTCACTCACTCTCTCGTGAGAGGTGATGTTTCTGGTGACTGAACACCTCCTACTGGGTCTCATCTCTTAAGAGGTTCTACTACTGCTCAGTGTTTCTGTAGTAGATCAAGTATAGGAACCTTTGGGGATATGAACCATGTCCAAACCATAGAATCCTGTAAAGCATCTTCTTTTGTCATGTAAACAAGGAAAAGAAAGGGCTGACCTAATTCATGTGGTCCTGTATCACGTGCTTTGTTTTGCTTTCTTTCTTTTTTTGGAGGGGTGGGGGTGGGGAGACAGGTCCTTAGTATATAACTCTGACTAGCCTGAGATTTACTATGTAGATATATATAGATCAGGCTCACGTTGACCTCACAGAGATCCTCCTGCCTCTGACTCCAAGTGCTGGGATTAAATGTGTGTGTTACAATACTCAGAGCTGAAGTTTTAAGTGCAGTTATTTCTTAAATTAAGGAAACATATATACTAAAATTATAAAACCAACCGATTATGAAGTAGAACTCAAGAAGGCTGTTCTTTTTTAAAATTAAATAAAATATTAATTAACATGTCAATTATTTACATTTCAGCAGACCACTTAGTTAAATGGTAGTTTAACCAGGTTTTTAGCCACGGTGTGTGTGTTTTGTTTGTTTGTTTGTTTGTTTGTTTTTTGCCACTCAATTTTATTATCATTTATTAAATGGAATGAACTCTAGATACAATTTGAGATAAGAGGTGTACCTTGTCATGAGCCTGAATTTTCCTGTGGTTAGTGGAACTTGGGGATGACCATGCCATTTATTGCATTAGGATTGAAAATGAAGGATATTTTTTTTTTAATCTTATATACTGCAGTATCATATACTGCAGGAAGAAGGCTAGAGAAAGAGACATAGCTTAAGCTCATGTGCCTCTCTCAGTAAAATGAGCATTTACTTCAATGGTCAACAGGGACCTGAAAATGCCTGAATCTTCCAGTATTCTTTAATCGATGAATGGCTATAGGAGGTAATGTTCTTTGTGACCTACCTCTCTAATGAAGGAAAAAATGAAGATTAATTAGCAGGTGACAGACCAATGCTCAGCCCTGAGATAGGTGTTCCGCAGGTCAGACCATTCATTAAGAGGCCTTATGGGATGGGGCCTTCAGTCAGTGTTCTCAAGGGAGCCACCCACATTCAGGCTAAAGGCAGAATTTCCTGTGACACCAGGGATATTTGTTCTAGTTCCATTTGACAGGGCTTATTTCCCCACTGTGTTCCTTAGTGTCCTCATCTGTCAAATCAACAGTCCATGACCAGGTAGTCACTAAGAGAAACTTACTCCAGACGCGCCATTATCAATGTTCTTTCCCCACCCATTAAACTACCACTGAGATATTTTTCACATGACCCATTAAAGTGCTGTGGCAGATCTTCGGATCCCTTTCTGATGAAGGACCCATCATAGCCAGTACAAACTCTAGGTCAGGGTCAGGTACAGATAGCTGGTCCTCAAGAGTTCATACCGTACCTCCTGTGGCATCTCACATCTCATGACCACAGTGGGAACTGAGGTCCCAACTGTGGCCCACACTGATGGGACAGATTTACTCTGAATCTATGGCCAGACAGAAACCTTGATGGGTTTGCTTTCAGTTTGCTTCTTAGATGACTTGGCTTATCCTCTCTCTTTCTCGAGATCTAGCAACATAATCTTAGAGATGATCCCCTAAAAATAACTTACACTACATATGGCATTTGAGCATCTGTTTCTGAAGAATCTGACCTGGTAAAAAGACCTCAAACAGAATGTAAAAGGAATGAGCTGAAGGGAGATCTGAAGTATAAAGGATGTTTCTTAGTCTGTGACTTACTCATTTGAAAACTTCGTTTTGAAATGAAAGCAAGAGAGGCTTAACCAGGAAGAGTTCGGTTACCGAGGGGTATGTGATAGGCAGGACAGGATGCCTCTGGCAGTCCAGGCTGTTAGTCCTGTTACTGTCGGTTATAACTAAGCCTTTACTCACCTGCTTAATCGCTAAATCCTCCTTTAACCCCTTTTTGTTTCAGAGAACTTTGGAAAGAAATACCTTACTGTTGCCTGATATCTTTGGTTTATGTTAGAGATGCAGTGTCATTTTTGGATCAACAGTGTAGACAGTGCTTTCTTTCTCATTCTCCTCTGTCCATGTCTTTTGATTTAAATGCTTTGGAGTTGGTTTTCTTCTTCTTAAAAAAAAAAAAAAAAAATGTTGCTGTTTGACAGATGCTGTTAAGTCGAACTTATAAAGAAAATTGTGTGCGTGTAAGACATTCAGTTTTACACTGGAACGGAAGGTTGGTGGGTCCTTGCTGGTACTTTTCCCATTTTAAGGATTTTGCATTTTTGTTTCATTACGAAGTGAGAGTTACTGTACTCTATTGCATAAAGTTATATAACTTGAAGATTTTTGATTTCCCTCTCTCCATTGATTCAGTGATATGACTTAACTGTTTTTCTATTTCCTTTTACGTGATTTGATTTGTTCATTAATTTATTCTTGACAAGCTGTATTGGAAGAGACTGAATTCTAACTGGTATGTGGAGTAAATGTAAGCTTCTTTTGAACTGACCCTCCATTCATCTATTCTGTGATCAGAGGGCAAATCATGTTTCTGATACCATGTTTTAGAAAACTTAATTATCTCTTTAAAACTAGTGTCCATTCACACTGTGCCCATCCATCCTTGGAGTCTGTAGCTCTTTCCGCTAATGCTGTGACAGATCATGTCAGTGAAATGCATTCCAGGTATAAGAAGCAAATGCACACTTCTAAGGCTCAGTACAGAGTGTATTGGTATTTTTACTAAAGTCAAACAACAAGCTGAATCCCTGCTATTAGTAGTCAAAATCCTGGGCCCTGTGGTGTAGAAGACAGGGCTGGGAGCTTTGGGGAGCTCATAGTGTTGTTTCTTGATCTGGGTACTGGTTAAATGAATGTATGTTCGTTTTGTAAAAGATCATTGTGCACTATACTTAGGGCATGTTTTCTATTTCTTCTCTCCCCCCCTTTCTCTCTCTCTCTCTCTCTCTACATACACACACACACACACACACACACACATACACACACACACAAGCAGAGATGGGGGGTTGTGTGGTATGCGTGTGTGTGTGTGTGTGTATGTGTTTGTGTGTAAAATGTCTCTCAAGCCCAGAGCCTTGCATGTGCTCAGCAGACTGAACTAAGTCTTCCACCCCAGGATTTTTTGAGACCTACTTGCTATTCAGCTCAACCTGGCCTTAAACTCATGATCTTCTTGCCTCAGCTTCCGACATGCTGGAATGTGTTAAATAACTAATTTAAAATTACACCTGGCTTGGGAGATATCTTCGCAGTAAATGTACTTTAAGAATCACAAAACTGAGTGTTGGATCCCCCAGTTGGAGAGGGCCTTGAGTCCTCTGGTGTCTTTTAGAAGAACAGATTCCTTGTAGGCTTTAGAGTCCAGTCGGTATACTATAGTACCGGAATTTCATGTTGTGTGCCTGAGGAAGCAGATGACTACAGAGGTTTGGTAGGTGGCCCATGTTTCCATGGCCACCGAAGAACACCCTGATGCCCCTGCCTCCAACACATGAGGTCCTGCTGTGTGGCTCTGCTACCCCCTCTCCCCCCAGCAGCTCCTGCATAGAACCTCTCCTCACTCAAGGCTTTCCTTGAGCATAGCTTCTGAGGATTTATAATGGCAACTCAGATACATGGGATAACCTGATTTTCAGTTGACCAGAACTAGGAAACTGTGGAATGGTCCTTATTTGGGTTGTGACTATAGCCTTTAAAAGCATTCCTGTCATGACAGTTATTCTTGAGAGTAGCTATTATGCTACAGCTAAATTTAAAAAAATACAAAACCTGGCTTTTGCTGTTGTTTGAGATAACATCTTCCTCCATAACTCAGGCTGGCCTCAAACTCACTGTCTTCCTGCCTCTACCTCCCAAGTGCCAGGTGACACTGCTGTGATCATGCCCTCTGGCTTTACATGTGCTCTGCTGCCATGGAAAGCCATTTTTTTTTTTCATGTATGTGGGGCTATTTTTATCTTGACTGATTTGTCTTTTTAATTCAAGGGATATAATTTTGTACTTTTAAATTGTTTTTTGAGAATTTCATATTAGTACTGTATCTGTTGTACCCACCCTTTCTTCTCTTTCTGATTTATCTTTTTCTTTTCCCCATTCCTTTTCAAATTCACGACCTCTTTATTCTTTAAATACTATTGTCACACATATATGTGTATATGTGATATACTGGTATTGAATAACCAGTAGGCATGTCCAGTGGTACTCTTGTTCAGGTCTGGGTTAGAAGGCGTGTGCCTAAAAATGTGTATTTTATCTTTGGCAGTGAGCACTGAATTTTCTAGAAACCACTTAGTTCTTTCTCAGGTCAATGTCTGTATGTCCTTTTTCCTGGCTTGAGAGTCTTATCAAATGGCCTTATGCTGTAAGACTCTCAGGGCACCTTTTAAACCAACAGGATAGATTCTGTCCTTGATTCTGTGGCTCCTGAAGAAGAAAGTTATCCAAGCTCTCTCTTGTGTGACCTACACTTTTTACTTAACTTTTCTTGTTTGTTCACCCCTTTCCTTATCTTTGACTTCATTTAATCAATATTTATTGAATATTTTCTGCATACATAATTATGTTTATTAAATACTTAAAATTGAAATTAAGCATGGAGAAGAATTTAGGGAAGGGGACAGTGACGGAGTAGACTTCTTGAGGAAGCCATTTTGTCAGGTTGTCTAAGCTTTTCACGTTGCAACAGTGTTGCCCTCTACGAAGCTCATACTCCAGGACCCTGAAATTGCACAAGCACACTTGGGCATGCACATGTACACACACATATACACACACCCCATGTATACACACATGCATACGACACACACAAACCAGTGCCTCCCACCCCCAAGCCACTTGTATACTACAAAAATATGTACCACTCACATCACACACCACCCCCCCCCCCCACAGAGATAGCAAAACAAAACAACCATGATGTTTTAAATAACTGGCTTAATGGTTTATAGTTTAACTTTGAACTGAATTTACAAATTTGCACCTACCCCTAGGGCAGATGGGGTTGGTCAACAATTTGGAAAGTGAGAAGTTGATGGTCAGAGCCTGGGAATTTTAACTTCCTGGTTCTGGGGGGGAGGGGGGTAAGAGAGCACAAGTGATGACTGAGATAGAACAGGAATGTAGATCACCAGAGACAGGGAGGTCAAGGAACTGAGAGGCTGAACAAGCGAGTGAGTGAGCCTTGGGCCAGTTCTCTGTGTTTGTGGAAGTATCAGTGTTGGAAGACTCCCAGAAAAGTGCAATGCTGGTAGCATGCCAGGCCTGTAACAAATAAAGTAGAGTGAGCGGTGAGCAAAGGGGATGGAGAACCACTCAGTGTGCCAAATAAGCAGCCCGCAAGCCTCAGATGGCCTGCGCAGTACAACCCCTGGATTCTCGGTGGTATTGTTCCTCCATTTCTCAGCATCCTTCGGCTATTATCTTATCGATCAAACTCTGAAAGGCAGGGGCCGCCCAATCTTGATTGAATATTCTGAGATGACAGGAATCGTATTTTCTTCTCTAGGGTATGTTTTGCTGCCTGCCCAAGCAGTAGACACTGATGGCTACAGTGAAATGATAAATTATGAAGGAACTAGGCAGTTCGGTTATTTTTAAAAGAATATGACACTGTCTTTATTTTTGCTCAAGTCAACAAAATTTCGTAAACTTTACTGGAATTTTATTTCTGCCACTGCAGGACTCTTCCCCTGTGCTTTATTAACATAGGAGGTTCTTGGGATTTCTTTCTAAAATCATCCCTTTGGTCAGAATAATTAATTCTGATTCCACTCCATTTTTTTTTTCTAGTTATGCAGACATTTCACAGAGCCTATTAGGTTCAGTAGATGGACTTGCCCTTGGGACGCAGTGATCTGGTATGATACATTGTGCCTGGAAAGGATCTCTCTTGCTTCCTCCAACCCCAATTTAGGTTCACCCGCCTTTTAATTGTTCACTACCAGCCTGCAGTCTCTCAGTACCAAGAAACTGTCAAGAAGAATTGAGACAGTTTATAAACACAAACAAAAGGCCCATGCAGTTTACCCTGTGTGTGCATATGGTAATGCAGGCTCTGGCAGGGCCTGCACTGAAGCTGTCAGCAGTGGTCTGTTTAGATAGTCAAGTTTTAGGAGATTTTTTTTCCATTTAGTTGAAATGCAGTGATATTTTCTATGAAAATGTACCCGTTAAGAGACCAACATCTCAAAGTAATCATGGGAAGCTTAAACCAGGGTGGGGACAAAAGTCAGGAATTGAGCTCTGAAGAGAGGAAAAAGGGCTTGCCTTGGGGTAGGCAGGCAGGCTGCAGAACATGGACTGTGCAGGTTAGGGCTCTCCCTCAGGAGGCTTATGCATGGTGTACCACAGCCCTTCCCTAAGAAACATGCTGTTTGTTCTTCTGATTGCTGGAAGCATAGCTCCATCACAACAGAGGCTCCTTGGCCTGGAAGTCTCAGGACAAAAAGCCTACCTTAGTTTCATGCCTGTTAACCAGGAGTAAAGGGGTCACCTGGCTTTTCTCAAAGAACAGGGATTAATTACACTGATGCATCTTTTCAGCTTATCTCTTCTCAGAGGCACCCCTGCCCACCAGTCTAGTACTTTAAATCAACTCTGCCCAGCCAGGGAAGTGGAGGGGTTCCCGGACTGTTCTGTCCAGAGCGGTGCCCTCTGATGAGTTCATTCCTCCTGCTTATATAACTGAAGTGAGCAGTGGGTTCCTGATTGCAGAATGATGCAAACACCCGTTGGGAGGTTCTGAATGCATGACTTTGGTGCCCTGTACCAGATAAGCACTTAATTTTTACCCGCCAGGGTTTCCGCTAAAACGGAGGTGGTTGCACTTTAATATCTCCTCTCAGTAGGAATTTTTACGTTTAAGTGGTTGCATTATCCTTCTTTTATTGTACAAGTAGGAAATAAAAGCACTCACAGAGTGTGGCAGACTAAGAATGTATAATAAAAATAGACACAGTTTTTGGAAGTATGGTCTTAAGTAGGCATAGGAAGTAATGGGTTACTATGCCATTTTCTACTCTGCTTTGATTTACCCCCTCCCTCATCTCCTTCCCTGTTCCCCTTGCCTCTCCATCCATTACTTAAGTCTGTATCTTTCTTTAAAATTGTTTTTTCATGCATGAAAAAGAATTTTACTTTACAGTTTTCAAACAACTCATAGGGCGTGATCTAGAGAATGCCAAACAGCATTTTGTGTACTGCCTCGGTTTTCCTTCATTTTCTGAGATTATAACCAAGCCTGGATCTTACTGTGCTGCGCCTAGATTTTCTTCTATCAGCATCATATTTTCAGGGATTTATTCACAACTTTGATCCACTTATGAGTTGATTAGATATGTATCTAATGAAATAGATGAGGCTTCAATTTCCTTGCATTAACATGGGAAAATAAATGCAGTCTGCAAAAATGGTGATTTCACTTTCTTTTGAAGGGCATTCTCTGTCTCTGTCT
>JADRCH010000052.1:7787400-7825506 GCA_019843965.1 Rhynchomys soricoides | reverse complement strand
AGTCTATATCATCTAGTCTATATCATCTAGTCTATATCATCTAGTCTATATCATCTAGTCTCTTCTAACTTCTGTAGTTAACCACTGGTGGTAGAGGCTGCCGGTTCTAATTTCCCCAAGATCTTACATCGCTGCTGCTTTCTCCTTATTCCAAAGCCTGGCTGGAAAAACAAACAAACAAAAACCAAAAAAGAAACAAAAAACAAAATTTCTCCTCCCTCTCGTCTCTTCTCCCTTCTGGGACCCGGAAGTCCCATCTTTACCCTTCGCCCAGCAATTAGCTTCTGCCTTCTTTATTGACCAAATCAAGAAGCTATTAGGGAAACGCACCTCCCCCTACAGAGGCATGTTTTTTCTGTGACTTCTGTCCTTGGCATGTAGATACCAAACCTGTCCTTCTCTCTCCACACTGTTTTTCTTGCATGTGTGTCAATGTTCTGTTTTTTCCTTTTGCATAGACACAAGCCATGTTGGAGTAGAGCACACACCACTGACCTTGTTTTAATTACCTTCCAAAAATTCTATCTACAACTATAGTCGCTTTTGAAGGTCTGGGAATGAGGGCTGCAGGATATGAAATTTGCAGGCTCTGCCGATAATCGTTGGCATTATAAAAATCAGCAAGATAAGTGTAGTGGCACATGCCTCTCATCCTAGAGTTCAAGAAGCCATGAACTTCTGGATTGCTGGAAGTTCATGGTCAGCCAGACATTCATGGTCATCCTGTTTTACATAGCAACTCCAGGCTAGGCATAGAAACAAAAATTAAAAAAAATAAGTAAAAGTAAATCTGTAATTATTTTTATCTCTATGGCTAAAACTGTATAAAAGATATTGTCTGTAAAGGTCTTGCCCTTACTCGTTTTCATTCTTTTATAAGTATATAATTACACATATTTTATATTTCTGGATGCCACATGGTTAGCATCTATTTGCATATCCTTACCTCAATAATGAAATTATAAACCTTGTAAGCATATGTCTTCAATATGTTCCACATGAAACACTTGTTTAAGACAGTGGTAATAAGTGCATTTCCAAAATTTGGTGTAATCTTTTATGTTTTCTTGTATATTGTTAAGTAGCTAAGAATTAGGACTTGTTCAAGGCTTGAAGAATTTCTAGATATACTGTTTTAGATGGTGTAGACTACTACTTGCAATCCACAGGCACCGATGGCCTCTCCATGCAATGTGTCCATTTCGTGAACATACTTCCTTTCTTCCAATGTGCATGTGAATGCACACACAAAGACACACATGTGTGCATTCACATTATTTTTTCAAAAACTCTAAGACAGTGCAGCAGAGGTTGACAGTTATGAGCTTGCAGTTCTCAAAATACGGATCTGGGAACTTCCTGGACTTCTCTCAGTGGATGTGTAAGGTCAAATATATTTTTCAGCAAAACTAAGACCCTATTTGTCTTTTGGAAACCAAGTGATAACAGTTATGTGTATGTGTTGACTTGTGTTGTGTCGTGAATGCAAAAGAAATGGCCCAGGAGCATGGCTGAAGTTTGAATATGTCAAGGCAGTGGTGCTCAACCGTAGAACCTGTGTTTGTATTTTTTATACCTCATTTGTTAGGGGTCATAAATTTGATTTGCAAGGTTTCAAATTTCACGTTACACCTCAGCTTAAAATTACAACAACAAAACACTACCATTTGTGAAATTTGGGTGTGATATTAAAGTCCGTATTAATAGTTATTTGGAGAGCCAATCAAACTATATCCTTTATATACTTGTAAGGTCAGATGTAAAATGGATTCTCCATTTTCATTATCATTTTATTTTATTGTAGTATCTTCTTAAAGTGTAGTGTATTTACATATTTTTATGCATTTGAAAAACATGGTAAGCAGGCAGAGGAAGGCAGAGCTGAGCAGTCAATGCAGACTTCTGAAAGTTTTTACTGTTGGGGGAACAACACTCATAGGAATTTGGACTAGCAACTGTATGGAGAACACAGGAATCACATTGCTCCTAGGGGTAACTATAGTGACCTCATGAGCACTGGTAACGTTTGGATTCCTGTCTCCAGATGTTCATCCTGTACAGATTTACTCATAGTGAGTGATTCTAGGTGTAATGAATATCCCAAATCCCAGCACAGGGGAGGCTGAGTGAGGCGGGAGGATCATGAGCTTTAAGTTGGCCTGGAGTACAGAGTGAGAATCTGCCTCACAAAATTAACCGACTCAAAAACCGCCAAATAAAATCAAATACTACACAAATGCAATGCTTTTCACTTGAGGTTGAGGCATGGAGTGTCGCTGTTCTGGGCCAGCCCTACCATGCCCAACATTCCACTTGTGAATTCTGCTGCGTTCTGTAACTCAGTCAAACACCAAGCCTCTACAAACTACACAAGGCCGCATTAGGTGGTTTCCACTTAAATGCAGCTTCGCATGATCACCGTTTTTAAAAGGAATCAAAGCCTAAGCGGGGACAAAAGCTTGATGTCATCTGCATGCTGCTGATTACGACTTACTAGTTTTGGCTTGCTTGTATTTATTTTTATTATTCTTTTAAACAGATCACCAGAAACTGGAAAGGGAAGCTAGAATCTGCCGTCTCTTGAAGCACCCCAATATTGGTGAGGAAATATTTTCAGATATCTTAAATGATATTTGCTATGTGTTCTGTATGAAGCTACAGTAAAGCTACTCATTGCAGTAACTGGTACATTTACAATTGGTAACAAACAGATCCTAGGCTCTTGATCATGGTTACATTTTATCCAGAAGTTTCCATGTGTGTATATTTATTAAGTCATCCTTTTTTTTTTTTTTGGATACAATTTGTGAAGCAAGAGTGAAAATTTTGAAAATTTTCAATTAATTAGCTTAACCATTTTTTGTGTGTGTAGAAATGAGTATGGTAATGAAATAAATGTTGCGTATTTCCTGTGCTGCTAAAGATGGACTGCATGCTAGCCAATGAGCATGCTGAGTATAATTTAGAAATTAAAATTAGGTAATTTCTGATTATCTTTTATTCACTTTATTGTAGCTACATGTTTTGAAGTCTGATATATTAGCTGTCAGTTTTCCTCTTGATGCCTCTGAAATAAAACAATGATAACCTTTTGCCTAGTTAGAAGAGGAGATGTAAAAGTAAAAACAAAATAAGCATGAGTTTTTAAAATTTGTAGCTCTAGTTTTTCAAGGAGTAGCAATTCTGTACAAACAGCGTAAAAAATGTATGTATAGTCATGTGAAACTTGAATGAAATTTGGAAAACAAGAAAAAGCATAGCCAATGTTTGGTAATGTTTGGAATTGCAGTTTGAGGGTGTGTAATTAAGAGTTGTCAGCTGCTGATGGTCCAGGACGGAGAGAAGAACTATGCTTTTATCAACTCAGTTGCTCTCACTTCTTACCCTGTGCCACTGAGGGATTGCAATGCACACAGATGGGCAGGGCCACATCGTTCCGAATGGAGATGAGAAGAAGCTATTGTGTGGTCTCCTGGAGCTAGCAGACAGTTATAATAAACAAGGGGTGGAGTGGGGAGGTGGGATGACGGAGGGGAGACAGACAGACAGGCAGACAAGCAGACATGGGGAGAGAACAGCTAAGGGGAGGATCCCAAGGCCAAACCTTGCCCACTGAATTCCACAAACAATCGCTTTCTAAGTGGAGGAAATCAGAGTGACTGAGTTTTTGCTTTGCTCAATTTAAGGCCCCTAAATGATCTTATCTGACTCTATTGTATTTACTTCTGTGAAGAACAGTGATTTACAAAGGGCACTACCAGCTAGCACAGGCAGTAATCAGTAGCCAGCAAACAAGGGATGTCTCAAACAAGAAAGTGGCATCATGGTGGCACAGGCCTTTAATCCCAGCACTCAAGAGTTAGAGGCAAATTTCTCTGCATTCCAGGCCAGCAAAGCTACATAGTAAGAACTTGTCTCAAAACAACAGCAAATGAGTGAACGAATGAGTATGAAAGAGTGCCTGAACTACCTGGAGAGAGTAGCCAGGCTGTGCTGGGAGCAGAGCTTTTTGAATTCACTGGGGCCCTAGGCTGCACAGCGAAGTCTGGAGGACCCTGGATTGCCCAGCAGCTCCTAATGTCTTCCTAGATTCTTAACTTCTATTTATTACTTGATCTTTTTTACTGCCTTATTTATTTTATCATTTAAAACCTGTTATATTTTAAAACTTCAAGAACACAGACACTATTTTTAACAGTTGTTCCCTCTGTGGGATTTTTTGTTTTTCACTTCCTTTATTATTATTATTATTATTATTATTATCATTATTATTATTTTCTTCTTAGACAGGATATCGCTGCATGGTCTGAAATTCACTATGTAGGCAGGCTGGCTCTCCTACTGCCTCTCAGTTTTAGGATTAAAGGCACTACCACCAAAGAGTCAAGTCTTGAGAACTTACAGCAATTAAAAGTATCTTGTTTTATTTTATTTTTCCCTAAAGAGAAACATTATAAATGGACCCATACTGATACTTTATGAAACAACATTTTTCAGTGCTTTTTTAAAGCCATGTTTTTTTGTTTTTTGTTTTTTTGGGTTTTTTTTTTTTGGTTTTGTTTTTTGTTTTATTGTGTTTTTGTTTTTTTTTTTTTGTAAAAGTAATATGTATACTTAAGAATGATTTTGGAATAATATGATGGGCTAATTAAGAATCCAGAGGAAGCAGTCTGTAAATTTTGTTTTATATGTTTCAGACTTTTTATAACGAATCTTGTGCATGGCTAACTTTGACCATTCTTCTCTTGTGTGCCTTTTTTACCACTTTACCACTGTGTGAGAATTGTCCCACTCAACACAGTGACTGGAGGCTAGTGAGCTTGGGTAGCAGTGACTTAGGCTCTCACAAAGGTGAAGAAGGAGTAGTCACGGGAGATGATGCCTTTGCTTATTAGCTTTGCATTTGAGTGTGTAAACAATAATGTCAGAACGATTGATGTAGGGTAATTGGAAATGTGGAAATCCACCAGGTCCTCTTAAAACAAACAAAACAAAAAAGGAGCTAGATGCTAGTTAGACAGGAAGATAGATTTTACTCAGAACTAGTGCATTATGGGAAAGAAGGGACCTGCATTGCCAGTCCCATTCGAACCTGTGGCATGACAGGGGATTCTGTAGCCCCAGACTATCCAAGGCAGGGCCTTTTGTAAAAGAACTTTCTAGGGTTGAATCAAGGGAGTGTGTTTGTCACTGTGTTAAAATGGCCTGTCCGTGGAGGTCATGTTTAAATTATCGTGAAAACAAATGTGGCCAGATTCATGAGCACGATCAGGAAGAGAGCAGCTCAGGCTGTGTCCTCCATCTTCCTGGTCTTTGCAATACACCACAAGACAGTGTTACCGCTTTCTTTTCCTCTATCTCTTCGCAGTTGTAGCAGATCACTTCTTCCAACTTGTAAGTCCCATTTTCCATTCTTCTCTGTGGGTACTTGTCATCCAGCACCCTCAGGTGCATTGAGCAGTGCATTGAGACACTGAGCATCACACGGAAACATGGATAAATAACCATCACCGTGGCATTTCCAGCCTTGAACTCTTTGAATGAAAGTGACACAGAGAAGGCAGGCAGAGTTGAGTAATCCTGATTTACTTATCCTGTGAGAAAATGATAAAAATGATAACTCCCCAGGAGTCTTCTTTCCTTTCTTTCTTTTTTCTTTTTTTGGATGATGAAAATTCAACATCCCAAAATGGAACACTTCACAGTTTTTCCACATGACTTCTTCCTTTATTATTGATTATCATAGTAGTCATAACATTTTGTTACACAGAGGGAATAATTTTTACTACTTAGCTACTTTCTCTAGCACCTTCAGACAGGGAGAAAGGTCACATATTCTATAGAATAAAAAGCAAAGCATTCTTGTTTTATGCTTAACTTTTATTTGATCAAATCTCACCTTTTTGTCTCGATTATTTGATGTGAAGTCTAAATCGTTTCCTATAATACATTATTATCTGAATAGTTGATTATCTTTTTCTAACAAATGTGAGAAACAGACTTTTTCCTCCCCATAAAGAACTTCTTTCCAGACTTCTTTTTATCTGCTCGCTTCTTCTGTTCCCCCAACCTTCCCCTCTTCTTCCCCTCCTCCTTCTCCTCCTCCCTTCTTGCTCCTTCCTTCATTCTTCCCTCCATTACTTTCTTCTATCCTTATTTCTTCTCTGCTCCCTCCCTCCCTCCCTCCCTCCCTCCCCCCTTCTGTCCCTCCCTTTCTTCCTTGTCTATGCAGTGTTATACCAGCATTATACCTTTTTTAGTTCTTGACTGAAAGTGATATTCATCATTACCTTTATGCAGCCCATTAGTACAAAGACAATCTGAATATAAAAGTTATATATCCAATAATGTTCTAAAATCTTTTAAATTGGTAATCTCTTCATCTGAATAGGAAGTTACTTGTTTCATTGTAGATAATTGTTTTTTTCTTTTGTAGTTTTGTAAAGAGCCAGGTTCACTGTGTTACATTAGAAATGGTTGGAATTAGCCAGGCATGATAGCACATAGCTGTAACCCCAGCACTCAGGAGGCTGATAAAGAATGATTTTACATTTGAGGCCAACCTAGACTACGTAACAAGACATATCACTACCACTCCCCCCTCCATTCCCCCCCCCAAAAAAAAAACAACAAAAAGAGATGGTTGATTTATTTGTGAACTTATAGGGGAAAATGCCCTATATTACAAAGTAACAGTGTAGTTTAGACTCAGTGAGTAGCGACTTCCATCAACACACAGTACTTACTGAGCTGTTTCTCCTTGCTCTGATGTGTTTCTGTCCTGCCATGTTTTTCCTACAAGTCAAGCTGGAATCCTCTCACAAAGTGCCAGAAACCTGTGATAGTCTCTTGGCCTGAGTGAGAAATCTGTTAAAACTGAGGTTCGAAGGGAAAATAAGATCCAAATGGTTTTGTTTATAAACCATCTCAAGTGAGTTAGGTTAGTTTGATTCTTTGAGGCAGTGTGACCTTCAGGCCTGCCTAGAATCTCAGTCCTACTGCTTGCTGTGGTGACAGGATGTGCCACCGTGCCCAGGAGCAGTGTTTTCTCCAGGGCCTCATACATGCTGTCCCCCCATGCTACATCTCTAGCTTCCTGACAACAGCCCCTTCCCAACCCCTGCCACACATACACACACACACACACACACACACACACACAGAGAGAGAGAGAGAGAAAGAGAGAGAGAGAGACAGACAGAGACAGAGACAGAGACAGACAGACAGACAGACATTCACACTTGTTTTGTCCGGCTTTGAATTGTGTAGGATTCAACCTCTACTCCCTTTCCCCACCCAGGTAGAAGAGCTCCTGACAAGAGCCTTGGAACCTCTTATTCACATTAATATTATCATGCCCCTGCCCACCAACCCTTTCTGTATTACTGACAGTTAATAGAGGCTCACCTATCACAAGCTGTAGAATTAAGATTTGGAAATGGCCTTAATAATGATAGTGTTGTGTTAGAAATCCAATGAGCTTAATCGCTAGAATTAGTAAAATTGTGTTACCAGGAACTGGTCTAAGAGGAATCTGTCTGTATGTTCAGCGTCTTAATTCTTACAGCACACACATGTGATTTACCCCCACGCCCACCCCATTTTATTGACAAGGAATAGGAATGAAAGCTCACAGATTGCAGTTTACCATGTCATGAGTGTCGGGTTGGAATCCACACGTCTGAACTCTGGCATCACAACTCAGCTTTCCCACGCTCCATATTGCTGCTACCCACTGTAGCAGCCTGCGTTCGTCACCCCATCTTTAAGATGTACAGAAAGACCGGGCAGTGGTGGCGCCTGCCTTTAATCCCAGCACTCAGGAGGCAGAGGCAGGCGGATTACTGACTTCGAGGCCAGCCTGGTCTACAGAGTGAGGTCCAGGACAGCCAGGGCTACACAGAGAAACCCTGTCTTGAAAAACAAAAACAAAACAAAACAAAACAAAACAAAGCAAACAAACAAACAAAAAGATGTACAGAAAGGAATCTTAAGATTTTGTAAAGATTCTTAGATCAGTTCTCTTTCCTAGAGAAATTACTGATTTGGGTCTTTATCTTCAGACCCTTTTGCTAGAGGGGAGTCATTAGCATTAGATTATTTAAATAGTAATGGTTAACACAGATTCTATAGAACCAAGTGCACTTCACTGACATGGATTAGTATTTTGGTGACAAACTTGTCCTGTCATTTACGAGACCACACTTGACCATGCTAAATTTCTGTATTTTACCTGTTGTGAGAGAAAGTCTTATAGTTTCTCCTCTTTGATTAGGAAAAAGTGGACCAAATATTGATGAAAAAGCAGTACATGCTATGAAAACAACATACCATAGCATCTGATGTGATATTGTATAGTGTTTACAAAACTAACTACCAAACACTGTGGTTTTACACCGTGGGGGGAAGTCAGGATGGAGTTGCTGTGTGTCGCTGAATATTAACTCACAACTCCTGGCCTAATGCATCCTGCAAGCACATGAGCATCTTTAAACTACCCAAAGCACTCGGAAGAATATTGATTTATTAATTTAAAGGTACTTTTACATTTTAAATCCTTTTACAAAGTCTTACTGTGTGCTCAGGCTGCCTAGAACTGTTTGTGAAGCTCATGTTGTATTAGACCATCCGTCTTCTGAGTCCTGGGACTGCAGATGTGTACCACCATGCCCATCCCGTCGTCTTAGGGTGTTAAGATAATTTCTGAAAAATGTACGTTAGCATATGAATATAGCATTTGATTTTGGAGGTTTTGCTAGTTGTCATTTATTATGGTAGACAAGTTGCTGTACTGGGAAAAGTAACTCTATACATTTATTACTAATAAGTTTAAATATGGGGTTTTATTTTCTAAGAAATGCCCTTCAAGTAGACAGTTTTGCCTTTGATTTTGATTCATAGTGCATTGTGTAACAAAATCAGATTCAGGTTGAATTAACTTACCATGAACTTATGAGTTTCAATATTTTATATAAAGTTACATTTAGTGCTTAGCTTAAAGACCAAAGGCCTGCACTGAAGGAAATAGAAATGTTCAGAAGATTGACTTTACTTCCTCTCTTGAAGTATTCTTTCATGTGTTCCACTTAAATGGTAATTTAAATTTATTTCCCATGAGTAGACCAAAAAAAAAAAAAAAAAAAAATTTGGTAAGAGTTTGCTTACACTAATGACATTTAAGAGCTATTATAATTCATTTTCAAACTTTAGACTTTTAGTAATGTTTATTCACTAAATATTTTTAAAATAATAAGAAATGTATACAGCTGGAAAATCAGGGAAGATGGAAGGTTTGTGGGCATATTATTTTGAAGTGTTTGTCTTTCATCTATGATTCTGAGAAAACCAATGGGCCATTTGTTGTCATTTTCACAGTTATCTAAGAAGAATCTTACATTCTATAAATATTGCTTTGCAAGCACACCCATAATTATTATCTTTGTAGCATCAGTGTTTTGCTTATTTACATGCATTTGTGTTGGATATTTAAAAAGAAAAAAAAAACAAAACCCAGCCCAACTTTTATCTTATCTATTTTTCCATGCCTTGAACTTTGTGAAACAGTATTGTATTTTAATTAGCTCTGAGGATGTTTTTAAAATTCTTCTAAAAATACAATTTACCCTTCTTGTTAATTTTGTTTACAATTTCTTCGATACCATTTGATAAGTTTTATATCCACATTTGATTTTGGAATTAGAGAAAATTATGTTTGAGTGAGTAATGGTACTCAACGCAGCAAAAGGTGAGTGAATAAAACTGTATAGAGAGTTTAGGAGTTGCTAACTGTTTCAGTGAATAGGGTATGTTTGACTGAGTCCAGTAGTCAGCCACATCACTAATTTACAGCTACACTACTGAAAGGCCATGAAGATGACCAAGGCATATCCCTTAATCCCAGCCAGAGAGCCAGTAGTTACTTATGCAACCACCATGCAGTATGGTTACATTGTATAACGAAGCTGTTAGCTAGGTGCCACTGAAGCAGGAAATACAAGCTCGAAGTGTTAAAGTTGGGAGTTGTGAAAGCCCTTGGAATGATTGTCTTCTAGGTCATGGCGATAATATGGAAGGAATAGAGAAGAGTTTCAACCTCCTACAGGAAGGGATTTGATCTTTAATCTGTAGGAACTAGGGAATTTACTAAAGTTTTAGAGAGAATCAGTTTCTCAGAAAAAGGCGTTGGTAGTAAAAGGCGAAGGGGTTGGGATCAGGGGGAAATGGTGTAGAGAGCGCCTTGAAAAGTTTTGGAGTTTATTCTAGACGTGGAGCAATGTTGGGGCCCGAATCATAGTGTGGCAGCTAGGATGACAAGGGAGATGTTTACAGATAACTTCAGGAGTGCCTAGGCAGTGGTTACACTGTGACAGATGGGAGGGGGAGATTTCCCTGTGGTTTCTAATGTGGGAAGTTAATCCATCTGTCTAATAGAGAACAAAGGAGAAAAACAAAGTTGTGAGACAGTAGAAATTTAGATGAGTGAAGAATGTGATTGAATTTTTATTACTAAGGACTGGAGAAATACCCTTCTTGGTAGACCATAGAAACACACACGCACACACACACTCCCCTGTTCAAACTTCTGATCTTTGACCTCTTGGCAGAATCTGTGAGCTTTCACCTTTTGTACTGTCCTCTTCGGAATGGAAGTGGGTGGAGACGGGTATGATTGTCCCTTCTGGGCCAAGACTGAAAGCCTGATTCTCAGTGGAGATAATGAATGCAGAAACAGAACATTGCAGTTGTGGCTTAATGTATTCATGCTCTGTCCCACGACTTTGCTAATTGTCCATCTCAAATCGGCTCGGTCGTTTAAATTTGTTGCATATTTGTGTTTTGCTTCTCTGACGTAAAAGTGCATGGAAATATAGTAAGTATGAATCTGTGTGTTCTGAGCCCATTACATACGACCGGTAGTGAGTGTGGGTGAGCCAACCACCAATATAGTATCATTAGGCTGTAGTAAGGACTGTAGACACATGGCAGAACTAATTAACAACAAGGTTTATAAAGGGCAATAACAATACGTTTCTTAGATTATTTTCATTCTGGATATGCTTAAAGTAAACTTTATATATAAAATAGCCAGTTTAATTTTTTAGATAAATATATGTGTTTGTCAGCCTTCAGGGACTTTGTCCCCTTCACTTTCTCCTTTTTCTGGAACATTTGACAAATCGTGGAAGTATTTTTTAGCGTAACAACTGGGAATACCCTGCTGGCATCTTTGGGGCATGCTGTGGGGCATTCTTCACTGCACAGGGCAGCATAGCACTATCATTAATTGCTAGGTCCAAGGCTGTGAAACCTGGACTTCAAAGGACCTGCAACCATAAGAGCAGAGAAACAAGTGGCCAGTCTTGTTCACCCATATCCATGCATCACCCTTACATGTATGAAGAATCAGCCGGTAGAGCACCTTCAGTAAAGGGCACGCCTCGTTCAGAATAGTTTAGATGCGCTAATTAAACTGAAGCGTAGAAACTACAAGGCAGGCAGAGGAAGAGGAGCACAGCCTGGAACAGGCACACAATATGTCCAGTCTTGCAAAATAGTTTTACTCTACAACCATACAAAACCTGATTCCCACCATCATACACCAAATGGTAGCAACATTTAAATAAAGTAAAACAATTCAGACTTTGGCTCAATTTTAAATGCCTTCTTGATTAATCTGAATCAGTGGCATGTTGCTGTGATATAACCAAGCAGAGCAGCTACCGCAGGAAAGAAGGAAAACAAGTTGATGTCAGCCTATATTGTGATTTTTTTTATATAACAACAACAAAAAAAAATCACTTTTTCTGAAAAGCAAATAGACCAAGTGTTTGAATGCAGTTATTTGCATTTCCTTTGGGGAGATTTTACTTTCTTAAGAGTGATGTGACAATGTCCAGTTTAATTTAAAAAGATGGTCATGGCTGCTGAAACTGTAACCACTGACCCCCTTTGCTCAGAAATGTACTGGTGGCTTTCGACAGGACAGCCAGAGTTCTCAGAGGCCAGTGAGGCCAGCCTGGTGAATTGCTGCCCTTTCTCCTTACCTTTCAGGTCCTCCCATCTTCCGGTTCTCCTCTGGTATTCTTCTTCAGTCACTGGAGACCTTGTGTTCCTTTGGCTATAACTGAGGGCCACAGCAAGGCAGTGCCCACCACTGTTTCTGAGCATGTTGCTGACTGCCCGCCCCTCCTATCACTACCTTGCCCTGTAGGCTGTGCTAAACCCACCCTGATGGTGAAGAATGAAGGCTGCACCTACTAGCTCAACATGAAGTGACAGCTTGCCTTCTAGTCTAGCTGAGCATCCCTAACTAAATTCCTTGTTTCTGTTCTTTTTCTGTGTTATACGTACTATGATATTAGATAGTTATTTCTTGATTCCTTTCCTCACAGTAGCATATAAACCCCAGGAGGAAGAAATTTGCCTTTGTACTGACATCTGAAACAGCCCCTGGTATAGAGTCATTGCACAGGCCTGGTTATTTTAATTAAGCTCAAATTTAGATACTCAGATAGGTAACATAGAGTCCTATTACTACAATTGAGAAAGCCACATGAACTTTGATTTATGACCTGCCTGTTTTGTGCAATCACAAGAAAGCCTTCTGGATCTCTCGTGGCTAAACTGAATGCCAGGGGCCTAAGGCCACACCTAATGGAAGATTGTAGCCTGTGAGCAAAGATTTGGACTCTATCTGGTTTGGCCCATGAAGGAGTGGGGGTGGGGTCAGCATACCTTATGGAGGATGGGTACATCCTCCATACCCAGCCCCTCAACATTTACTTGTATATTCTAAGGTGCTGGCTTTCTAGGCCAGGTCCATTTTGTGCTTCTTGCTGTTTCCCACACTCTATAGTGAGCTTGAGTCCTCTTGTCAGGAGAGTAAAAGGTCTCTTTTATCTGATGGACAGCTAAAGCTGCTAGCTGCTTCCTCATCATCCAGGAGAGTGATTAAATGATAACTTGGAAAGCATAACCATAAATTAAAGTTATGGTTTGCTTTCTTTTCCGCTTCCCAGACTGCCCTTGAAATTAGGCCCCAGATTGTTAGGATTATAGACCATGCCACCATGCTTGGATGAACATTTCTTAAACACTTAGCACTTAATCGACTTTCATGTTATTTAAAGCAAAAACCTGCTCTCCAGATGTAAGCACAAAACCAGTCACTAAAGAAAGAGAGTTGGCTGCCTCTCACTGCTGTTTTCACCAGCTTGCCCTGCCTCTCATTGCTGTTTTCACAGGCTTGCCCTGCTGTGTGTGATTCCTTTAAAGGACTTTGGGAATCTACTGGGAAGTGAGTATAGTTCAGTTTTCCCAGGAAGCACACTTATAATAAATAGTCAAAGGTTTGGTGGCTGGGCTTTCTTTTCAGTTACACTTTCCTGATGATTATTGCTCAAAAGGAGTCATACCATTTCCTGAGGGAAGGTCAGAGCAATGGCATTCTAGCAGAATTATTGATAGATACTGAAAGCTGAATTTAATTTTTATATGTCATAAAACATTATTCTTCAGGGGATGGAGAGATGGCTCCGCAGTGAAGAACCCTTACTGTTCTTGGGGAGAACAGGAGCTGAGTTCACAAGAAGCAGGTGACCTGTAACTCCAGTCCCAGGATATCTAACACCCTCTTCTGGCTCCTGGGACACTTACATGCATGTGAAACATATAAATTTTGAAGCTATATACACAAATTTATAAAAAGAGATAAATCTTTAGCTATATTAGTTTTTTATTAACTTCATGCAATTAAAAAAATGTGAAACCATTGCCAGGCTATGGGCTCTACAAACAGAGATGGTGGAGTGAGTTTGGCTAATCTGTGGTTGAGAGTCTAGAAGACTTTTCTGCGTGGGTTACTGGTATCTGGGCAATAAATTGCTTGAGACTCTCTTGACTCAGGAAAACATCTTTGTATCTCTTGACGAGGCAAAACTGATGACTCCATGGATAACCTCTCAGGCTTTATTATTTGAAATCCTTCCTATTCTGGAAGATGGATCCAGTTTGTACATTAGTTCAGCTCCAGATTCTAAGTCTAAGGTGGCCTGAAAGGCTTTTCCTCAATTGCTCAGTTTTTTTCACCTCTTTTTCCTTGAGGATTTATATAATCAAATTCCTCTCTCTCTACCTTCCTCAATGGCTTAGAAATGGTCTCTTCTTCTTGGTCCACACTCTGTAGTCCCTCTCTGCTAAGCCTTTTTTAGAACTCCCCTTGGTTACTGAGTGAGGAATCTTCTACTGCAAATTCAGCATCATTTCCCTTAGTAATTAATACCTTTTCTTAGGTCCTTAGTTCCTTGACTAAATTCTAAAATCTTACCATTGGAAATTTTAACATTCTGTGTTTCTAAAATTGTTCTCTATATGTTCTCAAAACACATACACTCATCTTCAGAACATGCAATTTCCCATTTTCTCAACCTTTCTCAGTGGTTTTCACACTGTACTTTTAGGGTAGTTATTACTCTTCCTTCTCCATCTGTCCAATTGGTTCATATTCATTCTTTCTTTCCTCCCTTCCTCCCTCAAGCTAGGCATTTGACCCAGGCTTAGAGCCTTTGACACACCTTATACCCTGGGATCCACTGCATCCGCCAGCCTATGGCCTCCTTTCTCTTTCAGCCTCATCTCTAGATGTCATCCCCAGCCTTTCTTGGCATTCCTAATTTGGTGGGTGGTTCAGAGATGTGAGGGAGCTTCCTTTTCTTATTTGTCCAGAAGTCTTGTGTAGGTAGGGGATGGCCTAGGTACCATGTTATCTTCTGTTCACATGTGGGATTGCCCTAGAATTTAGCTCCTTAACCTGAGGGACTTTAGTCAGGCTTTATCTTTAGAACCAGACTATCACACAAGTTGTTCTTAAAACTATGGTACAAACTTCGTTATACCAATCATTTGAATCCCTACGTATAGCTTCAATATTTACTAAGCATTTTATGCTTGCATTTTTTTCTCAGTGTCGTTAAGAAGTCTGGGGATAGGAAAGAAAGTAGATTGAAGTGTCTCCTTTTAAGTCACCCCACCGTCTCATCTCACCCATAACACACTTTTGCATCCTTGGAATTTAGCTGTATTTATCTAAGTTATTTTTTTTTCTAGTGAATGAAGTTAGAAAGAGACCAATTTGGAGGATATTTGGGTAGTACTTTCTTTAGAGTTTCTTGTACAAATCAGAGTCAGAACAAAGCCTTAATGGATGCTTGCTAAGGGCTATAGCTTCTTGCCAACCTGGAGGAATTCTTTGACTTTTTCCTAAACCTCACTTTGCAAATCCTCACTTTGTCATAAACTAGCCATTGCGTCTTACCTCTAATTCAAAGCTGTTGTTTTTGAAAGTGCAGCTGGCAGAAAGAAGAGCACATTGTATATCTTGTAAGTACCCAACCTTCCCTCTTGGACATTACCCTCTGTGGGAGTCACACTTCAGAAAAGACAACACAGAGCCTCCTGCCTGGTTCTCATTATTCACTTGTTCCCATTGCCCAAACCTCTAACTCATCCCTCTCTCACACACTGTGATTCTCTCATGACGTCCCGTCCCCTCTTCCCACACTTCCACCCCTGGCCTCCTGTGACTTTTGTTGCTGGAGGCAGACCTTTTTCTGTTTCCCTTCAAGATCCATAATTTTCAAAATAGTATGCTAATCAGGCATCCCTTTTCTCATCTGAACTTGTTTTTTCATATTGGGCTTAGATAAATGTACATTGTCACTGAACATAGTTTATGGTCCAAGGACTCAGAACTTTGGTTTTATCTAGCGAGAAGACACTGAAGCTGCACATTAGGGGTTTGGCAGAAGTGAATGCATAGAATAGTTCTTTTTATGCTGACTTAAACAGAGAAGAGGAAGGAGAGGGGAGGGGAGGGGAGGGAAGGAGAGCCAAGGATCAGTGCTAGATAGAGGCAGTGGGGAAGGGAAGGTGGGAAGGTTCTGTTTGTAGACAAGGACTATAGTGGACAAGGGAAGGGCTATTAGTCGTTTTGTTTTTGTTACACTAACCAATGTAGACCTAGGAAAATATTCTGAGGACTTGAGTCCTTGTGTCAAGATTTGCGTATTTATTGCTGCTTCAAAAGCATCAGACTCTGGTTTGCCTAGGCATCCTAGAACAGCCAATTTAGTAAAGACTTAAGAACCAACCTAGAGACTAAAGCCAAGCTCTCTTTTTTATGATGTTATAATTTTTGTGAAAAGGGATTCAGATCATTTTTCTTCCTTGGTGAGTGTTTTGTTGGCATCCCAGTTCATGCCACAGTAAATCTCAAGATGATGAATTTCAGTCTCCTGAACAGTTGGATTGTTGTGTACTGCCTGCTGACATTGTTGATCCTGTGCCCAAATTGAAACAAAAGAATGCATTTAGCTTCCCTCAGAGAGGACTTGTGAAACCAAACACAAATGAAACCAAGGGAAGAGAGATAAGGGCCTTTGAGTTTATCAAACTAGCTAATGGTACTTTAAATAACTACCCTGTGGTCAGTCATATTCATTCTCTCTCTCTCTCTCTCTCTCTCTCTCTCTCTCTCTCTCTGTCTCTCTCTCAACTGGGCTTGATATCATATCTTATTTTTTTTTTCTTTTAAAAAAAGAAAGGGATATGTAGACCAGACCAACCTCTTAATCACAAAGATCCATCTGTTTATGCCTCCCCAGTGCTGAGATTAAAGATGCACCTCCTGTCACTTGATATATTATCTTGTTGTTGTTCTTGGTACTTTGTTAAATAAAATATTGGGGCATGCTCTGTTTTGGATATGGAGCTATTTACAGAAATGTAGACAGAGCACAGTGGATTTAAAGCTACAGTCAAAAGTAACCTCATTCTTTAATTCATCCATTGGTCAGTTTTTAAAACTCTGTCTTCCAGATACCTTCATTACAATATCAGCACATGACAAGGCCAGTCCTTGACTCTGTTGCTATAATGAGCCATATTCTGAAGCAGGGGTGGGAGAGGCTTTGCAAACATTGAAGGCAGGTGACATGGAGTCTGACAGACCTGGACTAGGGTAAACACCCCAGCCAGACACCACTATGTGGACTGCGGCGATCAGAAGTCTTAGTAATGTTACCAGAAAGGGGGCAGGAGCACTGCGCTGTGTGAGAGGATCTTACCTTCTTTGGGAGATAGTCTACAGAGTAAATATTTGTTTGACCCTGCTCATATGTTGAAGCCCTGTCTCCCGATATGAAGGTATTTAGAGCTGAGACCTATGGGTCTTTGGAAGGTGATTATTGGGAGGGTGGGCTAATCTGATCTGATTAAAGAACTTAGTAAGAAGAGACCAGAGTGCCTTTTCTTCCATCTGAGGTTACAAGAACCACCATCAGCCTGCTAGGTAGGATGCCTTTCCTTTAAGACTTGGACTTCCAAGCTTGAGGCACTTCGAGGACTAAGTGTGTGCTGTTGAAGTCACCCAGGCTCCTCTTCTCCAGCAGCCCAAACTGATTTTTATAGCCGGGAAGGCTTTGGGTGGAGTGAGGAGAGAAGGGAGCTTCCTCTAACTGAGGAGGGCCAAGGCAGAGGCTGGAAAAGTCCTGGGAAGGCAGCTGCTGTAATTAGTGACTCAGGCTGAAGTGGTTGCAGTGGAGATGGCTCTGTCCTCAGATGCAGGGTATGTTTTGAAGGCAGAGCTGAATATACAGGTCTACTGGACAGGACTTGTGTTGGAGAAGTCAGGGAGAAGCTCTGGGAAGCTGGAAGAATGGACTTTCCCCTGAGTAGGTTGTGAAGAGCAGAGAAGAGGATTAGTTACTCATCCATTATTTTCTAAACATTGTCAGATCTCCAGGTTAAGATGCCAAAGATACTGGATAGGAGGCTGAGGTTCAGTGGAGGGCAGAGCTGGAGGCATGAAAGCAGAAGTTGACAATGTGCAAATAGAAACAAATGGTGTGCTCTGAGTGTGAATCAATCAGGGCAAATGCCAGAGGCATGGCAGGAGAGCTCCCTGTAGGCACGGTGCTAGTCCAACACACACTGACGTTGGCTGAGGATTCTGTTCTTACCTTGGCTACTCTCAGTGCTTACAGACAAAATACAAACTTGGAGTCTAAACTAAAAATGTGAGTTCTTCACTAAATCCAAAGGCACTGACATTTCTCCATTTTCTGATTATACACTTTCTGTTTTTAGGAAGAGTTCAAATATGATGCATTATCATAATTTTGAAGCCAAGACCCATTTTGAAATTGCTGGCTTTCAAGTACATCATAACTTCCAGTCCTGGGCCTTCCATTCTACTTCGTTTTACAGAAGTGGGTTTTTTTTTTCTTCCCTACCTCTGAAAAACCAAGTCTGTGCAGATAGTAGCAACTGTCCCTCACTTTGTTAGGAGGATTCGAAATTCCATATATTCAGGATTTACCCGGGGCCTACTAACTGTGGATGACCTACCTGAACCATGTGCTTTAAGACTTTCAATTGTTATTCAGCTTGCATTTTAATAGTAACTATTACAGATATCTTAACAGTGTTGACGCTTGATGCCAGCGCTGATGGTATGTTTTAGTGGCTCTGTGGTAAAGCACTTTTCTACCGTACATGAGGTCCTAGGTTCATCTTAGCAGTACAGATACTTGAACAACAAAACAAACAAACAAACAAAAAGCAAAGCTTGTCTCACACCACCCAACGTCATCTATGCTGGATTCAGATTCCAGTTGAGGTGTGTTCAGACAGAAACGTTTAGGCTTACACTTACATACGTGGTGGACACTTTCATTTGCCAGAGGAAGAAGTTATAAAGGAAAAGAATGGTTTTGGTTACTCTTTCTTATTGAGAAACCCAGCACAAAGTGTTTTCTCCTGCCACGTGACATAACCGTTTTATGCTTTTGTCATTTGTTCCTATCACTTTCACCAAGTGACCGCCACCACGTCCTTCTTTTGACAAGCTCCCACAAAACAAAGAGTTCACCTCTTCCTTCTGATTTTCTAGAACACAGCCTATGTGCTGTTATGTGAGGATAATTACAAGTAGAGAGTATAAGTAATTACTAAGTAAAAATTATAAGCAAATGTGTATACTGAGGCAAGGAGAGCCTTGTCCTCCCAGGCTTCTGAAGATCTGGTAATCTGAGGAACTGGTGCTTCTTGTTCTGGACAGAATGGAGAAGGCCTCAGGTGCTTGCTTCCCAGATAAGCAGGGCTATAAATTCTAGGGGATTTTATTCGAAGCTGTTCTTTTTCCTACTTATTTCCCTCTTAACTAGAAAGTTTCCCAGCTCACAATCAATTGTCAGGACATTCCTTGAACTGGGGATACTTGGAAACAAAGCACCGTGGTTCTAATTATACAACAGTGTCCATAGATTTTTACAGGAAACAGATACCACACGGGCATCTCATTTCTGGTGAATGCGCTCTTGATTGATTTACAAATGACATACATCCCTTGAAGCTGTGACAGACACTATTGGGTTTGGTGTCCTGTTACATCCAACATAGCTCTTCTTGTTTTCTCCTTGTTAAAATTATGGATTTTACTTCCGGATGTTGCACCATATCAAAGGGATGTAGAGGAAATGGTGAGTCCAGTGTTCAGTGAGTCGATACTAATCGTCTGTCTCTCACATTTCTCTGAAAGAGTTCTTCCCTCGGAGATGTCCCTGTCAGTGTTTATGAACACTGACCTTAATCTGCCAGACAAGCTTGAATGAAATTGTTAAGAGGTAGAAGTGAATGGAGCCCTGAGTCAAAGGTTGTTCTGAAAGGCTTACAATAAAATGCGGGCAACCACAAGGATCAAAGATGGGAAGAAAATTTTGAAAATCGAAACTTTTTTTTTTTTAATGAAACTATAGAGAGGTGAAGAATTGCTGTCAATGTTTCGAGCTTTATTAAAAGAGTTGGGACCATTCCTTCTAGTTGTGCTTTCCTCTTATTTTTAAAAGTGAATGAAAGGGGCTGGGAATATGGCTCTTCCAAAAGAGATGGGTTCCATCACTGCACCCTTATGATGGTTCACAACCTTTTGTAACTCCACTTCTAAGGGATCCAATGCCCTCTTGCTTCTGAGGGAGCTAGATAGGCTTGCTGTACATGCATACAGATATACATGCAAGCACCCATACACATAAAATAAAAATTTAAAAAGTGAATGAAGATTTTTCTCTTAAAATATTTATTTTTTCTAATTCTAAAAATTACAATTGTATCTGGGTGCATGTGTGCATACACTTAACGAGTTTGTTCTTTCCTACCATTTCGGTCATGGAATCAAGTTCAAGTGGTCAGGGTTGAAGATAAGCACCTTTACTCACTGTCCTGGCTAGGTTTTATGTATGTATGTATATATGCATGCATGTGTGTATGTCAGCTTGCCAGAAGCTAGAGTCATTTGGGAAGAGGATCCCCAATTGAGAAAAATGCTTCCCTCAAATGTCCTATAGGCAAGTCTGTAGGGCATTTTCTTGATTATGATTGAGATGGGTGATTGAATGATTGAGGTGGGTGGGCCAAACCCACTGTGAGTAGGACCACCTACTCCGGGCAGGTGGTCCTGGGCTATATAAGAAAGTAGGTGAGCAAGCCATTGGAGCTACTCAGCAAGCAGCCTTCCCCTGTGCTTCCTGCCTCATTCCTGCCTTTAGTTTCTTCGGTGACCTCCTGGGCAGAAAGTGTAATCTGAAATAAACATTTCCTCCCAAGTTTGTTTTGGTTGGCGTTTTGCTACAGTGATAGAAAACAATCTAAAACACCCACTGAGTCATCTCTCCAGCCTCTCAAATGTTTTTAATGTAATATTCCCAGTCATTCTTTCAAACTTTTGTTATACTAAATCTCGAACATAGTAACAAGCAATACCCACACACGCACACGCACACACACAAACACACCATGGCTAATGTTGAGTGTTTTATAGTATTCTTGAGTTTTTCTTACCTCAAAGCCTCCCTGAGCAGGGACTATTATGTTCATCTGTTCAAGTACAACAAAGAGGCCAGAGGTACTGAGTACTTCCCTACCAGTTCTTTACATGCAGTCAAGCTGGGGTCACAGGCCAGGCATTCTGCTGTCAGAGCTGCACTCACTTCCACATTCTGGCTTTCTGTGACAGCTGAGGAAATCTGGGATTGTTTTGTTTGTCATACTAGAAAGACAATTACAGTAATGGCCAAATACACTGTGACATTAATTCCCCTTGGGAGTGTAATTTGATTATGTTTGGCTAACTGAATGAATGTGTGGTATCTCTGGTAGCTGGTTTTAATTGATTTACAAATGACGTTACTTGGAGCCATGGCTGCTGTGTTGGACTTGGTGCTCAATGCTCTATTCTGTGTTGCTGATTTTGGTCTCCGAGCATCAGCAGTGATTTTTTTCTCTGTTTGCTCATTTGTTTGCTGTTGCTTTTGCACTTCTTGAATCATATATTTAAAAAAAAAAAAAAGCCCTCTGAAGAGAGTCAAGTAATTGTGGTACCCATGCTGAAGATGCCGTTAAGTGTAACTAGCCAAAAACTTTATTTAAACTCTGGTTGGAGAGAAAAAAAGATGATGACTATTATTCTATAAATGTACTCCTTCTGTGACACAAAGCTCCAGGCCAGAAACAGGTGTGCTAATTACTCTCTTAACTCTAAATAATACTGGCTCAATTATCTAAGTAGACATGTATTTGTAAACCGATCATGGGGGTCCATTTCTATTATATTTTTCTTCAAGATACCCTGATAAAATTGATCTCTTAAGAACTTTTGTTCTCAGCATTGTTGTAGAGAAGCTTGCTGTCATCCAGGATGCATGGTTCCTCACTCAGTGTTGAGTAGCTGTCATCGAGGATGCATGTTCCCTCACTCAGTGTTGAGTAGCTGGCTTGCCAACTCCATTTCAGATCTCTTGATAACTGCCAACAAGTCCACAGTCCACACTTCACACAATGCTCTTGCTCAACTCATCTCTTGGATGCTGTAGCTCCAAAGAAAAGCAAAGCAGCTTGTACTCAGCAGATTATTGATTCTGGCCTGGGCATACTTCCTAGGACATTAAGTTTATTCTTGTGTGTTTGAGTTATGAGAGATGAGCTGACATATTCCAGAAGGTTGTTATGTTATGTTATAGATGGCCTACACAATCACAAGCTAGCACATTTTCTGTGGTGAGACAATGTTAGCCACTGATGGATATATTGGTTGCAGTGGATCTGGATACTGTTTAAAATCATCAAATGGCCAGCACTGTATCAGAGGTAGAGGGTGTGTGTGTGTGTGTGTGTGTGTGCGCGCGCGCGTGCGTGTGTGTGTGCACGCACGCATGCGCACATGCACACACATACCCCAAATGTACAACCATTGATATAGTTCCATACTTTTTCAGTGGATCCATTTACTTTGTTGATAAATAATACTAATGATAAGAGATGGGAAACTTCTTCTTCTTTTTTTTTTTTTTTTTTTGCTAACCCAATAAAAATACTACATTCTTTAAAATATCAACTTAAGCTGGAGAGAGAAGTGCTTGCTTAACAAGCATGCACATCCAAATTTAATCCTAGAACCCGTAGAAAAAGTTGGTTATGGAGACATTCGCTTCTCGTCTCAGTCCTGGGGAAGCAAACCCAGAAGGATCCCTTGGAATCACTGACCAGCAGCCTGGCCAGGGAGGCCTATGTTCTAAGGCTAGTAACCAGTACAAACAAGGGAAACGGCTCATGAAGAATGACAGCCGAGGTGGAGCTCTGACTCCAGAGTTCATTTTGCTCATTGTGCAAAACACAGACCTGTGCACACATATACCCAGCCCACCTCGAAAACACTCTCATGCTCACACACACTAAATAAAAATCCCTTTTCTAAAATAAAAAATAAATAAAAAGAATACATCAACTTGCCCTTTGCTTTAAATTAATAATTCTTCTAGACTAGATGGGTTATAATTATTTAGTGAGGTTCATGTCAAATTTTATTTGAAAGACATGATTTATAAAGAGAAAATATGTTGTGTTTATGATATGATGCACAAACTGTAAGTGTGGTAGGCAATCACCACATCTGTTATATTCTGAGCAGGCTTTCTAAATTTATCAAGGTCAAGCACTTCAACTCCCAATCTATTACCTTAGATAGCAGAAATCAGTTTCCCTGTGTTGGGAGTTGAGCATATCATCAGGCAGGCTAAAGTCCTGTCTAATCTGACTAAAGTTGCCCTGTAGAGTCTGAGGCTTAGTTCCTGCTGGAAGAAAGATTCTGCATAGATTGTCTTTCCTGTCAGTGAGTGTGATGGTACAGAGCTGGTTTGAGACATCAGATTTACTGATGGCTTTTGTTCTGGTGAAGCTGATAGTGGGATCATCACTGGTGTGAATGGTGGCTGCCCTGTGACAGCTCTCTTCTCATAGGTTTTTCTGGACCTGTAGTGCTAAGCTGGCCCTATAATGAAGAAAGATATTTTATATTAATTTAGGAAATGTATTAGACTAGAGTTATATCAAAATTTTATCTTCAATATAGTCACATGGATACTCAGATAAGCTAATGTCTAAGTTATTTTCTCTAAAACTATATATTGTTAATTATAAATAGAATGAATTAATGACAAATTAGAAATTCACAATGGATAATGAATGTATGGAGCTTCTTATTGATAGAATCGTAAAATGTTTGTTCCTCAATATTGTTTAAAAGCCTTCTATTTACGCTCTGTCTTCAGTCTTCTCCCAGACAAAGAATAGATAGAACTTTCCACAGAAAATAACTAAGCAGTCATGTTTGGCTGCCTACAAAATGAGTACTACATGTAGTGATTAAATTATGTGATAAGGAAAGAAGATGATTAACCTAGGTAGTGTGGATTATATGTCTTCATTGCCTGGCTTTTGGATAATTTAGAATTGATTCATCGTGATGCTATATTAAGTCTCCTCCATTAGTCAACATTGTAATGTTCACTGAGGCGCTTTAAAGATGTTGTGAGGTATTCATCATCTCTTGTATGAAACTCTTCCAGAGCAAAATTGAATTTGAGCGCTATCAAAATAAAATGACAGCATAGAGAATTTGGTTCTCGTTCTCCCTCTCTCTCTCTCTCTCTCTCTCTCTCTCTCTCTCTCTCTCTCTCTCATCTGTTCTATTTTCCCTAAGAACATAATCTATTTGACAACAGAGTTATCACCTAGTGCACTTAAGAGGTGTCATATTTTTTTCATATTGAGTCAGTTCAATAATACTAGTACTAAAGATCCTAACTTTGAGTGATTACGTATATGTTGTGCTGAAATTCATTTTTTTAGTGTGTGTGTGTGTGTGTGTGTATTTAATGAATGATACCATTAAGGGAATAATATGCTCCAAATAAAAAAAAAACCTTAGTCTCTTATGGTTATAAATATTCTTCCACTGTTTACATGCTTCATTCAGTTGTAGAAATGAAGACATTTAGGTTAGTGGAAAGCCATTCCAACTGATTGTGCTGTCATCAAGGGTAACTAGGACTCAGTCTGCCACATACTAGTTTAGAAGCTTTGCTGCTTAGGAGACATTTTTAATGAAATATTTTTCCAAAATGACTCTGGACTAACATTTCATTTTCTAAGATTGTATTATCCTTTAAAAAGAAAAAGAAAAGAGAAAAGAGATTCACCTTTGCCAGAAAGAGTGTGGCCTTCATTCTCATTCTGTGATTTATCTTTTTTTCCAGCCCAGGCTACATGCATCATCTTTGGAGAGGTGCTTTTTCCAAGGAGCCCCAAATCTGTCACAGGTTGATGAATGATTCGAACATGTAGAGTCTTTGTAGCAGGGAAGATAAGTCCTCTGAGAGGATCAGAGGGGGTGACAGATACCAAACCCATGTCAGACGCCACTGATATTAGGCAGCAATCTAAAAGGAAGGTTGCCTGGACCTTAGATATTTTTCTGCTCATTTTTAATCATAATTTTATATTAATGTTAAAGTTAGTTCATATTTATATTCAATATGATCTTCTAATATTATTGAGGATATATCCTATTCTAGTTTTATATGCCCTTTCCTGAATAGAAACTAATGTTACAGTAGGTTTTAACCTGTAGCTCAATTTGCTAATAAATTAGAATCTTTTCATAGTGTTTATAATTAGGCATGAAATATTAACTATTTAGAAATTTGAATCTAAAAAATATGAGTTTACAAAGCACATAGGTTATGCAATAATTGGTTTATAAATATATAAATTATGAGTAGTTAATCAGCTCTGTTTAATTTCCTCATCCACAACTAAGTATTTGTGTTTATTAATTAATAGTATTTGATCATTGTGCTCAAAAGCATATAAGTATAAAGAGCTAAACACAATGATCAATTTTGGCTGAACAGAAAACACAGTTAATCCTTGTTGTTAGTGGATTCAACATCTGCAGGTTCTCCTGCCTTGGACTTATCGACAGCTGTGCTGGTCTATGAGAGAATTTTGGTGGGCCTCATGGACAGTCACAGGCAAGAGCCATGAAGTGCTTAAGTATCTATGTTTGTGTTAACTTTTAAATACATATTCTCTTCACAAGCTGTGGGATGCAGTGTTTTTGTTGATATCCTTCTGTTTGAAGGGGTCTCTGTGTATGATGTTTCAAAGTTCAAGAAGGCCTTTCTCCATATGCCTTACGGAGAAAATAGATATGCCAGCTAAGCTTCACTCATGCATGATTTATGGTCTTCTTGGCCCAGGCCTCAATGTTAGTATGTCAATAATTTGTATTAAATCAGCAGTCTTTATACAGAAACACAGATAAAGCAAGTCTATATATCGATTAGTTTAAGAATTATGATTCTAAGTGTGTAGGATACTAACTTTGTAGATTTTTTTTAAAAAGGAAACAGTAGTTCAGCGATGCTAATTCAGTTTTCACACTGACTATGTTGTTGAAGTTAGATACTGGTGGGTTATTTCTGCTTAGAGCTGAGCCCAGTCTGACTTTGTCCTCCTAATTCTTATGTGAAGAATGGCGAAATCCATCTCTATTGTTCCGAGGTTAGAGACCAAGTCAGGACCGAAATGAATGCTTTCTGATCCTGTATGGCTTCACCTCTTTCTGTGTAAGCAGGCTAAAACTCCTGAAGCCCTGTTACTTCATACCCTACCTCTAGTTTGTCAGAAGGTCCCATCAGCTAATCAAACCTGCACCCTTAGTTGTGGGGAAAGGAGAGTCAGAGAATTGATTGCGCTGTTGACATAGGCACAGCCATGTTAAAGACTTGAGAGCCTCACACCCATGGAGGAATGGCAATGCCATTTCCCTAGCGTGAGCTTCAGAGACATAGTAATGCCTTTCTCTGGGAGCAAGTGCTAGTGTTGACAGTATATGCATAGTATGTCCTCCATAGCTTTCTCTCCTTGTGGGTGTTTACAGTCTGAGGACTTCTGCTTCCACAAAGAGTAGCTAAAATGCCTCCCCAAGCCAGCTTTGTGCCCCAAGCCATGCCTCCTCATTTATCTGCTGCCTTGTCGAACTATACAATAATTCATCTGTCCAACACTATATAGTAAATACGCTGAGCAGTAGGGGTGCTGGGTTTTCTCCAGCTGCAAGCCCAGACTACCTGATCCCAGCAGCTTCTGTCTATGGTTGTCTTTCTTCATTCCCTCACCTCACACTCCTTGTCAGGTGCCAGGTGTATGGACACCACACTCAGTGTTTCTATCTTTCTTGAAACTTACTGTCATCTGAAATTTACAGGTGTCTCGGCTTCTTCACAGTGTATCATCATATCGTGTTTGTTTGTTTGTTTTTAAGAGGTAAAATATATCATCTCCTCCCCATAACCCTATAGTGAATTCCCATTTACTCCAGGAAAAAAGCCAAAGCCTTAAAAATGGCCGCCACAAAAGCCCTATGGACATCCTTCCACAAAAGTATGCCTCTGACCTCATCTGCTGTGGCCTCTGCTGTAGAGCACTTACTTTCTCTGCTTAGGCTGGTCACACTCAGCATTGGTTCGCACCTTCATGTGTATCTTCCATCTAATTCCCGTCTTGTCTTCTCAGGGACACCCCGCAGCAGCTCCCTCTCTGCATTTCCTCCTGGCCTCCCTCCTTGAATTCACCTTATCAAGGATGTATTTTCTCAATGCTCCTCTCAGTACTCTCCTTTCAGTACTTCCTCTTGTTATATTGATGAGCAGAGCAATTACCGCTCTTATCTCTAAACTTACTTTCATCAGTCTTCCCCCATTTGAACATCAGCTTCAATCATTACTCTGCTTCCCACAATGTATAGTGTTTTGCACAATGTGTGGACTCAGTAAATATTTTTTTTTTTTTTGCAAGAATTACTGAGTCCATCACTGTTGGGAACAAGAGAAAGAAACTTGTTCTAAGTATAATCATTTCATTTTCAGACTCCATTTAATCACAGGGAGAAACTAAATTCAAGGTTCCAAGCCCTAGGGGAGCTGAGGACGTCCCAATGGCTGAACCACGTGTATTATAACTAAACAGTTGTCTGAGTCCATCTCAAGAACAACTTCATCTTGCAAGAAGAGTCAAACTAAGCCCAGGTTCCCATGTCCAAGAATCTACTCCTAACCTTGGTGAAAACTCCCTTGCTCAACCCCTTATGTCAAAATATGATTGGAAATTGTTATACCTCGCTGCCCCTTGCTTTGTGGTTTCATCCTTTAAATACGCTGTGCAGCGTTTCTTCAGGGTCGTAATTCAGCTCCCAAGTCTGTTCTGCAGCCCTGATCGATCAAGTAGAGGCTTGATGGCAATGATCTTTTGCCATCTGCATTGACCTGGTATTTGAGTTATGTTGGGTTTACGTTGGATTTAATCTCCACCAGCTTTTTACTGAGTTTCTGCCCACTGCCTTCATTATTTTAGGCTAATTTCATATTAAAGAAGATAACATTCAAAGAATTGGAAGATAAGGTTGGTTTTGCTGCAGTCTCTTGTGTCTGCTCCATTGGTCACCAGACATCTGACAGTCCAAGCCGCTGGCCCCTTCCTTACTTTTCCGCCTGCTTGGCCAGGAGAGAGGACTTTGCTTCTGTCAAGGACACACATAAAATTCCTAGAAAAGGCAAGGTTTGATGCAGTGTTTTTTGTAAATAGTAGGATTTTAGTAATGTTTATAAGAACTTAGAAGTTTTCTCAGGGGTTCTTAGCTTGCCAATGTGATAATTGTAGGTCAGGCCAGGGTTGAATTTTTGTTTTTTATTATTTTGCCCCTATAGAAGTTTGACCTTATCGTATATCAGTATAAAACTTGGTAATGGATACTAACCCAGAACAAACCCATCAATGGGCCAGTAGCAGATCTCTATCTTCTTTTATAGTGCATTTACCTAAATGGTTATATATACCAAAATATGTTCATCACAAAGAATATTGACATCAGAAGTACAGTACCAGGTTTTAGGGGCTTGGTGACTGTGGGTGCCATCTTGACTGTTCAGTGAGTTCTCTTGTGTGTACCAGGCTGAAGAAATAGAAAGATGATTAATATGTATATTAACATGTAAACATAAAGAGTAAAGAAAGGTGTCCAGTGTTTTTACCAAGTGAACATAAATGTTCATTTCAATTGATTAAGAAACAATCAGAACAAAATTCTTATTTTCTTTTTCTCTCTCTTGTTGGTTTGTTTTATTTTATTTTTGAATTGGGTTATTTACAAAAATAGTTTCTTATCAACTATATTGTAAGATTTAGGTTTATGTCTGTATACATTTTATATTAAACTCATTGTTTTAATGGCACTTTTAAGCCGGGATTTCACGTAATTTCTAATTTTCTTTCCTTCCTACCCTCTGTCTTTCTTTCTAAGATAGACTTTCATTATATAGCCATGGCTGACCTAGAACTCTTTGTAAACCACATTGTTCTCAAACTCACAGAGATTTACCAGCTTCTGCCTTTTGAGTTCTGGAATTAAAGGCTTGTGCCACCATGAGTAACCATATTCTTAGTTTTAAAACTTGGTTCTGTATTAGGCCAGCAGGATCTGTTCCCTACAAAATAATTTACTTGCTCAGGATAAATGATTTTACTTCATTTAATAAGTTTGACTGCTCTCCTTCTTTCATTTTGTGTGAATTGAGACCAAATGGGCAGTAGGCATATGAACAAGGAAATAAGACTTCCTTCCTGTGGATTCTTGAATGGCTGCCTATTGAGTTTCAAGAACATAGCTGACTGGTTTGTTTTTGTCAACTTGACAGAGCTACAGCCATCTGAGAAGAGAGACCCTCAACTGAGAAAATGCTTCTCTCAGATTCCCTGTAGACAAGTCTGGGGAATTATCTTGATTAATGACTGTCGGTGGTAGGCCAAACTCATTGTGCGTGGTGCCACCCCTGGGCAGGAGTTTCTAGGGCAAACTTTGGAGAACAAGCCAGTGAGCAGTGTTCTTCCCAGGTTTCAGCTTCAAATTTTGTGTCCAGGATACTGCCTTCAGTTTCTACCCTGACATACTTCATGCTGGACTGTGGTCAGGATGTATATGCAAAATAAACCCAACAGAAAGCAAATTGGAAGAGTTGATGACCTTCTGGGGCTAAAACAATCTGGGTATAGCCCAGAGACAGTATGTGCAGTTAACATGTGCCATTAACACAAGCAAGATCCTATGTTCAATCCTTAGCTCTAAACAATTCTGATCTCCTTCCCTGGGTGACTGGCTAAGTGGACCATAGTAGAACCCTATAATGTAATACAGTTCCCCAATTAGAGCAGTTGAATCTGCATGTACGCAGGTCTAGTTAGAGATATATGAGAGGCACAGTTACACAACCTATAACATAACTTACTTAACTAGTATTTTAGGAAAGCAGTGGGATTTTACCTATATTTTTAAAAGTATAGCAGTATCAGAAATCTTTATAGTCTCTACCAGAAAGAACGCTAGAGCCGGATTATGGAAACTACACTGATCACGGCATGTGCACAATAGAGCTGTAATCCTGAAGAGTTGTTTGCTTTATCATTGATTTTTCTATTGTAAAGTACCATAACACAGACTACTTTTAAGTGGTAGATATTTTAGGATTTTAGGCCATGAACATCTTGTATATCCTTTATATTTTGCTTTTTTCCCCAGATTTTTACAAATTCCTAAATATGAAAAAAATTATCATGCTCATGAATAGTACAAAAGTGGGCTGCTAAGAATATAAGTCTTAGTTATAGACTCCTGATTAAAGCTTAATTAATTATAAATTATGAAACTATAGCTAAAACCAGATTCTTGTTCAAGAGCAAGACTCACAGGGGTCACATCAGATATCCTGCATATCGTAAATTAACATTATGGTCTATAACAGTAGAAATATTACAGTTAGGAGTATAATTTGAATATAATTTTGAATAGTGAAAATAATTTTATGGCTGGGAGTAACCTCAACATAAAGAATGGTATTAAAGGGCCACAGCATTAGGAGTAACCTCAACATAAAGAATGGTATTAAAGGGCCACAGCATTAGGAAAGTTGAGAACCACTGCCCTAGAGAATGAAATAATCCTTGGAAGAGCTAGCCAGTCAGCATTCTTCTATGACATTCTAAAAACATATGATTCTTCTGCTACAGATTTTTTTAAATTTGTATATTTATATTTTATTGTATTTTTTCTCTACTGAAGTGTCTAACAATATTCATTGGGGTTGCATGAGTCTTGTCAAGGCATTCGGTTAAATGAGGAAGACAATATTAGTTAAATGGCTTCAGAATCAAAAGTATTTCAAGGTATCCAGATCTATAAAAGACAGATGTCAGGGCAATGGAGCTGGATTTGGAGAACAGAGAGACTTTGTGAAGCAGCAGTTTGTGGAAAATAAGTTCTACAGGACAGATAGGTTAGCCTGACGTAGAAGGCAGAAGGCCGAGCCAGAAAACTAGCAGTAGAGTGTGGCTTCAGGCCTAAAGGATGGAGAGAAGCTGTCTGGAGTGGGCTCCTGATGTTGGAGGGAACTTGATTGGATGAATTAAGACAAAAGGAAAAAAGGCAGGACTGGGTGACACATTAGCCACTCTCCCAGGGACCGTCCTGCTTTACTGATGTAAAATTAGTCATTCTCTTTCCCTCTTCACACTGTCCCAGTTTGGGTGACAAATTGTAGCATAATTGGGCCATTTTAAGGAGTTCATTCCCTGCCTTAAGTCAATATGAAACAAGGAAGAACTGAGACCTGCAAGTGAAGAGTCCAGTTTGCACTTCAAGAGAATGACAGTTATTTTACATGCAGTGAATTTGAGGCAGGTTATAGAGGACACTTAGTGGCTGCTTTCTGTTATCATTCAGATTAAATTTACTAACTTTTCTAAATGGCATGTTAATTCTGGAGCACTTACAACATTGAAAAGCTACAAAATCATTTGACTGAAAAGTCTATCTTTGAGTAGCTAGAGGTAAAGAGACTTTTCTAGTTCATTTAGTCATAGCCTGCAACATTTTTAGGCTGTTTGCTAGGCAATATTGGTGCTCTAGGAAGACAAAACAACAATAGCAATAACAAAATAAAACCTCACAAAATTAGCTGCAAGTCTAATAATCTAGAACATTGAATCAAAATTCTCAAGAGATTTGTTCGAGGAACTGCGGGGTTTGCGATCCCCACACAAACCAGGACATAATTCTCCAGTAAATTTTCTGAATGACTGAAAGAATGTATCACGCAAGCATTTTATTTCTAATGGATGCTGTACTGTCTTTTCCTTTAAAATCTAATCTATAGCCATTTGTCCAGCTCCTTAAGCAATTGATCTCACTGCCTACGGTTGCTGAGTGAAGAATCTTCTCAAGAACACAGAGCTAAAATAATGACCTACAATATTTAATATTTTTACTAATGTTGTTTCTTTAGAATCATTGACAAAGTGTTTTCTTAGGAGTAAAAATATAAATTTTCCTTTTGTTGCTATTGTCTTGGGACAGAGTTTCTCTATTGAACTCAGGTACCTGCTTCCTTTTGAGTGCTCGTAGTACAGGCATGTGCTACCATGCCCAGAAGCAAAACAAATCTCCATTTAAAACAATGAATTAAGGTTATATGAGTGTTTTATTGAAAACAAATGAAGAGGTATTCCTTTCTGGCAAATAGGAACCAGAAAGAAGAACAACTCTTCAGAAGGAGCATGTAGAAAGTAACGAGACACTAGCATCTTTATGACGTGAATAAAAAAGCAGAGTGGATATCATCGCGTGAGTGGTTTGAAGCTGTGGATACTAGGCATGTGCACAAAGGTTTCAAACTCATATTACGTTAGTAAGACTTAGGAGTCCCCCAAGGGTGTTACAGTAACCAAGTAACGGAAAATCATAGTCCTCCGATTTGAGGTTTAAAAGTGAATATACTTATTTAAAACGTGTATCTTCTCCAACGAGGAAATAATTTTGAAAATTTACCAGCTATGAAGGAATCTTTAGTAACTTGTTTTAGCCACTGTGAAGTTTGCTAAGTTTTAGTGACTTGCCTCTCTTTAATTATCAAATATGTAGCCTGGCTTTGTAACCGTAGCAGTTACTTTTCTTATGCTGTAGCAGAATAGCTTAACAAAAGCACCTTTGGGAGAGGCTTATTTTGGCCCACAGTGTAGGGCAGAGGCTCTCAACCTGTGGGTTGTGACCCTTTATGAGGTTGAATGGCCATTTCACAGATGTCATTATTCATTTTGATTCATAACAGTAGCAAAATTATAGTTATGAAGTAGCCACAAAAATGATTTTACTGTAGGAGTCGCCACATTGTGAAGGAACTATATTAAAGGGCCACAGCATTAGGAAGGTTGAGAACTGTGGGGTTAGGGGAGAGTCTCCTTCATGGAGGAAATCACAGAGGCTGGTGCAGACTTGTTCTCTTCTGTGACATATGTCACATCCCAGTTGCAAAGGCGAAGCAGAATGCTTGGATCCAGCAGAGGCTGGTTATAACCTTCAAGGCCAGCCTGTACTGAACTGCATCAGATAGCCTCCTACCTGATGGTTCCATGGACTCCCTAAACAGTGGCTCCAGTTGTAAACCAAGTGTTCGGACACATAAGCCTTTGGGATGCACTTCATATTCAAAATAGTCTTAGACTTAGTCCATTTTGGGCTGCTATGATAAATTTAGGAGTCTGGGAGATTTCTACTGATCAGAAAGTTACTAGCTCATTAGGATGGCTGTTGGGGAGTTCACATATCACATCACAGAAAAACAAAGGGATAGTGTAGGAGAACAGAGACATTTAACGCCGTTTTTACATGGATGATTATTATCCTGTAATAATGGCATGAATCCATTCTCTCCACCCCTCTGGCCTTCTCATCTCTCATTAGGCCCCATTCCCAGCACTGTTGTATTGAGGCTAAGGTTCAATCCATTGAAGGGGCACAATTTATAGAGTTCTCCATGCCCATGCCTTCTGATTGTGGTGACTGGGTCTGCCTCTGCCTTGACTGGGCTGCTATATCCACACTGCCTAAGCAATGGGTACTGTCTTGTCTGTCCACTCCATTTTGCTGTCCAGGGCTGGGTGGCTGTTACCGTACACTTCATTGCTTTTGTCAAATAACTGATAGCACGTCCTCCTTCACTCCTCCGTAGCCATCTTTGCACCTCTTCAGTGTTCAGGCACATTTGCTCCTTTAACACACTGTACATTGCTCATTCTGACAGGTTCTCACCATTCTCCTGGAAGTCTCCTTCTTTGCTTCATTTCATGGGCACTGGCTTAGCTTCTTCTCCTATCTCCCGTTCAGGGTGCTAACCATTGCTGGATGGAACCTCATTCTCTTCTGTCTCTCCACCATCGTTAGCCATACAGATAAGCATGTCTTATTGTAGCCTCTCATAAGCTTCCTCTCTCTTTCCGTCACTCTCTTCAGGGACCAACACACTTATGGAAGGGGCCAGATAATCAGAAGATGGTTTCCTGGCCATAAGTTCTTGTTGCATATAGTAAATATTTGAAATCCTCACTTGAATGAAGTCATGTATAAAATGCATGTGAATAAACACAGCAGGGTTCTAATGAAGTTTAATCAAAGCAGGTCTTCTCAAAAGCTGAGTGGGGGCTGGAAGGACGTGAGACAGTAAGTCCTGGGAATTTACAGAAGAAGGAAGCAGAAGGTTTAAAGATGAAGGAAGCACACGCTTGCCTGGAGCTCTCCAGGGATACCTAGGAGACCACAAGCACACTAGTGTAAGGAGAACCAGTAAACGGGGTAGGGATAGCAATAAAGAGATAGGACATTTTCACCCACGAGTGGACCTGGGCTCTACAGAGGCAGAGCGGAATCATTCGAGGCTTCTGAGCTGCCAGACAATAACCAGACGCACGGGTTGTCTGGATTCGGATAGAGGGCAGGACAGAAAAACAGGAATGATGTCAGATGCTCCTGAAATCCGTCAGAGAGCAGGCTGCTAAAAGCCTGGGAGGCGAAGAGTGTTCAGGCTAGCAACAGTGGAGGAGGGAAAAGTGATGGTGTTGTGTTACACGTGTGTATATCCTTTTGAATATTGTTACCTCTGTATTAGAAAGGATTGTCTTTGATATTGGATATCGCTCCTAGGGAGGAGGCAAAACGTACACAGGATTCACTTTTTTTCTAGATAAAATGTAAAAAGAACTACCATGAGTTAACAGATTTTAGTAGAAAGATCACAAATTCTTGAGTGTGGTATAGTTCAAGATGTCCATGAGGTAAGCCAATCTGGAAATGTTTGAAATGCCAGACAGAGGAAGGAGCCTCAGTTGACAAAATGCCTCCGAGAGATCCTGCTGTAAAGCATTTTCCCAATTAGTGATCGATGGGGAGGTCTCAGTCCGTGGAGGGTAGTGTCATCCCTGGGTCATTGGTCCTAGCAGGCTGAACAAGCTATGTAAAACAAGCCAGAAAGCATCACGCCTCCATGGTCTCTACATCAGCTCCTGCCACCAGGATCCTGCCTGCTTGAATTCATGTCCTTTCTTTAGTAATGAACAAGCAATATGGAAATGTAAGCCACAGAAGCCTCTTTCTCCACAATTTGCTTGCTGGCCTTGATGTTTCATTGCAGCAATAGATATCTGAAGACAATGTACAATGCATTTTTTTTAACTTACAAAAATATCATGGACTAGCCAGAGCTAACCACCATATACCTGATAGATACAGACTGATAAATAGCATGGACAGGTACATTTAATCAGTAGAGTTTATCATTCCATTGGCAGCACATTCATGAATAAATATATAAATAACATTGATGTTTTTCCTCAATTAGAGAATTATAGAATTATTTAGTATGTCTCATTCTTGTATATTATTCAGAAGAATAAAGTAATGTTTTCATTTTTAAATGTATGTGTGTGTACATTTGTATGAGTGTGTGTTTATATGTATGTGCATGTACATCTGTGGTTTTGCACACATGTCATACCTAGAGGACAACCTGAGGTATCTGTAGAAAAGCCATTTCTCTCCTTTAGGACAGGGTCTATGATTGACCTGGTACTCACCAGGCTGACCTGCCAGGCAACCACTAACCATACTTTCTCTGACCACTCAACACTGGGTTTACCACCATGTGCCACTGCTCTAGGCATTTCCTTTATGTGGTTTCTAAGGATCAAGCTCCTGCTTACAAGCACAGAACCCCAAACACTGCAAGTATTTTTGGTGCAAAAATATTTGTAGAGAGAAAAATATTAGCACAGTAAAAATGTATTATAATTAAATATACCATGGTTAGTTCCTACAGATTTACTTTGCACCTATTATTTTAGAAGATTTTTGAATTCACATATTTCTGGTGTATAGAGAAAACTGAATTCGGACACTATTTTATATAAAGAATGAATTTCAGAACAGAAGATTTGACAGATGAGAAGATTTGGCTTGGTGATTTGCCAGGGAATTTCAGTTGCGAGTGTCAGTTGCAGAGAAAAGGCTAAGCTAATGAGTTCTCCATTCTTTGCTCCCTGGGACGGTTGTCAGAAGTGTAACTCATCTGCTCAGTTAGTTTGGTAAAGGTTCAGGCAAGATACATGTTGTAAGCTTTATCTCTAGTTATTCACTAAAAACAATTCCCAAATTAAGTGAGGTGTGCTTTTAAATTTTTGGAATGTCCAAAAGAGAAAGGCCTCACACTTAAAGGGTTGTATTCTGCTATGTATTGATAGTAACTGTTTTGTTTCTGACTATGTTGCTGGGGTGATACCCTGAGCCTTATACATGCAAGGCAAATGTTTTATAGCCACAATGTCTCCAGAGCACAGCTAGCTGCCTGCCTTTCTTTCTTTATAGGGGCTATAATGCAAATGTGTGTGTGTGTGTGTGTGTGTGTGTGTGTACAAATGAACATACACAAATTTCTCCCTTCCTCTTTTTTCTTTTGGATATGTATGTGCATGCACACATACACACACATACATAGGATATATGTGCCATATATGTGGTATGTATGACATATATACATATATATGATGTATACATATATATGGCATATATATGTCTTTTGATTATCATATAGTAGACAGCCACTCATGACCTCTCTCTATTCTCTTTACTTCCCACCATTTTCTTGAGTTGAAATTCTCCCCAGTGACAGAACTTTTGACCACCTAGAAGTCCTAGGGACTAAGCTGGTTTGAGTCTAAGCTATGAGAAGACAGCACTGTCTCTCCTAGTTGGTCCTGAAGGGTATTATTAACATATCCTTGTGATGGCTAGTCTAACTTGACTGTTAACTTTGAATCAAGAATAGGGTGGGAAATTGGAAATAAAGAAGGTTATTTTCAGTAAAGTTGATGTTAGACACTGAGGGGCATCCTGCAGTTGTCACGGCAGGGAATCAAACCATGCAAAAAGATAAAAATCCAGTGCAGAGCCACCTGGGTCAGACATCGGGAGTGTAATGCAGGGCAGTTCATTGTCAACATATTTAAAGCAGAGTACAATTTCGGGAAAGGTTTCCAGGCAACAATCAGTCCAGTTCCAGGTGCACAATAAAGTTTAAGGTGTGACTACATGTGACCATGAGGGTGGTATCTATAGCCAAAGTCCTAGAATTTAATGTGATCACTGACTGATAGCATAGAGGTCAACAGGCTAAAAAGTACATGTGAAATCTCCCCTAAGGATGGATAATGGTCTAGGGAGGGAAGAGTCTGGGATAATTATTCTGTGAAATTTAGATGATGTTTGCCTCTATAGCAAAAGGTGGGTGAAGTCTGCCTCCACAGATTGAAAAGAGGTAACTAGGTCCTTAACAAAATCCACTCTCAGCTTTCTGGATGGGATGCAGGTATTGGATTTTATCTCCTCCATTGAGGAGACACCACTGAGTGATTAGCATTACTGCTTCTCTCAGTGCTTGTCTCTGAGTATGAGGCTCGCTGTGGCCCCAACAAGGCACCTCCAGGACTCATTTTAAGCTCTATCCTTTTTATATACTTCTAGAAAAGTTTGTAAATTAATGTGGATTGAATTTCTCACCAAGTTTGTATGGAATAATTGAATTGATTACGCCCAAAAGTGCTCAATTAATTTTTAGTCTGTCTCCTAAAGATACTGAATTGCTTATAAATATAATTAAATAATGGTTCATATTATGTTGGAAGTATAAATTTTTCCTCTGACTACAAGAAAAAAATGTTTGAAATTGTACTAAATATTTTTTAGAGGTAGAAGTAATTTTAGTTCTTGGGTAATATTTATTGTCATTTTAATAACATATGATAGATGTTTTGCCAAAATTAATATACCTTTTGCAACATGAATATTCTCCTATTGTCAGTAAGGGTGCATATGTATAATCTCAGGCTTTTGGAAAATAAGACAAGAAAAACTTCATAGTGTTTAGGCTAGCCTGATGTACATAATTAGACCTTTTCCTCAAATATAAATAAATAAACAAATAAACAAAAAACAAACAAACAAACCAAAAACTTGTAGGCCGAAGGAAAAAAAACCCATGTGTTCAGATACCTAAATTTACCATAGGCTGTGGATTTTATGTGTGCCCTTAACCGTGGCAGTCAGACTCACAAATTATAAAAGTGACTAAGAGAAGTAAAAGAAGGTAAGGTACAGATGCCCATGCCTTAAACAACAGTAACCATCTGTACGTGTGTGTGTGCGTGTGTGTGTGTGTGTGTGTGTGTGTATCTGTGTGTGTGCGTGTGCGTGTGTGTGTGCGTGTGTGTGTGCGTGTGTGT
>JADRCH010000052.1:7769565-7787300 GCA_019843965.1 Rhynchomys soricoides | reverse complement strand
GTGTGTGTGTGTGTGTGTGTACGACTACATCTAGCTATATTTTACTGACTGAAAATAAAATAAGCCATGGCCTTGGACCCACATGTGAAAGAAATAGATCATATAGATATATTTCAGGTGTAGTTTAATTAAAATATTTTAATTAAAAAGATTTTTAAAGTGATCCCAGTTTGCTAATTTATATTGCTTGTATTGTAAAAGGATAGAGTTTAAGTAAAACAAAATACATTTGCAGATGTACCTACAGTTCTTTGGACAAATGTTAGACTTTGAATTGATTGTCTAGTGTTCTATTTTCTGTCTGAAAATCTTTTCTCTAAAATGAACAGCTTTGTTGGAAGACCTGGCAGGAATGACTGAGCTGCCATTTTCCCAGAGTGCCGCGGTCTGCCTGTTAAAACTGCCCTCTTACTATAAAACTTCCCAAATGAACCCAGTGTTGGCGTCCATCTTTGGGGAAGGCTTGGCATGTTGCATGACCTAACTTGGCGGGACTGGCTCTAGCTGTGAATTATAATTAACCACCGAGGAGACTCTAAGGAGCCTCTGACTTACAAGCTGCCATTTTTACATCCCAGGATGTGAACTGAATCCAACTACCTCCATCCTTGCGCCACAACAAAGCTGAAAACGTAAAATCTTCCTCATTTATAATCAGAACTGTGACTCAGAGCTGACAAACACTGCTTCTGAGAATGCAATACAATCTGTTCGCTGTGAAATACTTTATTAGGATTGTGATAACATTGGCAGCATGTCACCCTACCATGCTTAACTTCAGAGAGTCACACTAATTCATGCAGGTTTTCTAGGCCAAGCTTATTGCTATTCACTAGAAATTGCTTGTGATGTGAAAAAATCATTTGAGGACAGTTACACTGTTCAGATTAACCCTTTCTTCTATGTTTGTCTGTTGTTGCCTGGCCATCTGCATCCCAGACTCGGTGGGATGAAATCATATCCCCTTGTTATTTGTCATGGTTCTGTGAGCTGACTGCTCCATCAGATGGCTTTTCTGCTCAGTTGGAGGTGAGATCACTCAAGCGGTTACATTTAGCTCTGAGCTCTGCTAGGGATGGAATGTCAGGGTGACCTCTCTTTCTCCAGGGTATCTCTCCACTTGGCCTCTTGTCTTTCTGTAGCCTAACCACGCCTTTCCCTTAGTACAGCAGGTGGCTTCCCAGAGGTCAGCTGTCATAGAGAGAGCTTATTAAGACTCTGCTCCCTTCAGGCATGCTAATCATTTAGAGCTAACTACCAGCTCAGAGGGGTGCAGGATGCTACTCCAAAGGACAGGAATACTGAGGAATTCATGGCAGCCCACCAGTATGATTGACTGCTCATCTCCATAATGAAATGTAGTGGGGGGGTGGGGGAGGGAAGTAGGTCCTGAATTTGACTTGTGTGGAAAAATCGTAATAATAATATTAAGTTATAGCCATTATAAATTGCACCGGAATTGCATACGTAATTTCACGAAATCATCATAATTAGTGACCTTGATTTCATCTGATAGAGGGTGTGAAATAAAGGCATAAGGGAGTGGTAATTAAGTGGACTACTTACCCGGGACATCACGGCCTGTCGAGGGTTTACGAAGGAAAATATGTCTCCATAAATAATGCAGTACCTTATTTTTGTGGATTTGGGGAAGATTTTACACTGAGTGCTGCACATGCACAGTATGCTTTATGATGTTGAGCTGCATGCCGTGGCACTGTCCACTTTTGTTGACAAAACTTCTAAACGTGGGTTCTTAGTATGATGTGTCTAACAGGTAACCGCGGCCTGCCTGAGAGCTAGAGCTTAGTTCTCCTGCTTTCTACTTCCTTCCTATCTGAAAACACAGCGGAGTCACTGAACATGAGTTAGTTCCTACTCCGAAGTACAGACGTAACACCTTTAAAGGATTATCAAGTGTTGCACAAAGGGCAGATGTGGTTTCTCTGTCCCCGTGTCTCCCGGGCTTTCTCTAAGACTCCAAACATCCTGTAACTATATTTTTAACTGGAGCGCACAGTGGCTGTCTCCTTTTGTGGAAATTGTTCCTCACTGAGCACTACTTTTCTGTTCCTAGTTGTTGTACCTTTTCTCTCTTTTTTCTGTACCTTTCAAGAGTATCTCACACTGACTTATTAATTTGTTCAAGATTGTGAGGAATTTGCTGATACACACAAAAGCATGCATATTTGCTATGCACACACTATGCACAAGCACATAAATACATACACACACACACACACATATATGCACCTGGACATCATATACACACAAACACACTTCTAATTACATATAGGTTTGCACATATACACACAGATATATCTAAATACATTGCATATACATACACACATATATACATATGTATACAGGAATATGTAATTCATACACCACACATATATACAGATACAAGCATACACACTAATACATACAAACATATATGAAAGCAATATGCATACAGACAGACAGACAGACAGATAGACACACAGTCCCAGTCCCCCCCCGCACACCATTTCTCATTCTATTATAATATCTGTGTGTATTTGAGGGGGCCGCACAGTCTGCTTTTTGGGTCTAGCTTGGCTGTGTGCTAACCATAGCTAGATATTTCCTTAAGGTCTCTGATATTGTGCCCATTCACTATAAAAATTCATCACATTACAATCATGATTCTTCAATATAGTAAATAAAATAACTCTTACCACAATCTTTCAAATTGTGCCTGATATAAGAATTAAAACTATATTTTATTTCTTATTCCTTAAACAAAATTAAATGATAAAACAAGTAGAAAATATCAAATTGAATTTTTTTTCTCACATCATACAAGGCCATGAACTGATATGGCACTTTCTGTTAATCAGCTGGAATTGTATTGAAATTATACAATAGCATAGGGCAGGAAAAGGAGAGAGTAGCCTTGCTCTGAATAGAAATCATCAAATTTATGCAGGAGAGAGAGGAAGAAAATTAGGTCATGGGAAGTATTTTAGCTTCAGTAGCATTTTCTTCAAGTCTCATACTTAAAGTTACAGAATTCTAAATTTTATTCTCACCGATCATAATATTGTTTTGATTTCTGAAAATTCATTTAGTCTTATACTTGTTACTTTTGAGTAACATCAAGTTATATTAAAATGTCAAAAAGTAGTGACTACCACGGTGTAGTTTAACCTGTTTTCTCACATGCTTCTCTCATTATCTTTAAAAATTCCCTCTTAAAAACATGCAATTATCATAATTGTGTGCACCCATATGTGCAGTGTATGGCAGTTGCAGAGCAGCTGAGACAAGATAGGCACAATCTGCTTCAGCACACAGCAGCCATCCTGCTTTGTGAGCCTGCCTTGCAGTCAGGCTCGGGCTAACAGCTGTGTGAACAGAATGCCATGTCGTTCCTTCCTTCTGAGAAGGAATTAACTGTTATTTATAGGGAATAATTAATGTAACATTTTATAAGGGTAAACACATTTTTCAGTCCTTGAGAATCTGTTATGGAAGATGAGGAATACTCTCAGCTGTCAGCGAAAGCTTGAGAACCAGTTTATTTCTGACTATAAAACCGTCCTGCCAACTGTAGAGGCAGATCAATTCTAACAGAAGCCAAAGAGTTAAAATCCAGAGAAGAAAGCTGACCCATTGTCGTGAGTGTGCATATATGAACATGAGGACAGCCATATAGTTCTGTTTAGAAGGAAAAATTGCAGTGATCCATGTAATTCTTTCTAGTTTCTTATTTTTAAAACAGAATGGGCAGGCTTGTCTGGCCTCAGTAGGAGAGGATGTGCCTAATCCTGCAGTGACCTGAGGTGCCAGGGTGGTTGGTACCCAGTGGTGGGAAACCTCTCCCATCTCAGAGGTGAAGGAGAAGGGGGGGGAGGGGCTGTGTGAGGGGGTACTGGTAATGGTCCTGCAATCAGGGTATAAAGTGAATGAATGAATAAATTAATTAATGGAAAAAAGAGAAACAGAGCGGAAGGAGATTAGGCAGGGCATTAGAAAAGGAAGGAGGACTGTGTGCACAACTTAATCCCAGGAAAAGACAATGATGACTTGTCTGCCATATAAGTAAGGTCATTTATCAGCTTTGAGCTCCAAACATCAAATGACTGGGAACTCTGGACATGTGTGATGATAAACACCAAATTTGGACAAATGGTTTGTCTTTGCCCACCATCACGATTGTTGGCCAAATGCATTGTTATCATAGATTTTATAATGAGGCTTTAAGCTACTTGTGTGACCCAATAATTTTGGAATAAGGATTATTTACAATATTTAGATCACCATTAAGATAGTAGTGTATCGTACTATGAAAATACTTTTCCTGATGTGATCAGAAACTAGTACTGTTTCTTGAATTGCACCTGAAATAATATTCTCTGGTTAGGTTTTCAACTCTGTCATCTGAGCATCAAAGATCTACTCTCCACTTGAAGCTTTTTCCTAAAACAATGGGAGAAAGTAGTGGTGGTCTTCTCATATACAAGTTGTGAATCATGGAAATGCATTTGAATTTCCCAAATTAATAAAGACTTTTTAAAGTAATCATATATTGTTAATTTATTTAAACACCAAACTACCTAGGTATCTCTGATATTTGGTCATTTAAGAAAACACAGCGACCACATTCTGTCTTCTTTTGTTGTGCTAAATAATCATGAACAGAGCATGCAGTGTCAAATTGGCCTCTTCATTTTCTTCTGCAGGGGATATATAAGCAATAGAGTCAAGCATCCTTGATTCTGGCAAATTGAATATTACTCTTCATTCAATTAAAAATCATAGAAGTCACTTTCATATCTAGTATTTTATTTTAGACATATAAGTAAACTGAGCTATGGTGACAGTTTTTCTCCCAAATCTTGATATGACTTTGTGAAAGAACAGGAACTGTGTGCTGGGTTTCTCAGTGAGATGGGAGGATTGAAGGAATATGCTTTCTTCTTCCGAATATTGGTGTAAAGGAGGTTCTGTCAGAAAGATGGGAAGGGGGTTGATTTAGTTGCATCTCAGAATTCAGGCATGATGGCAAACTGCTGAGCTATGGAGACCCTACAGTGTCCGTTACCTTTTCATGACTAAGGAGTGATTGTATTGAGGTCTGAGACTGAATTCCTGGGCCAAGTCCTGTTGCCTCCTGTTTAGGCCTCATCATCACATTAATGACTTGGGAAATCCACATTTTTATAAATAATCACCTGTAATTTAAGGGTGATCAAAAGTCCCTCTTTCTCCACCTCCAAGGAATTTCTAGAGAGTGACTTAGAAAGCTGCAGTGGTGGATGGACCACTGTTAAGAAGTGTGGTGGATGGAGCGGTATTATGAAGAGTGGCCATGGCAGATGTGGGTTTGGAGTAGCATCCGTAGTGTAGACTGTCTGTCTAGATGGTTGTAGTTTGAGCGCACTTAAACATTTTTTCTGGTCATATCTTTTCCATGTGGTAACCATCGTCAAAGTGGCCTGTGCTATGTGTCTTAGTTAGGGTTTCTGTTGCTGTGAAGTTTACACCATAACCAAGAGCAACCTGGAGAGGAAAGGACTCTCAAGTCACATTTCATCACTAAGGAAAGTATAGGAACTCAGTGCAGGATCCTGGAGGCAGGCACTGAAGCAGAAGCCATGGAGGAGTGCTGCTTACTGGTTTGTTCCAAATGGCTTCCTTTCTTAGAGCATCAAGGAGCACCTGCCTAGGGTACCACCACCCACAGTGAGCTGAGCTTTCTCACACCAAGCATTCGTCAAGTCATATTCTACAAACTTGCCTACAGGCCAGTCTTATGGATACCCTTTCTCAGTTAAGATTCCCTCTCTCTAGAGATGTCTAGGATTGTGTCTCAAGTTGACAAAGATCAACCAGCATGCTAGAATAGACCTTATCTTCTCTCATGACTTGTGGAAAAGCAGGATATCCTTCAAGTTGGTTGTTTTCTGTCACCTCTTGCCCTCGATTAAAGTTAAACAGGAAGAATTATTACCAGCGAGAGATGAATAGTCAAAGGAGAGACAACAGTAGATAGGTAAAAGAGTAAGTTTGCATCTGTGGTTTGGTGGAAATAATGTTTTCAGTTTAGAGGATTCACATAAGAGTTTCAGCTAGTGTCACCTTACAGGCATATTTCATTGGGAAATTGGCATAAGTTGAAGGAACTGGTTTATTATTTTCCCAGCAAATTCTAGAAGACACTTAGCTACTTTTGGTGACTTAAGTAAAGAAGGCAAGCTGGCTAGACAGTGCCATGTTGTAATTCAAGGACAAATGGAAGATGGGGGCAGTGAGATGCTTATCTTGCTGTCTCTGCTGTGGCAATCAGCACACAGGTTGATGAAGATCAGGATTAAGGCAGCATCAAGAGCAGCAGTTCTCAACTTGTGGGTTCTCTTTGGGGGGTTACATGACCCTTTCACAGGGATTGCCTAAGACCACTGGAAAACACAGGTATTTATTATTATGATTCACAAGAGTAGCAAAATTACAGTTATGAAGTAGTAACAACAATAATTCCATGGTTGGGGTCACCACAATTTGAGGAACTGTATTAAAGGGTCGCAGCACTAGGAAGGTTGAGGACCACTGGTCAACAGGAATGATAGGGAAATATAAGAATTTCCTGAACCTGGAAACTTTGGGTGTATATTATCGTCACCAGTAACATTTCTATAGCATTTACCTGGTGATATGTGGAATAGTTTTCTAATATATTCCAGCATTTTAATAGAATACTAATGTCATTACAACTTTAAAGAATTTATTAAGCTCAGATAGTTAATAACTAACAGAACCAAAGCCTAGATCTTGGGTTATTTCCTCCACCCATGCCTTTCTGTAAATGATACTGATATATCACAAGTTTGACATAAGAAGCAGTGCCTGTAGGTGACTTAATAAAACAATGTGAATTTTCTTCTCTTTTCTTCAGTGAGACTTCATGACAGTATATCAGAAGAGGGCTTCCATTACTTGGTTTTTGACTTGTAAGTACGCACTTTATGTTCATTTATTTTTGCCGTATAATTGAAAACTATTTGATTCAAACATGATTTGATTCATTTCATAGTCCCAATGAAGGATCGATGCAATATTGTAAAATGATTTTCAAGTGACTTTCCAGTCCAGTTCTTTTTAAAAGAGGCAGCTTCACAGCAGTGTGTTGGAATTGGTTTGCACGTGTTCCTCCTTGCGCTGCTCATGGGAATGTTTTCCAAAAATGGCTGACATGAGCAAAGTTTTCTATTGAATTTTCTAGGCACTTCTAAAGTTTATCTTCTATAAACGGAAGAATCAAGGGAAATAACCCTGGTATTTGTGGTTCATTTAAGCTAATCAGAACTTAAATTAAGGTTCTGCCAACAAGATTGAGGGGGAAATCTTCAGTCCTAGAAGGCATATAGCAAAAGAGTTCACAGGCCTGCCTGCCTAGAGCTTTATAAAGACACACGTACTTGAAACCAGTTTGATACTACTTATTTAAGAGATTAAAAGTGGTTGTATCATTTGACAATAATTTTACTACTAAGAACAAGTTCATAGAAACTTTATCCTAAATCCAGGTAAAGTTTTATACCCAGAGATATTCAGTGTAACATGCTTGTATATGTATGTGTAGGGGATGTGGGGGCAACTTAAAGAGCCAGCAATAAGAAAGAATTTTGTAATTATAGTATACACATTTAATGAATGTGTTGGTGACAATGCATTTGAAAGTACACATAAAAAATAATTCACATGAATCTAAAAGTGGTTAGTAAGAGGTTTAATTAAGTCAGATTTTAGCAATGTTATGAAGCCATCCTTCTGTCTGGTTTCTGTAACATGTGGGTTTGTCTTAATCTTGAGCTCTTCCTGTCTTCTAAAATTGATTGCTTTATTTTCAGTTATCAGACTGACTTCCAAGCAAAGAAAAAGGGAACAATGACACTGTTGAAAATACTTTATCCATTGAGTAAAGTTTTCCCAGGAAGAGTCCTGACTACCTGAATCTTATGAAACAGACTTGCACAGGAACCCAATTTATTAGTGTTTTATGTTTATCATGATAAAACAGAAAACTTGACCATGGCCAAGCAGCCGTGCATGGCCATCTGTCATCCTGTAGCCCACAGTAGCCAAAGCCTTGTTTGAGCACAGCTCTAGAGCACAGGTTTGCAGCCTGCCCTTACATCCTTGTGCTGCCTGGGTCATACTTTATCATCTGTGCTTTCCCCAAGTGCCTGTTCTTACCCATGCAGTTCTTCATTCCTGCTTTCTGCTTCCTCATAGTCCTGAAGCTTTTCTTACTGTTTTCATTCCCGAACTTTCTTAAGTCATTCAGTTGTTTGATTTCTTTTAGAGGTATTGATACCTAGGTTTTGCTGACTGTGCCTTCTGGGTATTGGATGACATGTCAGTGCTGGCTCAAATCCTCTGCTGTGTGGTTTTCCGGTACTCACATAGTCACTCATATCTGTATATTTTATAGGCTTTTATGGTCTTTATTAAATTACAGAGGTGATGAGGCTCAATCACTTTCTCATAATTCATTTTCATAATTCAGAAAAAATAACCAATGAAGAACATATAAAAACCAGTTCACATTAAAACAAAACATGGTTTACAGCTAAATGCTGTCATAGAAAACCTTTTCCCCCTTCACCTAAGTTAGTTCTGTGGCTGGGACCTTTGAGTTGCATAGCTGTGATATTTGCCTGGGTTGTTTCTGTTGCAAATCAGAGTGAAGAGACCTGAAGATGAACATTTAGGAATGGAGCATAAGATCTTAAAATATTATGTGTGATCAGACAACTCAACCTCTGAGCTCAGGTGCTTTGAAATCACTCCTTAGTATTTAAAGTATGTGACTTGACTTATCACTAGTTCCAATCAAAATGTTTTGTCAGTAAATGAGTCAGCCTACACACAGTTCAATCAAATACCCAGTTTTAGAAGCAATAGCTAAAAAGTAGAGATTTTTCCCAACTGGCTGGAAAGAAAACATAACCAAATATAAATATGAAATTATATAATTATATAATTATATAAATTACTATCAAAATCAACAAAGAAGAAAAGAGGAATGACTTTAGAAAAATATGCAATTTCAATTTCAATATAGTTCAAAAGTATGGTCTGAAAACCATCAGTGAAATACTCATGTTGGGAGTATTTAAGGTCACACAGTCATTTGTAGGATAAAACAAATTCTTGCTTTCCCATTGAAGGAATCTATCACGTGTTCCTTTCCATCTTTTGATGCCTCTTCTGACAGTGTGGTTCTTGTTCACGCTTTCTGTGGATTGACAGATACCAGACTCAAAGAGGGAGTTCTGGGGTTGTAGGTGTATTTTTTTAATGGAAGATTTCACATTTTAAAAAGCAAAGGAGTTCTATTGGGGGGGAGGGTGTTCTTCCAGCTATTTTTTTTATTTGGTTCTTTGTGAATTTCATATCATCCATCCCAATCCCACTCATCTCCCCCTACCCTTGCACCCTCCCCCACAATAGAGGAAAAAAAAAATCTCCTTGTGGAGGCTGGAGTGAGTCACTGTATGTCCCATAGTGTGTCCTGTGGAGGCTGGAGTGTGTCACAGTATGTCCCACAGTGTGTCCTCTTTTGTCTATACTTCCTTGATTGTAAATACTTATTGCAATGTCTCATTAGTCTGGTATGAGGCCTCTGGCTTCTTCCACTCTATCAACACTGGATCCTCACTGGGACTCCTCTTGGATATCCTGTTGTTGCCCTGTGTTGTGGAGATCCTGTCGTTTTGGATCTGTAGGAAGGAACATCTGTAGGTGGCATCACTGGCTACTCACATCAGGATATCCCTCACTACCATTGAGTCTCCAGTTCTGCCTCTCTTCATTGTGCCCACATCCTTCTGTTTCTTTCTCTTCCATTTCTCCATTACTTACTTTTTCATCTTTGTGGAACCCCGGGGTCTCTGAGTGTCTGGGCTCATCTCAGGAGTGGTCTCAGGAATGCTATGCCTTGCTTATGGATTGTGGAGCCAGCAGGGCCATCTCCTGCATGGTTTGCCTCCCCTTCTGTCCCCTAGGCTTCCATGGTCATCTCAACCTAACTCCCTGTCCAGCCATGGAACCAGTATGGTTGACATCTCGGGCTCATTCCCCATCTGACCCATCCTAATAGCCCCTTTTGAGGGTCTTCTGTCTCAGGTTCATTCCCTCCTGGGGCTCAAAGTTCCAGGTGGGGTTCTTCTAGTCTCTGGCTTGCTTCCAGTCCTGGGAGCCTGTCCCCACCTGTCTGACTAGTGATCATCTCAGGCCGCCGGCACTAGACTTGATGTGGCAACCATGAGTTGAGATTTCATGGGTACAGCTTCTCTGTTAAGTCTAGAAGACACTATCATGCAGCTGGTCCCTTGGTCCTTACAATCTTTCTACCCTCCCTTCCATAATTGCACCTAAGGCTCAGAGAAAACTGACATGCTAAAGAGACAAGGGATGCTTCACCAGGTCATACCCCTCAGTGAAGAGCTATAAGCAATCAGTGGCTGCTGGGAGAATTGGTTTTCTTCAAGGACAAGATGACTGATAGGTTGTCTGGTTCCAGATGATCACCCTAAAACATCTACATATGATCAATATTAAATAGAGTTAGTAGGTTGTATGTATGTGTATATATGTATATCACACACACATATGTAGGTGTAATAATTAAAGAAGAGGTCATGGGTGTGAGAGGGAATAGGGGAATACGGAGAAACAGGAGAGGGAAAGAGAGGGATAGAAATAATGTAACGACAATCCACATGTATGAAATTCTCAAGAAAATTAAAAAATCGTATTATGACAGAGTGGCATGTGTTGGGTGTTATATTTTGCTGTTCTTCACTTGTGACATATGTGCATCAGGAACTGCCAGGAGACACATATGTTGCATGTACACAGATACACTGTGTATGTATATATTGGAATACACATCTGTCACAGCATTGTAAGCCATATAGGTACACAGGTAGGAAAACAACACTTAGATTGAATATTTGTGAATTTTATTAGGAAAGTAGAGAGAATTAGAATTGAATGATTTGTGAAAAGAAGTCAATAGTGAAAACTTTCATTTTTGTTCTCAGAGATGCCCGCAGCTAACAATTCTGCATTATCATCTCTCTGAGCCCCTTCTCTTTTTCTATAACATGCATCGGTGAAACTCAGTGAGAAATGTGAGCTATTTTATTTATTGGTGATGTCAGAAATAAATGATTTGTTAAGTATCATGGTTTTCAGACTGCATATATGGAGTTCTGAAAGCAATTCCATGCGTTTTAACAGCACACAACACGGACTTAATGTGGTAAAAGCTTTAAGAGTGTCTGGAAATGAGAGCCACCATTCATAGAGTCAGAGCTGTTAGGGTACAACAGAATCAGCTTGGAGGTGAACATACTCAGGGCCTTGGGAATATTTCTTCATTCAACAAGCATGCACATTCTAAGCATCTCTTGTACAACGCATTGCACATAAGTGGCTGAAGGGAAGGTAAACATGATGTTTTTTAAAGGTATTTTTACATTTTACCTGCAACTTCATCCTCCTTACATATTTCCGTATTTCAGGAGCTATGCCATTTTGTCACATGACTGCCATGCTGACCATATTTACAGAGCACACAGAGACACTGGGTTAGCAGTGTCCTAGCCCATGTTGTTAAATATTCACTGTGAGGGTGGAAGGGTCCTATTACATTTTACTGCATATGACCATATAGATTTTTATCTATTCTGACAATTTTTATTTTGATAAAATGTTCATTGGCATTAATGTGGTTATTAATTTAGATAGACCAGTAGCTCCTTTGTGTTTCCTCTGTTCTTTGTCCCTGTCATGTTTTGTTGTTTTTTCTTTCTTTTTTTGCTATTGTTCTTTTTGGTCTTAATTTATGTAATTTTATTTTTTCTCTTTTCTTAGCATATCAATTGTACTTCCTGAAAAGATGTTTTTGAATGGTTTCGTATAGCATGTAATATACATTTACATTTAATTCATGGTCCCTTTCAAATAAAATGATGCTACTTATGCACTATACTTAGTATACTTTCTATGCTGTGGATGTTTAAAGCAGTGATTCTCGGCCTTCCCAATGCTGTGATCCTTTAATAAAGTCCCTCATGTTGTGGTAACCAACAACCATAAAATTATTTTTACTGCTACATCATAACTGTAATTTTGCTACTGTTCTGAATCATAGTATAAATATTCCAGTCGTCTTTTGGAGGTCATGACACACGGGTTGAGAACCACTGGGTTAAAGTCTAATCACTTTCTTTCTTTTACATACAGTCTGAAAAGCCTAAGAAGCTGTTTAGCTAATCTTTACAGCAAGATATTCCTGCCTCCTCTTCTTGTTTTTTGTGTATTGCAGTTCTTCATCCATATATGTGTACATGTGTGTACGCGTGCACACACACACACACAAACACACACAAGGTTGAACAAATTCTCCCTATTATTTTGAACAAACATATTTTAGATCTATTGAAATGAGTCTCCACTCCCCACCTCTCCTTTTTCCTTCTATGGTGGAGCCATTCCTTTCTTTGTCTGGCTGTGTTTCTGGGCATTGCCATTTTCTTTCTCCCTGAAGAATTCTCTGACATTCCTCAAACCTTGCTGCAAACTCTCTACCCTCACTTTTTGTCTATCTAACTTAATTTCCACTTCACTTTGAAGGGTAACCTGGCAGCCTATGGAACTCTGTCATTTTATTGATTGATAGTACGTTTCTTCATTGCATTCTATGCTCACTGGCTTTGCTTAGAAGTTGGAGTCATTCTTAATCTTTGTGCCTCTCAGCCAAGGTGCCCACCAGGGCTGGGGTCGGGGTAAGGCTTCCTTCAGACATTTGTCTTTATTTTTGTGGGCCACCACATTTGACAGATTGTTTTGGGACCTCCTCAGTCCTTGCTGCTTCAGAATGCCCTGTTCTAATCTCCCGTGCTCCCGAAGCTGCCTTCCCCCTCCCATCTGGACATTATGCATTTCATAGCTAATGGCAAATTTGTTGGATAGTGTGTTCTGACTTTCTTTGTCATTTTTCTGTCTTCAATCTTTGTGAACTGCAGTTGTCATATCCACAAACACCATGATTCTCAGCTCTGCCCAGTCTCCTAAGGAGCCAGTATAGGGCTTTCTTCCAGAGGAGTTCTCAAGGCCTGTGATTGCTGGCATTCCCTCTTGGCCTTCTTGGAATTTCCAGCTCTCTGTTTGTAACACTCATTTTTCTAGCATGGTGTCAGTTTTTCCACTACAGTCCTTTTCTTTCTGTCTTCCTTCCCTCCTTCCATTCTTCCTTTCTTCTTTTAATTCCTGGCCTGACAGTTCCAACATTCCGGACGTGCCTGTGGTTAGGGTTTTTTCTTATAATCATTTTGAAAGGAAGATATGTGCTGGGTAAAAGGAACGGTGGCAAATCGGCCTATAGTGATGTCAGAGAAAGCTGTGACAAGCAGCTTCTGTGGCCTGTGATTAGATCGTATTGATGTGTGTGGTTTTTGTCCCTGTCATCTTCTCCATGCTAAGAATGGAGCAGGATAGTTTGGAATCTTCACCCCTCTCAGCTACTTAAGGTTTAGGGAAACCTCAGCAATAAGTAGTGTCTCCTGTGGATAGAACTTTCTAAGTTCATCAGAATGCTTTGCCGTGTTGCAGCATGCTCTTTCCTCTCCCACTCAGAGAGGCAGGATGTGATTTCTCCTCCAGTGTCCCGTTATGACCTGACACAGCTCTTGGACATTGCGATGGTTTGTTTGTCCCCAGTGGGTTCGTGTGTTGAAATTTCATCGACATTTTGAAGTGTGAAGAAAGCAGAAACTTAATCCAGCCACAGAGTCAAGCGAGGGCTTTGGGTGTCACTTCACATTAGATGGGTTTGTCATGTCCAAAAGAGTCTCATCATGAGATACTTTGTGTCACATCAGTGCTCTCTGAACCAGAGGGCCGTCAGCAGGTAGGGGCCTTTGAACCTACAGAATTGTGAGCTAAATAAACATTTTTCTAAAGTTACTCAGATTCCATTTTTTTGTTTGTAATAATAAAAAAACAGACCAGGGAGAAGGTTAAACTCATCAAGGTGTGAGAAAACCTAAAGATTATGTTTCCATGGAGATTTTAATCTACTAAGATTGTCTACCACGATCTTTACTAATTCATTGCACTTTATGATTTCCTAACACACACTGGGTCTGAGGAGGTGTCCACTATCAACTTCTGCTCTGGTACACCATGATGTGCTATAACCATTTGTCCTGCTTTCCATACTGAGGACATGGGTTTACATTGTAATCTCACCTTCATGGCATGTATATGAAGGGCTGTTCACTTCTCAGACTGTCCTGCTCTTTGCCTGTTATTGCAAAGCATTGCTCTTTAAACTCTAGACCAGATAGTAGAAGATTTCACAGTGTTGCTCTACTTAGCTAAATTTATTTTATATTTCTTCAAAACTTATAAATTGTTTTGCTTCAAAACTCAAAGCAAGACAGTTGTTCATTAGCCAGAGATAAGAAATCAAGACTAGGAGTTTGAATTTTTACAGCATATCTTAGGATATAGAAGCCTGGTCGATGTGTTTCTCATATTCTAAAAGTAGTGCTGATAAAATAGGTCCTTTTGATTTCTCAGCAAATTACTGAAACTAATCATATTTTAAAACACACCCACACTGAAATCTGATGCCCGGATTCATTAAAGAGGTTTACTCATTTTGTCAGATTTTGAAAGCACACTCTTCTCAAAAAATTAATTAAATATGAAATCACAAGTGGCTATTAATTCTCTTGTATTAAATAATTCCACTGCAGCTCCTCAGTCTGAAGTTTCGCCATGAAAACAGGCTGGAATTGCAATCAGGGGTGTAATTGTCTTTTGGGGAGACAGTGTCCAAGGCCTGTCAGTGATATGCTGCTATGTAGAGAATTTGGAAAAGTTACAATTTCAAAAATGTTGGACTAAGTTTAGCAGACAGCGTCTTCAGTGTGGGATATTTTCTGCTATGTGCTCATCCATTTCATCTTCCAGCCTGGACTCTGTGGCAGGAAGCCCAGCGCCCACCTGACCCCTGCCTACTTCTCACTTCTTGGGCCACTCAAGCTTGGCAGGTTCTGCTCTTGGCTTGTGGCTAGACTCCCCTCCCCACTCCTCACCCATACTTGCTGCTTTAGACATTCCCCACAAATAGATTTGCTATTATAATACATTCTTTCAGTGGGTACTGACTGAGTGCTAATTGCATGTGAAGTACTTTGCTAACTACTAGAGATAAAGCAGGTGAATAAGACACAGCCCCTGCCTAAGGGGAGTTTGCGGTTTGCCAGGAGAGACTAGAGGCTGTTGTGAACCCCAGGCAAAGAGGAAGCATGAGCAGCACCTGGCAGCACAGATGCTAAGATAAGCAGCATGTGGAAAGGTCTGTACAAGACAGGAAGATTCTGAAAATGGGTTGCTCATGGTAGGTAAGTGTTTAAGTTTGAAGGTTGGTTAAGAGGACACCAGTAAGGCTTTAAGACTACAGGGAAAGCAGGCTGTAACTAGTTTCCTATGATCATGCCAGATTTATCACTTCTTGCACTAAAATTTGATCCCGACTTAAAAAAAAAAGCAATTCAGGGTAATAATGCAGTAAAAATTCTAGATCATGGAGTCACAATACAAAAGGAGAATGAAGCCAAGCAGAACAGGTTTTAGTGAGGTAGTGGATAATAGATGCAATGATTAATTGGAGCTAAATTTCTTTTTTTTTAATTGAAAGTATATTTTAATACAATATAGTCTAATTATGCCCCCCGTATACACACCACATTACTTCCATCTGAATTTACCCCCATTCTGTCTCTCATTAGAAAACAAACAGGCTCTAAGGGATATTCATAATATAAAATATAATCAGATTAAACAACAAATCAAAATAAGACAAAACAGAAGGGAAAGAGACCAAGGAAAGGCAAAAGAAACACAGAGAGAGATGCAAGGACACTAATTCTTTTGTTGAAAACTCTGTCTCTTGAAAACATTCTATTCTTAAAGGAGTTACAGAACTCTGACTAAAGAACATTTTATCTCTCATAGAGCTTCAACCAACTCCTTAATGACTGTGTGACTGAGAACACTAGTACTCTATTCATACATACTTAGTGATGTTTTTGGAATTGTGTGTATGGGAATAAAGTAATGCATCACATTTAAGGACAGAGATGACAATATACCCAAGTGAAATACATGCCTTCTAATGGTTAGACTTCAGGAACGGATCTCTAGAGAGCGCTAATGCACACAAAGCATCCAGTAAGGCTCTCCTGGATAAACGACCTGACATTTCAAATCAGTCAGAAGAAATGAACAAGTTACAAAGGATGCTTCATATGAAACCCTATGTATTAGCTGATGACTGGCACATGTCTTGGCATTACATCATTCTCATGGTATGACATGTGACAGTTCTGTGAGGTGCTGATATGCCCAGCATCTAACTTAGAGAGTTATTCTTTCTGAGCCCTCTAGCCAAATCCTAGACAAATAATGCCCTTCTTAGTTTATTTCATTCCAAAGATTGAAACAAAATACATGAAGGAAGAAAAGTGGTTTTCTGTTGGTTTTTAAATATCTGGGTGGTGAGTGCTTGATGAATGATACAACTTTAGTATAAGATGGTATTCATGTCTTCAGGTTCTTTACATATGCTTGCATATTGGTCTTTTTGTCCACTTGCTAAATTACTCCCAGTCTCTCTAGCCATGGAGTAACCGTGTGTGTGTGTGTGTGTGTGTGTGTGTGTGTGTGAGAGAGAGAGAGAGAGAGAGAGAGAGAGAGAGAGAGAGAGAGAATGTGTATATGTGTCTATTGTTGGTCGCTATGGTGTGTGTTTGTGTTCTTAAAGTTCAGTGTGTCAATTGGTAAGATTATTTCAGTCATGTATTTTCAAAAGACACTTGAAAGTGACATGCTAATTTGATATTTCGTACATGTTTTTGAATTTTAAAAGTTTTGAATTCTAAATTAATAAAGTAGCCTTACTTAGGACTTTCACTGAGCTTTGAAAAATAAAGCTTTCAGAAAGTGAGTAGTGAAACCAGACCAGGAAATGACAGGTGAATGTGTTTAAATTGTGTGTTCAAAGTAAAGTATATTCATGAAAATGTCACAATGAAATCTGTTATTTTATACAGTTAATAAATGCTAATGAAATAGTGCTCTCAAAATAGAATGTTAATGGAAAATTGTAATTTTTCTTCTTGTACCATTATTGTATGGTACTGTGGTCATGTAAAGTTCTATGTGATGTAGATTTATTGGGCTGGGATGCATGTTGCAGTAGTAGAAGACGTGATAATATGCACAGTGTCCTTAATTCTATCCCCAGCACATGTGCATTAAACATACACACACACACACACACACACACACACACACACACACACTCCATTGTATCATGATCCTCCATTGATGTTCACAATTTTTATATTACCAACTGGGGACCAAGACTATTTGAGCACTCATTCAAACCATTCCCCTTCCTGTTCAAAACCAGTACAGGTTTATAGTTTTATCGAACTGGTGTGCTATGTTTCTAGGATCTGTACTGCTAAAGTCCTTTTTACATTTTCCAAGAGTTCAGACCTTGGTGTGGTGGGGAGGGAGGACGAGCTGCAGTTCTGGGATGGTGAAGATGGCTTGATATAGACAAGAAGTGTTAGCTTGATGGAGCCAGGAAGACAGGGAACAAAAGAATGTGGCTCTAC
>JADRCH010000052.1:7753376-7769555 GCA_019843965.1 Rhynchomys soricoides | reverse complement strand
GGAGAGCATCTCTCCACTATGGGACTGGTGTAGTTATCAGGTCCTTTCAGAAGAAAGGACAGAGAAGGAATGTTGTCACATTCCATTCAAAGTGCTCTTTTAATGCCTGTCACACTTAACAAAGATCAGGAAGGAGCCAAAGCACAAGCTGAAACAAATACACATAAACAGATATGGACTCTACTATTGTCTCTTAAACTCCTACTTTACATGAGCTATTTCAAGAAATCATATATATACACACACACACACACACACACACACACATATCAAGAAATCATATATATATGTGTATATATGTATATATATTATAAAAAAAAAGAAAAATGAAGTTCATTTTATGTTGTTAAATGAGAAGGTGGAGAATCAGATCTTAACAAATGATATTTAAGAAGTAAGCTTTTTTTTCCTAAAGAACATCCTGTTACCATCTATGCTCAGTCTTTTATATTAATTAGCCTTGTGATTCCTTCATGACAAATTAAACCATGTATTTCAATTCAAAGACTGAAATTTTTTATTGTTAAGATGCTTAAGCATCTTGTCTAGTTTTTGTATATCTTGATTATGTGTGTTTAGTAAGCAAGCTAAACGAGATATTTAATTACTCTGGCAGCCTGATATTAGTGACTATAATTATTTAAGCAACACAAGTTGCCACTCTGGTTGCCAGACCCACAAACTGCCCAGGTGTTTGAAACACACATGTGAACAAAGCCTGGGATGCTATCCTCTTGCGTTGCATTTGAAATTGGAAATCATGGAAAGAAGGGCATTTGGGGGTTTATTTGTTTGTTTGTCTGTCTGTTTTTGATAGTCGTTTATTTTAGAATTTGGAACTTATTCAAGTCTTTCCAGAAATGTTGACCCAAATTAGTCATTTTCATTTCGTGGTCAGTAGGATGTATTTTGCCTGCTCTTGCTTGAATGAAAAAGCCATGGTTGCAAAATGTAAAGACTATAATATGCAGTTAGCCTCTGATAAATGCAGGCCCACACTATGTAAATGATACCTAAGAATTCAGTGGTGTTTGCTCACATGAATGTATAAGTGAGTGCTATTGAACAGCCCCTGTCAAGATACCTTATTGTGGGGGATTTATTTAGTTTTTGTAACGGAATTCCTGGCCTTAGTAAAAGCTAGCATTTGTTGCATAATTAACTCTAGGTTGTTCAAAATAAAAACCAAATGGCTCTCCCCAATCTTGGGTAAAGAATAAACTGAGCCTCACAACTAGGCTGCTGAGTTAAGATATAAAAAAGAAAAGCAAAAGGTAAGAAGATGCAGGAAACAGAATGAGAGTTGGCGTCGCACGGTGGACAGACTTCGGGTACGTTTTCATGGAAAGTGCTCAGCAATGTCAAATTAAAGTTGGCGACTTTTCCAGGATGTTTATAGAACAGGGAAAGTCATCCAATTTCTTTTAAATAATTGAAATACTCATAAATATATTTGATCTCAACAGTCAGTTATAGGCTACTGAGGTTTAGCTGGACACATATGCTTTCTCGGTTTATCAACACAGCTGTTCATCACATACACCCTGTGGTTTACAGATTAGAGTTCTTTTTTATTTTTTTGAAAATGCATTTTTTTTCATACAATATATTCTGATCTTGGTTTCTCCTTCCCCAGCTCTTAAAAGATCCTTACTATACAGCAGTAAGGCTCACTCCGAACAGAATCTTTGTGCAGTGACTACACACAGTCATATTAAATCTGACTTGTATTTTTCCCTCTTTGAACCAGTTAATGTGACCGAAAGAATCAACTGTCAGCCCTTTGAGCTAGAAGTGTGCTACTTAAGCAGGGTAGGCCACATGGGACTTGAGTGGGGAAATGGTTTGCCATGGAGAAATGGAGAGCAGTTAATTCAGGAGAAGTGAAATTCAAACAGGCAAAACACCCAGATCTAGTACAGAAGATTAGAGGCTGCCCGAAAGCAAGCAAGAGTAAAAGTGCCTTTGAAGGGAAGAAAATGGAATTGCCAAAATGGAGAATCAGCAGAATGGTGCTTGTAAGTTACCAGACTTGATGGAAACATGATTACCTTTGGTTCTGATATGAGAAGCAATATTTAAAAGTTATCTTTACCAATCAAAATTTGTAATTGTTTCTGTTTTTCTTTTTTTTTTCTTTTTTTGTGCAAAGCAATAAAACTTTTTAAGTTTTATTTTTTTATTTTTTTTTTTCATTTTTTCATACTTTCTTTACATTTCAAATGTTTCCCCCTTTCCAGCTCTCCCCTTTGGAAGCTCCCCATTCCCTCCCCCTCCCCCTGCCACTATGGGGGTATTCCTATTTACAGTGTCCTTTGCCTTACAGAAGCTTTGTAATTTTATGAACCCACACACTTATGGACACTTGATCTTTGACAAAGGAGCTAAAACCATCTAGTGGAAAAAAATAGCATCTTCAACAACTGGTGCTGGTTCAACTGGTGGTCTACATGTAGAAGACTGCAAATTGATCCATTCCTATCTCCCTGTACAAAGCTCAAGTCCAAGTGGTTCAAGAACCTCCACGTAAAACCAGATACACTGAGTCTAATAGAAGAGAAAGTGGGGGAAAGTCTCGAACACATGGGCACAGGGGGAAAGTTCCTGAACAGAACACCAATGGCTTGTGCTCTAAGATCAAGAATCGACAATTGTTTCTGTTTTTCATGGGAGAAGGTCTTTATGCTGAAGTGTATTATAAAGTCCAAGTTAACCTGTTCAGTCATTATCATAGGAACTCAAATAATTCTATGGACTTCTGCTGGATGGATCTTCTTCTCCTCATTGGTTTTTAAGATATTGCATTCATTCATTCATTCATTCACTCACTCACTCACTCACTCATTTGTGGTTGACAAAATGGTTGGGAGTTCATGTATGCTGGTTACAGGAGGAACTGGTTCTCTCCTCCTATCCTGTGGGTCCCAAGAACCAAACACAGCTCGTCAGCTAATGGACACTAATGCCTTTACCTACTGAACTGTCTTGCAGCCCATTCATGGTTTCCGATGCTGAAGTCAGAAAGGACTAAGGATGTTGTCTTCGTCACTATTCTATTGCTGTGAAGAGATGCTGTGACCATAGCAACTCTTGCAAAGGAAAACATTCATTTAGGGCTGGCTTACAGTTTTAGTGGTTTCCTTCATTGTCATCATGGCAAGGAGTGTGACAACGTGTCAACCGTCATGGTTCTGAAGACACTAAGAGTTCTACATCTGACACACTTCCACCAACAAGACCACACCCACTCCAACAAAGCCACACCTAATTCCTCTCAAGTAGCACCACCCCATAATGACCAAACATTCAAATATATGAGCCTATGGGGAGGGAGCATTCCTACTCAAACCATTGTAGGTACATACAGTGATATAAAAATGTATGAAATTAGATAATATCTATCAATTCTATTAATAACAGAGTATGTTTTGTCATATGCAAAGTCTAAATATGATTTATATACAGGCATCCCATAATATGTGTGTGTTTGTAAATGTAAGCTTTTTATGTGTGTATATACAAATGAATCTGCAATAAGGCTTGAGTGGAAAAAAGAGTGATGTGTAAGGGGAAAAAATCACTTTAGAGGTGCATCTTGAAGCCTTGAGTCATATGTTTAATTATAACAAACTATAATCTTTTTATTATTGCCTGTGTATTACTCAATTTTTGAATTTTTAAAATTCAAACAGTGCTTGCTTGGTGTTAATCCATAGATAACAGACAAGCAAACAATTAATTTGTTTTATTTTGCCTTGGTAGGGAAAATTGTCAGGGTGATTAGTAAATGAACACACCAGATTTAACTGGGAGTTGCTCAAAATAGGTTGTACAGTCCAGAGCTATTTCACTGGCCAAAGTGAGACGATGGATGAGAAAAGACTGCTATCTGCTGAGTCCTGGATTCACATGGAGAGGGAGAGAGACAAGGAACTAAAGGACTTTTCTTTCTAGAGATAGAGACAGAAGATAGGCATCGAGATACTTTCTGTTCTTGCTCAGCTTCTGTTCTATTGTTTGGAAAACAACCTTGTGATAGAAGTGGGAGTAGCCATTTCCCAGTGTATATAGCTTAGGGCTCTACCCAGGTGGATCTTGTCCTCCCTGATTGCAAGACCTGATTTAAGTGCTCCCCTATTCTGTGTGTTGGCACCTGAGCCAAGTAACTCAGAGACTGGAAATTGTGGAGAGTGGACACCTGAAAGAGACATCTCTGTTGCTCCTGCAACAGAAAGCCCGCTGTGTTGTGTGTCTCTCTGAGATGACCCATATCTTGTCAAGGATCTCTTTGCTTTCCTCCATAAGCCACACATGGTCCCTTTGCCTACAAATCCTTAGTTAAAACAGAAGCAAAAGCAAGAAAAAGATCAAATAGAAAGGAAGCATTAGGAGAGGAAATCAGCCCAGCATAGAATAGAAAGGATTTGAGGAGGCCTCACCTGGGGCAGCATCAGCTTCGGTTTTATTCTGTTTGTGTATGCTAATGTGGCTTTTACCTCTACTATTGATATTCATATGGAACCAGTGCTGTGGTTGTTGAGCAGGAGTCACAGCCCTGAAGACATTTGTGTCGATTTGACCTGCACTTCTGCCAATTCCGTCTACTCCAATTTTGAGCAATCTGCTTTGCCTCTTGGAACCTCAGTTTTGTTGATTGTTTTGACCAAAACAACAATATCACATATTATCCAGAAGAATGAATTAACTACATTGATGTAAAATTTGCCAAAGAAGTGTTTGAGGGAGAATACGCACTTAATAATCCGTGCTTCTGTAGTTTAAAAAATCTGAGTTCTCTGGAAACAAACAAAAAAGTTTTGTATTGTATCCACTTTCTTCCTGCCCTGTTGTTTCAGAGAATAAGTGGTAGGAACTGACCAATTGCCTGTGATGAAGCAACTGAGGGTAAACTGGAAGAGATCAGGGAGTCTGGAGGAGGAAAACCACCTTCCCAACTAGTACCTTATAATCTACAGTGCTCATGACTGGTCTTGAAGTATGCATGCATTTTCATGAGCATATCAACAGTGAGGGTCAAGATTTGCTTTCATTAGATGATAATAAATAGGCTCTTTGGTTATACATACACCCTTTTGCCGCTTCATCAGAATTAGGAGGCTTGATAAAAAAAGCACATGCCTGTCCAGGATTTTCTGTCCTGATCATCTGGACTCGGGAAGAAGCCCAGGAACAACGTGTGTCCTCTCCAGACCTCCGACTTACACAGTCGCCATGTGTGAGTCCCCTAACTCAGTTTATGACGTCCATCTTTAGTCCGTGTGTGTTAGCACGTGGTAGGAATGAAGGGCGTGTCCAGGTGGCATAAATAGTAAGAAGCAAGTTAGATAACTGCTTTGTCAGTACATTCTGTCTGTACCCTTGTTTTATATGCGTTTAACAGTAGTAATAAAAATGAAAACTGTATTCTTTATCCCCAAGTGTTCCCATTTCAAACCACGAGCGCTTTAAACAGCAATTAATAGGTTGGGTTTTCCTGCTGGCAGTGTTCCTAGAGACTGTTGGATCTGGGAAAAGTTACCTGGAAGAATCCTACTGCCTCACTCTGTAAAGAAGTTGAGTTTCCTTTACAGATATAAATGCGTGTGATGTCACCTGTTTTTGTGGCATTTCTCAGTAGCATTTAAAGAATTCTAGCTTGTGATTCCAGGAAATTCTTTGTCCTGATTTTATTTTTTTCTAAGGGAATTATTTTTATCACCAAGAGCAGTATCAGTTATATTAGAATATTTTAGACTGATTTCTTACATGAAACATACCAAACTTGATCATGGAAGCTTTTATTCAGATGATGAATCAGTTCTCATTGCTTTGCATCCCATATGGGCTACATATCATGGAGTGTACATGGAAAGTCACAGCCCTGTGAAATTCTTATTTAAAACCAGTGGTTCATCTGAACGAAGTGGGTGGAGCTTCAGGGTGACACGTCAGAGAAAACTCAGCATGAAGCAATTTAAAATTAGAAGCCCTTGATGAAAGATGAGACCTGTTTTAAACCACTTGGTGAGCCCCACCTTTTAAAGGCAAGATTGGACTCCAGAGGACTGCTGAGCAGTCATGGGAGGACAGTCTGTCTCCTCCCGTTCGGTTTGTGATGGTGTTAAATAAAGCTGTGACCTCTGATTATCACCGGGGCATTTCCACTGGCAGAGTGCCATGGAATAGCACATATTTGTCAAGCAGTTTGATCTAGATGCAGAGACTGTCTGAGCTTCTAACGCTGCCTACTGTAAATACTGTACATACAGTAAAAGAGACATTTTACCTGTGTAACAGGTAAGAGAAATCTCTGTGATTCCTGTGCACCACTGCTCTCTCACACATTACCTGTTTCATGAAGTCCATGCCTAAGTTAGTCCCTTTGGTGTTTGCTTAAATGAGGATGTGAACAGGCACTGAGGAGAAACATCATCAAGTTTCTTATAAACACCCATGTATATAATATTCATGCTGCCTCATAAAGGAAGGCTTTCATTTTTTATAATTTTATTTATTTATTTAGGTGCCTCTGTGTGACTGAGTGTGGACTAGCGTGTGTGTGTATGGAAGACAAAGGGCATGTATATGCGGAAGTCAATTCTTTCCTTCTACCATGTTGCCCAGGGTTGGAGATATGGAACTCAGGTTGGCATGATTAGTGGCAATCGCCTTTACTGGCGGAGACATCTTGCCAGCCCAGATTTTTTGTTGTTGTTCTTTGTTTAAGGTAATATACTAAAGACATTGAACTAAAGTATTGGCTTCTGTCTTAAAAGTCCAAGAAGGGATATTTAAAATATGTGATGTGAAAAAAATGTTTAGCTATGACTTTTCTTTCTTGATCATCTGTAATAACTGCACAGACAACATATAATTCAAAATCCACAGGAATCATGACTAGACTATGCAAATTGTGCCTCAGTCAATGAAGGGGAAAAGATGGCTGTGTTAAAGAAAAATCAGTAGGAGACAGAAGCATGCACCTTAGATTTAAACACTTTTGCCTACTTAATGATCCATAAGCAAATGCCCTTCCTGCCCCATGCTAACTCACAGAGAATAAATCTCATTCATACCCCAGAACAGGCCACTCTGAATATCATGTGACTCCAAATGCTGGACTCAGCTTATTGGATCAAATGGAGAGCTGACTAGTCTGAATTAAAACCAATATGGGGAACTAACATTTTAAGAGCTTATGGACTGAGGAACAGGGGAAAAAAAATACATATCCATGTTATAATGCTGAAATGGAAGTTACAGAAAAGGATTAGGTAAAGTCATAAGGGATGGAGAACAGGACAAGCCTTCAGGACAGCCCAGCAAAGCCCTGCATCTTCAGATACAAAGAAGGGAGACCTGTGCTCTGGTCACCTCCAGAGTTCTCAGAACCTGACCTAACTTGGTCTCAGTTCTCTGACTTGCCCTCATGAATCCACTTTTGCTACTTCTTATACCTTTCATGTAAAGAACAGGGGAAAAAATGCCTTTTACATTTTTTCCCTAAAAGTTAATTTCTAAAAGAAAGAATTAACATTTGATATTTTTCATCGAACTTTATAGGCTATATTAGTTACTTTTCTGTTACTCTGATAAAACATCCTAGCTTTCCACTTACAGAAGGAAACCTTTATTTGGGTTTAATGCTCCAGATGAACAGAAATCATCATCATCAAGGCAGGGAAGCTTGGCCACGGCAAGGAGTTGGCTACTAGAGAAACAAGCTAAGAGCTCACTTCTTAAACCAAAAACACAAGCAGAGAGCTGTCTCAAAATGTTAGGAGTCTTTGAACTTTCACTGCCTACCTCCAGTGATGGACTTCCTCCAGTGGGGCCACACCTCTTAAATCTCCCAAACAGCACCATCAAGCAGGGAGCAAGTATTCAAATGCCCAGGACTATAGCAGGCATCTCATTCAAACTACTACACAGGCCAATGCTTCTGTTGTTAATGTCAGCCCCTTTATTCCTAAATTACAAGACCCTAGCAATGGAGCAAATAAACTTTCACCGAAGTCTAGGCTAATTTTTCCGCTGTTTTCACGTGGAATGAACTCTACTCGTAATCACATGTTAAAGTAAACAATTTGTTATCAGTCCCTTGTATTTCTGAAATACATGAGCCTGATAGTCAATATAATGATGTCACGTAATATGGTTGGAATCTATCAATCAAAATTAAATCAAAACACTGAAAACATTAGAATGTGTGTAAGAGGGGAAGGAAAAGAGAGGTAGGGGCATAATAAGTGTGCTGGTCACAGGACACCTTACTGAATCAGTTCTCTCTCATTTCTCCATGTGAGTCTCAGGGATCGAACTCAGTTCCTGAGGCTTGACAGCAAGCACCTTCCCCCACCAAACTATCTCATTGGTCCGATTTTAACCAATTCCAAATTGTACCCAGAATTTTGTTTTGAGACATACCAAAAACCACTGGTTATTTTTTTTTAAAAGCATTATGAGAATGATAAAGTTAACAGATGGGACCCTCTTGTGGGTATCTGAGATGTTTCCCTCTGTGACAAGAAAATTGACATCAGAGTTAGGTATCTCGTGGCTGTGTCTCAGCTTTGGTCTGTCTTCTTCTTAGTTTGATCTAAATGTCAGTACTTCTGGCTATGTATTATCAGCTAAGAGACACAGAGTGATGCTGCTAATGTTTATACTCTGCCAACCCTGGTGACCCAGTGTTGAAAGACAGAATTGTGTCCAAGCTCAGGGAGAAGGAGATAAGTAATTACTAAATAATCAAGCAAATCCACAGAAATAATTTTGGTTATGTGATTATGAAGAGACCTGTGAGATTCAGGAAGTGACAAGGTACGGATGGATGACTTAAAGTGATGAGCACCATGGGGCATCAGGAGCAGAGGTGAGCAACAGGTGCAGGCCTAAGAGAAGCCTCAGTAATGGGCAAAAGGAAGGCCACAGTAGGGGGGCAAGATAGGAAACTGTATAAAGTAGGTGGGGGGAGGAGGGGATCAGAGAATATAAAGCCTCAAAGGCCAGGAAAGCCAATTTAAGGTTACTCCATGTGCTGCAGGAAGCCATGGCAGGCTTTAAAAATGGGAAAGGAAATAATCCGATTTCATTTTGCAAAGCTCTTTCTTGTGGCAGTGTGGCAAAGGGATTACAGGAGCCCAGAATAGAATGAGAAGTATCCCAAAAGTCAAAACAAACAAAAATTTAAAAAGATAGCAACGTAGACATGAGAAGAGGAGCCGGAAAGACCAAAACTTAAGTTTTTAAGTTTTTATCTTAACAATGTAAACTGGACTTTAAAGATATGCTCATTTGTGTGTGTGTGTGTGTGTGTGTGTGTGTGTGTGTGTGTGTGTATAACATAGACATATTACAGATGCAGTACACTGAGAGCTTTAGAACCATATAAGGACTGAAAACAGGCTTTCCCACTCCTGGAGCACAGAGCTGACGCTGGAGATGACAGCATCAGCTACTTTTCCCTCAGGGGGGAAAAATGGCTGAATCTTTCTTATACTCCATCAGCCATCCCCCTTCAGCTTGGATCTGTTCTCTTCTGAGTAGGAGCTGAGTTTAATATGAGAAGGAAGAATCTCACACGTTCTCTGAATAACAAAGAGAAGTAAAACATATTTACAATGAGGAAAACAAGTTGAATTTCTGATGGATATTTCAGGGTGTCAAATAGCACACTTGTCTTTTAAAGACTGTTCAGGCTCAATGGAGCCTCTGATGAACTGGTCACTATTCTGCTGGAAGCCACTCAGAAATCACACTTTTAAAAAATCTTTTCTTGAGTTTAGGGCAGCTATCATGTCTCATTCCTGTCTTCCTTTGCCCCCAGGAAGTGACACAGACCTAAAATAGAGGTGACTCTCTCATCCGATAGCATCCTTGTCTTGCTTACCTTCATTCTATAACTTGAGTGAAAAGCGTTTCTGATTTTGAGACCCCCCAAAATAAAGGCATTACTCAGCATCCTGAATGAGCCTTTTAAAACTTGTGGTACATTTATAGAATGGCTGTAGCACTAGTCCAGTCTCTAATCCCGTATACAATGTGCTTGCTTTTGCAAACCTGTATACTTTCACATTGGCAAAACCTATTTCTAGTCAGAGAGCTCATTGAACGTGCTGTCTGAGTAAGGACTCATCACATTCTGTAGGCTAAAGTAAGACTTTTGAAGACTCTTGTTTTATAATTTTGATTTTATTTTGTGTGTACTAAGTGTGTCTGTGCACCCCGTGCATGTCTGGTTCCTGTGGAGGTCAGAAGAGAGCATCAGATGCCGCAGAGTTTTGCAAAACTGTGAGTGGCCATCGAGCTCAGGACCTATGGAAGAACAGCCAGTGCTCTTCTCCCACGAGCGAACCCCAGCCCTGCTTTTGAACGCTTGTTGTCTTAGTTGCTTCTGTAAATGTTTCAACTGACTTTTCTTCTAAAAAGTCAGATCAGGATACTGATCAGCCAGATCGTTATCCTTTGAAGTATGAGTATTTATAATATCCTATTATGCCATGTATTTTCTAGTCATTTTTAAAGTTAGAAACTGTCACATTCCTTATGTAACAGAGGGATACATAACACACAGTCATGCTATATGTGTTGAGAGAATAAAGTTGTGAATATATATAAAGGTTAAAAATCCCCTCTTAAAGGAAAATATTAAAACTAAAAAGTCCCCATAGTTTCACTTCCCGTTTTACCTAATTTTGTATTCACATCTAACCTCTGCACACGATTTAATTCAACCACTGCTTCCTGAACAGCCCCTGCATCTCAGGCAGTTTGTTAGCCTTGGGGGAGACAAATGATGAGCAAGACATGTTCCTAGCCAGTTCTAGTTTACAAGCTGAGTTCTGGTAAGAGGTATGTAAAGTCATGGTCTCAATGTCCCGTCAAACATAAATCAAGGAAGCACAAAAGGCTGTGAGCACCTGGGAAAGGAAGTTCCTGAGCCTTTCTGGACAAATCCCAGGCCCTTCCTTAAAGGATGTGTAATGAGGTCAAGGTTGCTTCAGCATTGCTAGCTGGAAATTGCATTGCAAAGAGATACACGACGCTGGGCATGGTGGCAGGTGGCTGACACAAACCTTCTGCTGCAATTCCAAGGCAGCCTGGTCGACAGAACCAGACCCTGTCCAAAAGACAAAGCAAATGAGCCATGTTATAAAGATGCAGTAACAACATAAAATGATATGCTATTGGCAGGACTTATCCTTGAGAGGGGAGGCACTGATGCCTCAAAATTGCACTTGAAACCCATACATGCAAATACACCTTGTACTATCACTGATGTAGGAATGCGTATGCATGTAAACCTTTTAAGTAGGGCAATGTTATAGTCAGTTTGCCTTTTAACAATGATAATATGGCAAACGGCATAGATATAGGAGGAGAAAGGTCTCTTATAAATTGTAGAAAATTCATACTTATTTGCATTTGCAGCCACATACATGTACTAGCTTGTCTTCACATACACGCACTTCTATTGTGAGCATATCTTTCCTGGCTCCAAATGATGCTCATAATCCTGTTAGTGTCAATATAATGTCTCGTCATGCTGAATCATAATTACTAAGTCAGTTTTTAATGGTGATTGTTTAGCTTAGTTCTGTTCTTTTTCTGGTAGAGATGATGGGTTTTTTTCCTATTCTGTAGGATGCCACTTTTCTCCAGTAATGATGTTCTTTACCGAAGCATTTTATCTTCATGAGGTCCTACTTATTAATCCTGTTTCAGAGATTCTTGAGAGAATTATTAAATAGTAGTTTAGGGTCCTTCATCCTAGTGCCAGAATCTGAAGTATTTCCTACTAACCTTTTTTTCTCAAGAGATACTAATGTTAAAATTTCCTCATGTAAAGCATGAATCTTGATACTGGGCACACGGTACTGTATGAATAAACTTTGCTTGTTCTCACTGTGCGTCATGGGATAGTAGGTCAGTACAGACACACTCCAGACTGATACAACATAGCTGCGCACACAGCCTGTAGACTATCAAGTGGAGAAGAATTCTACCTTTTCTCCCTTTGAGGACTCATTCTCCCATGTCTGATACTAAAGGTCAGTAGACTGTCATCCTCATCCTTGCATCCATTAGCACACCATCTTAGATTCAGAATGGGATGAAAACCTGAACCATCCTGAGCTTGGATTTACAGAGCCCAGTAGCTCTGCCACATCCTTGTCCTATAGGGTTGGAGATGGGGCAAGCCAGGACTGAAGCCCACACAGGAGCCCTCCAACATGCATATCCCAATGCCATGCTCCCTTTGTCATCGCACTGTCTGATTTGAACTGTAGTAACTTAATGTTCGCCCTCCAGGGATTAGCTGCTGTCAGTAATGATGCTTAAAATACTCTGCTCACCATATAAATGTGAATACACCTCATCTTAAAGCTCATCACTGGAAGTTATATTTTCTTACGGTTGAGTAGTATTAAAACCACCAATTCTGTGCTGAGTGGATTAAGAAATTATAGTAATAAGTTAAGAACAGTCTGGTTTGTAAAAAGTTTATTTCCTAACAGAGAGGCTTGTGCATAACTGGCAAGCATTTTCACACACAAAAATACAACTTACAGGCAAATTTATTATTAAAATCAGGGACCTTTACAGTCACTGGCCTATTACAATTATAAAAACTGAGAGCAGTGTGCCATCATGTATATCTTTATAAGTAGCAACTGAGTATAAAATCGGTTAATCCTTTTGTAAGCATATAAGAACATATGCTTGGGGCCTGGGAAGATAGTCCCACTAGTACAGGGAATGTGGAAGACGGGGATAGTAGGTGATGCACATGAACCCAGCACAGGCATCACCACGCTCTGTAGCCAGCTGCTTGAGCGGAAGAGGTGAACTCTGGCTTCAGCAACAGACCTACCTGTCTCTGGAAGAAATGTGGAGAGTGATTGAGGACGACACCCCGTGCCAACCTCTGGTCTCCACATGCATATACAAATGTATGGTGGATTCAGGTGAGAAAATTTGATAATTTGACGAGAATAAGCTGTTTCCTATCTTTTATAGGGAAAATAAAATTTTTAATTGAAAAATATTGTACACAATATATTTTGATCATTATTTTCACTTCCTTTAGCTCCTCCCAGGTCCTCCTCACCTCTCCACCCACCCAGCTTAATATGTTCTCCTCTTCCCTCCCTTCCTTCCTTCCAACAAACAAACAAAACTAGTAATTTTTAAAGTGATAATAATTAGAATGATTTAAGCTTAAGTAAATCTTTCCATTATAGACGGGAGAAATAGTAACTACTCAGGTGTACATAAGTTTGAAGCAAATCCTTAACAGTAACTTGCATGTGGCTTGCTGATATTCAGCCATATCTTGATATATCACTGGTAGAAGTTTTAACTTTAAAGGAGACAAAGCTCTCTAATACGTTTAACATGAAAGAAGTCATGCTTCATTTTCTTAAAAGGAAATCCATAATTCAGAAATATAGACATTCAGACCAACCTTCTCTTTTCCAACTGATCTTGAATTGCTATAGCCTTATTGGGATGCTTATTTATTTACTTTTTTTTTAGTTTGAAATTCATTGAAGCTTTCATAATCAGTAAAAGCCATAAAATACCAGAGATAATATGACTTTTTACCCTTATTCAGGAGGTGTGTGTGGTGTGACTGCACATGCATGCATGTGCAAAAAGCCATGCAGTAGACAATTTAGTAGTATTCCAGAGAGACAACGAAAATGCCACTGAAAACAACAAATACATTTTCTGATCATGTGCACTGTAAACTGACAGCAGCAGACTCAGGCCGCAGCAGGGAAAACTTAGGGATATTTAAACATCAATTCTAGAAAGTGTTACTAAATTACTAATTTGTTATTGACTGAATCAAAAGCTTGGGAATAAAACAAGTGCTCCTCTTGATTGATATTTTAAAATGAAATTGCCCTGTAGGCATCTCTTCGGGAAGCATTGTCTCTGAACTTCTACGTGAGAAATAATCTGTCAATGTCTTGATCGACTTAAGCCTTTATTCGCATAAATGAGGAAACGTGATGTTGGAAATGAGCTTTCTACAGAAACTCAGCTACTTGCACACACCAGAAAGATTGGTGGTAGAAAGAAGGAAGCTGAAAGCATTTGGGAGAAAATAGCTTCTAGAATACTCTGTAGTAGTAAGACACTGAAGACTCCAGTTCCAATCCTTTTGATCCCTTTTGCCCCTGTTCCCCCAGCTGTTTCTGCACAGCCAGCTGTTCCTGTGTGTGGGGCCAGCCTGGAGCAGCACCTTCTCCTTGAAGGAGACTCTGACCCTCTGAGGAGTAATTCCTTGTTTCTCCTGCCTTCTCTTAGTCTTTGTAAATTTATCAACACACCCCAGGTTGTTTGTTTTGCTTTTGTTTTGTTTGTTTGTTTTGGGTTATTCCATGTACAGTATAACTTTGGCAGTATAATGTTCTAGAACCTTTGGTGAGATAATCAAAATGGTGGGAGTAACAAGGATTCTTTCTAATCTGTAGTAAGTGACCAAATGGGACAAATGTTGGAGGCCCTGCTGCCTGGCTGACTGTTTTGCAGGACAGTGGATCAGTTGTTCATTAGCTTTTCCAGGCAGGGAGAGACCCAAAAGTCTTATTGGTGCTCAATTTCCTTATCCATCATGTCAACAGGGTAAATGTTGGTTGAGACACATTACACACAGGTATACTTCTTCGTAAACAGGATGAATGTCTAATATCAGATTTGCTAAGGCCTTAAGGATTCTGGTATCAGAAACAGATTTATGCTTTAAATTATGTTCCTCAGAAACATTTGCATTTGTTATTTTTCTCAGCCCCCCTATGTTTCATACAGAATTTATAATTCAGTTCTCTAAGCCCATCTATTAACATAGCCAAACTCATATACAGATACCATCTAGGAGCTTTGACCATATAGGGTTAGAATTACTTTACAAGATATTAGGTGTGTGTGTGTGTGTGTGTGTGTGTGTGTGTGATAATTACCAAAATGCTGATATTAGTAAAGAATATGTTAGTAACTCTAACATACAAGAGTGCATTATGAAAAGATAAAGAGTCTCAAATTGTGAATAGTATTTGTGGTCAGCTTGGATAGATGAAGTACAAAGTTATTATTATAAACACTAAATATATGGATTATCTTTGTTACAAGCTAGTGATCATCTCATCCTTCTACACTTCCTTCTTATTTTTGTGATAAGTGTTTGGGGTATGTGTGTGTGTGTGTGTGTGTGTTCGTTCACCCATGCTGGTGTTTAAAGGCAAAGGTTGATGTTGGGATTTTTCTTCAATATCTTCACCTTGCTTCTTGAGACAAGCCTTCTCAATGGACCTAGAGCTGGGACTTCACTATTTTGTCTATACTGACCAGCCTACAAGTCCCAGAGATCTACCTGCCTGCACCCCTCAGTCTTGGGGTTACACATGCATACCTCCAGTCTTAATTTTTTTCTGTGGATCCTGGGGATTCACATTCATGTCATCATGCTTGTTCAGCAAGTCCTTTACCAAGAGTCAACTCCACAGCTCCATTCTCTCTCGTGTTGTCTGGCCTTTTTAATGGAAGATTATTGTTGTCCAATTCAGAGCCAAGACTGTACCAGACTCCTCGTCCAGATCATTTACCTAGACATGAGTGCCTCCCTCATCTGAGTGAGACAACAGATTCCATTTCAGGGGCTGCATATCTAAGAGACCAGAGGGAGCTTGGTACTTTGGATTGATTGTAAGTGTTTAATGATGTGGTTTTTACTGAATAACACAACATGTGTCTATCAGCTGCTGAGTCTTCCTTCAAAATGTTGTGCATTTTTGTATTACCTCATCCCTGTTCATGTGCCCAGAAGGATTTGTGTAAGTTGAGCTAAGAGGAGGATATATAGTTATAAGTCACAGAGACCCTAGTAATGTCTGGGTAGATTGTCAAAAATGGTTGACAAAAAGATTGTCCGAAAGTGATATACTTTGAGAAGAGATGGGCTACCCAGTTTTCAATGCGTAACAGCCGTAGAGTCAATTCTTGAGATTTCCATGGAGTCCATGAATGGTTCATACCCCACAGACACATCACATACAATGGCTCACACCCCAAAGACACATCACATACAGTGGCTCACACCCCACAGACATGTCACATACAATGGTCACACCCCACAGGCATGTCACATACAATGGTCACACCCCACAG
>JADRCH010000052.1:7739532-7753366 GCA_019843965.1 Rhynchomys soricoides | reverse complement strand
AGGCATGTCACATACAATGGTCACACCCCACAGGCATGTCACATACAGTGGTCACACCCCACAGGCATTTCACATACAATGGCTCACACCCTGCAAGCATGTCACATACTATCACGGGAAAGCCTCTCCCGCTCTTCCTTTTTTGTTGTGTTCTCACATGAGTGCTGGGGATTAATCCCCTGTCCTCATGCTTATGTACGATGCATGTTATTGACTGATCCATCTTCCCTAAAATTAACGCCATTGATTTTCAAATTCAGCGTTCCCCAGAGAGAGAACACTTTGGTTGCTTCAGTGAGCATCCTTGGGGACATCAAGGAATTCTGGTGTCAGGTTAGTTATATCTTGATGAGGTGGGAACACTGAGAACTAGATTATTCTCAGAACTCTACTTTTTAAAATGTGTGTGTACCATGCATGTCATGTATTGTGAAGGATGATCTAGTGGCTGAACTCAGACCATCAGGTTTGATAGCAAATACCTTTATCAACTGTTCCATCTCCCTGACCTATTAGTGGAACTCTATTTAAAGGGGATGGAGTTGTGTGTTAGCCTGTTGGTGTTTCTGTACCTTAAGAAGTGGGTTTTAGTAAGCCTGATTAAAGGACATCATCAGTTGAGCTGTAGCCCTCCATTTTACAACACAATTTGACAACCACTTCCTAATGGCTGTGAACGAATAGAATTGATGTCTATTCTCTCTCTCTCTCTCAGGAGCAAGTCAAACATAGCATAGTAAAATTATAACCTTACATGACCCCATAGAATAAGCCAGGATGTTCATTTCATTTCATTTTCTTTCTTTCCTCCTTTAATTAATTGATTAATTAGTTTATTAATTAATGTTGCCTCCTGATTGCACCCTGCTCCCTCCTCTTTTCCCAGTCCCACCCTCATAGACACCTCTCCCATTCCCCCTTCCCTTTTAACTCTGAGAAGGAAAGCCCTTCCAATGGGTACCAACCTGCCCTGTCATATCAGGTAGTAGCAGGACTAGGTGCATCTCCTTTGATTGAAGACAGACAAGGAAGCCCAACTAGGGAAAAGGGATCTAAAGGGAAACAATAGAGTCAGAGTCAGCCTCTGCTCCATTTCAAAGGGGATCCACATTCCATTTCATTTTCCACTAGACCGTAATGCCTATGACTAAAAGGAAAGAAAAAAATGAAAAGAAAATCTGCTTTTACAACTGGTTGATATGTAACGAATTGTTGTCCTTCGATATTATTGTATGGGTAGTTTTCTAAAGACCTATGGAACCCACAAAGAGAAACAGGAATGACAAGTTCTATTTCCTGTCAGTTGCATTGTGTGCTGTAGTTGTCCACTCCAGTGTCCATCATCCATGCTGACCTCAAACACTGGTTATGTCTTTGCTCAATTTTGTTTTCTTAGAGTAAAATACATGTGACATGTGATTTATCATCGTAATCATTTTGCAGTCTACAGTTCACCCGGCATTAAGGTTCTGTGAACATCATCATAGTGCATCTTCAGAGCTCTTTTTATCTTAACAACTGAAACTGCATATCCATTACTTCATGGCTTCAATCAACCAATGGTTATTATTCATTTTGTCTCTACGATTTTATTATTACAGGTACTTCATGTAAGGACCTCGTAGAGTATTCGTTTTGTTTATTTCCTTACAGGGTTGTTTCACTTATCAATATCGCTGCGGTTCATAGATGGTGTAGCATGTGTCAGAATTTCTTTTTAAGGTTGAATACTATTCCTTTGTATGCATTTAACACATTTTGCTTACCTCTTCATTTGCTAATGGGCACTTAAGTTGTTCTAGCATTACCAGTGTTGCTGCTGTGGAATTAGGGTTAGACGTATTTCCTTGAGATCCTACTATCTACCCTTTTGGGTATCTATACCGAGAAGTGTATTTGCTAGATCATGTGGTGAATTTCCTTTTAATGCTTGAATCACTACCACTACTGCTTTTTAGATTTTATGATCTTTCATTCTCACTAACAGTGTACAAGAATGTTGATTTCTTCACTTCTTCAATAGCCTTGTAATTAGTTTAATTAATGATAGCCACCCTAACTACAGTCTGGTGGTGTGTATCTCACTGTGGTTTGCTTTGTATCACATTTGTTTTAAATGTCCTCACTATAGCCTATCACTTGCCTTCAGGAAACATTCCTTTTTTATTTATTTGCTTTTGCTTTTTACAATGTTATGAATGAAATCCAGGACCTCAGATACACAGGCCAGTGCTCTACAGTGAGCTATGACCCAGCCATAGAAACAAGCATTGATATATATCTTTGGAAAACATTGCCTGAGCTCTTAATTAGACATTCAGTCATTCTGTAAAGTATCTTATTAAACCTGTCATATGACACGTACATGATAGACAGACAGACAAAATGACTGACTAAATGAATGAATGAATGAATGAATGAAGTGCCAAATGTGCTCATTTAAGAAGCTCAGTCATGGGAGTGTAAAAATGGCTCAACAGTTATGAGCACTTGCTACTGCAAATGACTGCTGTTCAAATCTCAATATTCACATAAAATTGCCCACAACTGCATGTAACTCCAGCTCTTGGGAATCTGATTCCCTCTTCTGGGCTCCTTGGGCACCTTCATGTACATGCACATACACACAGGAATATACACACATAATAAATAGTAAATACGCTAAAAAAGGTCAGTCTTCTTAGTAGACTCACCTTTTCTCTTTTCTCTTTTCTTTTCTTTTCTCTTTTCTTTTGCTTTACTCCATACGTGCTTAATTGTGGTGAACAGTCAACAGTTTTCAACTGTTTGTTTGACAGAGACAGAAAAACAACTTTAAGAAAGAGAACTCTTGGTAGTAATTTTACACATGTTTATGAAAGACCTGAAATAAGAAAAACAGAGTTGGTATGGGCTTTAGAACTGAAGGAGGACGCAAAAGTGATCAAAAATAAATCAGAATGAAATGAAAGAGGGTGGATTGGGCATGGATGTGCATGCCTGTGTGCATGCCTGTGTGCATAGATGTGGACATGCCTGTGGACATGCCTGTGTGCAGGTCTGTAATCGCAGCACTTGGCAAGTAGTGACAGGAGAGTCCTTGAGTAACATCAGGCAGGAAAGGAGTATTAAGTGTCCTTCCCATTTCACATCCCTTCTCTACTCAACAACTTCAAGAGGAGTGATGCCCATGAAGATAGCTTCATTCTAATTTCCCACTGTCTAGCCCCTCACCTTGTAGCTTCTTTCCTGGACTAAGCTAGATGTTTGAATACAGCAACTCCAATAGCCTGTCTCTTCTTAGTTAGATCATGTCCACTGTAGTTCTTAGTGTGCCTCAGCTCACTGCCCCATGCAAAGATCAGTAAAAAAATGTCCTTAGGCCATCTATTAAAGAAAACCTGTGGCCTTTTTTAAAAAGTGTATTTTATTACTTTTAATTATGCACGTGTGTATATGTGTGTGGCCATATAGCAGAATGTAAGTGCCCTCGACGGCTGGAGACATCGATTTCTCAGGAGATAGACTTATAAGTGGCCATGAGTTCACTGACATAGGCTCTGGAAACTGAACTCAGATCCTCTGCTAGGGTGGCATGTGCTCTTAGCCCTGTCCCCAGCCCTGTCTCTGTAGCTTTTTTTATTCCCATCATTTTACATGATGTCCATGATGAGCAGCTTATCTAGACAGGCTCGGGTTATCTGCTACTCTGAGGTATCATAGAATATTAGGTATCCAGTTATTAAATAGCATATGTACATGGATGATCTTGGGGAGGGCATTGGCGGAGAAGCTAGACCTGTGTGTTCAATTCCTTCCCAGTTGGCTAGTGTGGTACTCCTACACCTGCCACTGGAGCCGGTACAGTTCAGGCTGACCCACCTGGTTTTGTATCTGGCCAGAGACATTATAAGATATATGCAGAAATTCTGAATGCTGACTGAGAACTTTGAGACTTTGTAAGGACACAAAATAGGCCAAGTTTCAAAGAGTCACTGAGCATAAAAATATTCTGTCTGTGTTTGGTTATATTAAAAGAAACATGTGTTCCATTCATAAGAAATGAAATAATAAGCAACCGATTTTCTTTCCAGCATCATAAAACATGTTTCTCTCATCTCAATCTCTAATCTGAAAATGTATCCTGTGTTGAATAGAATGAGTAGTTTTTGCATTTATAGTCAGACATGACTTAGTCATGGCTGAACTTTGAAAGAAAACATGAAATACTTGTCTGGTTCTTGCCTCTTTTGCTTAAGATGATCTCTACTCCTATTCATCTTCCTTCAAATAACATAATTCTGGTTTTTTTTTTCTTTATGGCTGAATAATACTTGATAATGTGTGTATGCATTTAAAAGTGTGTGTGTCTGTGTGTGTGTGTTTGTGTGTGTGTGTGTGTGTGCATGCATGCTTGTGTTTCTTTGTTATTCGCCTCTTGATGGACATTTAGTCTGATTCCATATCTCCTCTAATGTGACATTGTAGCATTAAATGCAAGTGTGTCTCGGTGGGATTTATTCCTTTGTGTATATATCCGAGAGTGATCTAGCTAGATTATTTGACAATTCTGTTTTTCACATTCTGAGGAACTTCCATACTGATTTCCATGTAGCTGAATTCATTTTTTTTTTAAATGATAATGATTCTGACCAGAATGAGAAGGAATTTTAATGTAGGTGTGTATGTATATGTGCACACATGTGCAAGTGCAAGCCAGTATGCTTATAGAAGTCAAACTCAGGTGGCTTAGAGCTCAGCAAATAGGCCAGTATTGGGAATTGGTTCTAATGCTTTGTCTTATTTCAGCTTCCAAAAGCCACACTTACAGACCCAAGGGTCCTTGCCCCCAGCTGCCTTCCATTGATATTAAAGAGTTTTCATGAAGCCAATGGCTGGGCAAAAAGATGGGGTGGGACTTTGAGATTGTGTGGACAAAGGACCAAGAGAGAGGGAAGGAGAGGGAGATTCTCCATGACTGGGAGGAGGGAGAAGGATCAGATTTAAGAGCTGCAGGAGAGAAAGCATCCCACAAAGTAGGTGGAAAGGGAATGCGACTCTATGGGGGAGCTGCCCAAAAGGCAAAAGGGCAGCAAAGATAAAATACAAATTTAGAAGGTGTTAAGCCAGGAATACATGCAGGAAGTATGTCCTAGCTGCAGGGAGGTTTAGAAATGTCCAGCCATTGAGCTAGTCAAGGCATATCAAAATTAGTCTTTCATTCGTGAATCCAGAGAACTCTAGTTCAGCATGCATATAACTGCAGCCAGGAGCCGAAGCAGTTTAATTAATTCACTGCTACTCAAGCCCATCCTTCACTTGCCTTACTGTATCTTCCAAGCTCTGACAATATAAGTGGATTTGTGGGATGGAAATCTTTTCCACTTGCACGCAAGGGAAACACTGTATCAGCTGAGCCACTGAAACAGCTCCCCAGTCCTCACTGTAACTTTATGTACGTTCCCTTCATGGCTAAAGGTATTTAAATGTGTAAAGGTATATAAATGTATTTATTAGCCCTTCTACTTCTTTTGAGTTGCCCTTGTTCAATTCATTTGTTCTTTTATCAATTGGATTACTTGTGCTTCGGGTGTTTAATCTTATATATTCTGCATATTGATTCCTGGGTAGATGAATAGTTTTCTCCCATGTGGTAGGCTGCCTGTTCACTATGGTACTTGCTGCCTTTGCTTTGTGGAAGCTTTTTGATTTGATAACAATCCCATTTGTCAATTTCTGCTATTATTATCTTAGCTTTTAACCTCTTATTCTGAAAGATGAAAGGGCTTCTCCTACTAGATTCAAAGTTTCAGGTCTAACATTAGGTTTCTTTTTCCGTCTTGTATTTATTTATGGATATGAGTTCACTATAGCTATCCTCAGACTCACCAGAAGAGGGCATCAGATGACATTGTAGATGGTTGTGAGCCACCATGTGGTTGCTGGGAATTGAACTCAGGACCTTTGGAAGAGCAGTCAGTGCTCTTAACCACTGAGCCATTTCTCCAGCCCCCTCTTTTTCCATTTTGTTTGAGTTGATTTTTTTACGCTGGTTAAGAGGTAGAGATCTCAACTTTCGAGTCTAGTGAAGGGCTCTCTCTCCTCTTCTGTGTGGTTTGGTCCTTTCACCATCAGTTAGAAGACTGCAGATATGTGGGCTTATAATCGAGCACTCTGTTTCATTTTTTTTGAGCTGCATTTGTTTTTACTTGTGCCAGTGTCCTGATATTTTTGTTACTGTGATTTTGTAGTATAATTTGAACTTGGGTATAATGATACATCTGGCATTGCTTTGTCAATCAGATTTATTGTTTTGTATTTGAGGTTTTTTGAGGTTCCTCATGGTAGGATTGTTTTATCTCTTGCCAGGAAAAGTTTTATTGCAATCTGGATGGGAATTTCATTAATCTATAGGTAACTTTGGATATCATAACTGTTTTCACAATGTTAACTCCTCCAACCCACAAACATGGGATGCCTTTCATCTTCTAGTGTCCTTTTCAATTGTTTTCTTAAGTGCTTTGTCATTTCGATACAGAAATCTTTAGTCTCCCTGGCTAGGAAGTTTGGAATGGCTGTTTGTAGCTTTCGCTCTTTGTTGATTGTTTTCAGAGAGTAAGATTCCTATGACTGGGATTGTTTTCCTCATTTCGTTTTTGCCATATTCATTATTAGTACATGGAAAAGGTACTGATTTCTGCCCATTGAGCTCTATATTCTATAACTTTCAGTAAATGTTTATCAAGCTCACTTTAGGGGCTAGCCAGGCACTATGTACAGTACTGAATATAGTCTCCCTCCTTTCCACGCTCTGCCTAAAAGATTCTTAAGCCAGTGTATCATTATCTTATATGTTAACTTTGCAATTGAGTCCCTTCAAAAGTTGCCCCCTTTGCTCAGTGGTTCTTCAGAAGTCTCTGGGGGACTGTAGAGTAACTGGTATTAGGTGGGATTAACACTCCAGTTACCACACAGACATAGTAGGTACTGCTGGCACTCAGTGTGAAGACCAGACTGGCAGTCTTGCCATGTTGGAGACAGACCCATGGAATTAGCTCTTGTCAGCTTCAGTCTGACCAGTGACTGTTCTCCATTCCTTACTCACAGTCCAATGGGCAGACCCTAATCAGAAGATTAAAGGACGTTCAGTGGGCTCCTTAACCATACGTATTCAGCCCAGTGTCTCAGAGGATCCTGTGCACTTCAAGAGACACGTTCTTTCCAAGTACTTCAGAAAGGAGAAACAAACTAAAGAAAACGAGTGTCACTTTCTTTAGCTGTTTCTTTAGAAAAAGCCTTGATCTTCATTGCTTGGATTTTTCCCCCCTTTTAAAAGTATAAACAATATCACACAAATATCATTTTGACATTTGTAGAGATGGAGTCAACACTCTGTCCAAGTAGGTGAGTGGCTTGAACAGCAAACATTTACCTCAGATGTTTCTGCAAATAGGGAGACTGAAATTAGGGGCTACCTTGGACTGGCTCCGACCCTGGCTCCCTTTCACCTTGCACGGGATTGACTTTTTTTATTACAGCTTCATAGGCAGGAAAAGCGAGAGAGAGAACTCTGTGACATCATTTAAAGGGCCCTGCCCTCATGCCTTTCCACAGGTGCCACCTCTAAATGTGATCCCATTGGATTTCTCTGTATGAAAAAGATATTTTAATCCATTGCACACATGGAAGTAGCAGTGAATGTCTGCTTTCACTGTTCAACAGTATGGAAGGCAGTATGCTGGGTGCCATGTGGACAGATGATTGTGTCATACTCACAGCTGCTGCCTCAAACTTCTGCTATAACCACTAGATGAAAGAGCACCAGACACACGGGGACAAAACAAACCCACTGAACAGAAGCTTGATTTGTGGTGATTATTTGTCTATGTGTCCTGAGAACTGTCATTTGTAGCTTTGAACTTCAGGATTGTTGGGCTGAGCTCATAAGATTCACCTTTCAGCTTTGCACTTGACACATGAAGGGGACTTAACTTCTTACTAATGGGATGGATTCTGGTCCTGATAACAACATTGCCTCTTCCCTGTGTATGGCTGGGCCCTGATGTTGCTTCCTGTTTTCCAACATCAGCCCAAGACTCCTGCTTTCCCTCTGCCACATGGGAAACCAATTCTGTTCTCCATGTCTGCTCTTTGCATCACTGTGGCTGTACTTGATTTCCCGAATCCCCATCTTGAACCATACCAGCTGCCTAACCTTGTAGTCAGGGCCATATTATTCACGAAAGTTTACAAATATTTCATTCAAGACAAAATTACTTGTGATCATTTCTAGGTAGACTCATATAAACTAGAAACAAAAGGACAATTAATTCTGAGGAGGAATACAGCATGAATCAAAATTACGTTAAATAATACAAACAGCAAGTATCTGTCATTTTTATGCACAGAGCATCCTATTTTGAGTAGTAAATTATTCTTTCCCTGTAAGTCCTAATATTTCTGAGATTTATAAACAGTAATTAATGATTCAAATCTATAATTGATATGCTTCAGATTATAGCAGAACGCTGGCACTATTTTATGCACAAATGTCTAATTGTTTAATTAATCTAACAGTTTATTCACGGAACTGATTTAATTTGTGGCATTATGAAACTTCACATAGCTTACTAAAAATTTTCAAAAATGCAGTATCTTAATTTTGTGCTCTATTTTGCAATAATGCTAGTGTGGGAACAGATTCCCTTAAGATAGCAAATTTTACTCTAGCTTCCAGTCTTTGTTTTGGTAGACACTTTTCACGTATGGTGCTGAAAGGGTAACATGGTTTCATTCAGAGAAAAAAGTATTATAAGTAGAAGAGGGAACACGTGTGGAAAGATTCATTTATCTAGGGTACATTGTAATTTCATTGATAGAATCTGAAAGAAAAATAGGTATATTAGTGAATTAAATTATGTGCACTATGGTTTTTAATAGGAAAAAAAACAGAAATTCAGATGACTGTTGTCAGTATAATTTTTATGTAAAACTAGTGATTGGAAGTAATGGCATTCACATTGTTGGACCATGAGGAATTCATAATGCAGTGGAGAGGAGAGAAAGTTATTTATGCAAGTGTTTCAGTGAGCATACAGTTTTCACTGTCCAGTCTTTAACATATGAGTGCTGCTGTCTGGGGGAATGCAGACCTTCTGTGATGTTCCAGAACATGAGAAGCCAACCAGGCAATGGAGAGAACAAAAAGCAGTGTATAGTCATGGTCTAAGATCATGCACAAGGCTCTATGCCATCCATTCATACCTTTCTAAACGTTGACGGCCCGTGGTTGGCAGTGTCTTTACTGGAAAGGCTGGGCTGGGCAGTGGCTGCTAGCTGGGCTGGACAGAGTGTCATCCATTCTGCACTAGATGCTCTATAGTTATTGGCCTCCACTTTGTCAAAAATAAACCTGTCTACCTCAATTGTGAAGCTTTTGTAAGCTAACTTTCTACGCTGTGTAACACACTGTGTGAAAAGATACTAGTTACAACAAGGCAGCCCAAAATTGAAACCTTCTCTTGAACCCCAAACACAGTGTGATGGAAGAAGGAATCACACATCAATACAAATAGAAGACCCATCTTACCAAGAGAAAAAGCATTTATACTTATATGAGATAGCGTTCACTTCACTACATAGATATTTTTGCTTATTGATAATAAATTCTAGGAATGTTGTAGCCTGTGGGCATCTTCCCAGTCTGGGGGTAAACTGTTTTGGAAGGCAGCTTGCCTTCACTTCTCCCCATAATTTTAATGAGTGCTCTTTAACCTGACAATTTTAATAGTAAGAATTTTCTTCTAGAATTAACCTACACCATGCAAATGTGTGTGCACAAATACAAAAATATAATAACTATTAGTTGTACTAATAGTTACAGGGAGAAATATTTCCAATATTAAGAAATGATCTTGAGTTAATATGAAAAGTATGGTTTATTTATCAATGTTATATGCATCCCACACTTTTTAGAAAATTACATCTTTGTGTATCTTTCCAAAGGGAAAAAAAATTACATGTTAATGATACACACACAAAACTGAAGAGATACAGAGAGACATAACAGACTTCAGAGCTACTTTTAACCTACTTAGCATCTATGCACATATCTCTTTGTTTATAAAATGTTTCTAATCAATGACACATATTTTGTCAGACCTTAATATCTATAAAATTAAATGATGACTTTCTTAGAAGCCATTTTATGTAGATTTTGTTATATATATTTATTATATATGGAAAATTTGTGACCTCGGGATCTATAAATCTGAGTGCTAAGAAACCAAATGTCATAATGTTTCAAAATAGCTGTGTTTTATTATTGAAAAAGTAGTATGAGGAAAAGAAGTCTGTATGAACACTACAAACGTACTGATGCCTAATTGCTTTCTCTTGCTTTTAAATGTGCTCCTCTTGTACTCACAGAGTCACTGGTGGTGAACTGTTTGAAGACATAGTGGCAAGAGAATATTATAGTGAAGCTGATGCCAGGTAAGTGGCTTGCCCTGAGCAAGATGAAGACTCATCCTTCTAACGGGTGACACTTTTAGAGGCATACGTATCTGTTTAAGTATCTCATGACCCAGGCTTTGAGAGTCTCTCCACCTTGGACTTTTCTTTATGATAAGTCTTTCATCAGAGAAGTTTCTCGCTTTCAAAGATCTCCAGGATGACTTTTAGAAAAAAAAGAAAAACTATACATCTGTTTGAAGTCTTACTTTCAGTAGATTTCCAGTTTGAGCCAGCCGTGTTGTGAAGGCTTAGTAGCCACCATGACTGTTATACTAGTGGGCAAAGCACTGCTCTCATGACAGAAAGTTCTGCTGCAGTACCACATGTGTCTAGTCAGCAAGGAGGACCAGACTGCAGAAGGCCTCAGTGTCCCCATTATAGTGTTACTATTAGTATGTAACACTTTGGACATTTCATTGTAACCATTGGGAGGCAGATGTGCGAAGCATTTACTTTGTTATCTCTGAGGGTTCACAGGTAACTTTGCAATTTTGTTACTTAGCAAAAGGCTCATGGGAGTTGTACAGAGGGCTAGCGTTTTATCTCATTTTAAATTCCCTAGGCTACTTAAAGATCTTTTTGGAGTAAAATGGGATTAGTTTACTTATCTTGACCTACTTAGATTTGGTGGTGTTAATGCTGCTTCTATAATCTATAATTTTAATTTACTGTGAAAAAAACTGATGAGGATCAATTAACTCAATGTAACATAATTGATGTTTGAAAGTTAAATCACTGGCCGCCTGCCCCATCTCTACTGCTCGCCAGGCTGCTCAGAGCTGTAGCAGTATAGGGCCCCTCAGTGATTCTCAGCTAATGTTGAAGTTCCACCAGAGTAACACATGATATGTAAAAGCTCACCTTTCACCTAGTTTTGGTGCGGATATACCCAACCCTTTAGTGGTGGAGGCCAGAAAGTTAAGACTTCCAGCCTCTGCTATCGAGTTGAAACACTGCCTTAAATTAAAAATAGGAGGAAAAATATTACTTTTCAAAAAGCTCAGTTTCAATTTCTATTTTTTTTTTTTTTTTTGGTTTTATGCCACTACATTTTCTTGGCTTAATACTAGTGTTTATGGTATTCTGTGCAGTTGACTGTACCTGACTACACTGTAATCTGTAACGAACATTTTGTTGTTAGAGGCAAATTCTATTTGGCTGTGCTACAATGAGTAAATCCTCAGTTTTACAATCATCACATTTTTTCCCAGGAAAGGGACCTACAGCAGTTTTGAAACAGCTATTTGGCCATTTGTTACGGGTGGGCAATACTTTTAATCACAGTATCAATGAAGATGGTAAGTTTGAGGCTGGAGAGACAGTTGAACAGTTAAGAGCACATGATGCTCTTGTATAAGACCTAGGTTTATTTTCCACATAGCGGCTCACAGCTAGCTACCTGGAACTCCAGTTACAGGGGATCAGATGCCTTCTTCTGACTTCTGTGAGCACCAAGTGGTCATGTGTACATTCCTACATGCAGACAAACACTCGCCCACGTAAAATAAAGTAAGTAAATCTACAAAGTAAAAAGACATGTAGAGGAAATTTAATCTATTTTACCTTTTTAAGTTATGATAAACATAGTGTTTGAAAACTTGTGGTTGAAATGAACCAGAGACTATTTTAAATGGTAGCAAGCAGTGTAGATAACAGGAAAAAGCCCACAGATTAGGCCACTTCGTATGTATGCCTATATTAGTTGGGAAGCTAATTTTAGAAATTTTTTTAGGATAAACATCCCACATGAAATCAAGAATAATTTTTTTGCCAGATATGACCATGAAGAGGCTGTCTCCTCACAACCTTTTAAAACTTTGTTTGTTTTAGCCCTCAAGAACTTAGGCATGAAATCCATCCTCACTAATAAAGAGTGGTATAGTTAATTTAATATTAATTATTTTTTTAAAGTTTTGTCACAGGCCAAGTATGTTATTTTTAGTGTTGGATAAAACAGAAACATTCTCACATTGAGATAATAAAAGAACCACATGGTTAAAAATAATGAGTAATAACTAAATAAACTATGCAGTCGATGCACTCCAGTGAGGCTCTTTTAGTGGTCATATTAACTGATTTGGAGCCAAAGAATCACAATCATCATGGGTATTTTGGATCTTTTTGTATTGTTAAAAATGAGACAGTGATTGTTTTTATCCAGTTCAGTAATTTCCTGTAGAATGTCATCATGTTACACATCAAGTGGCTGGAAATGGTATCAGGTTGTGCACTTTTCCTTGATTCCGAAAACACCTTTTTGTTTGCACTTGGGTTTGAACTGCACAGTCAATGTGTACAAAGACTTGTCAGTGTGGTGCGTTTTGCATTATTGTGTGTCAAGTGACAGCTTATTGGGGACTTACAACTGCCAGGCAAAAGATTTCCTCTAATTTAATTATCAGTTGACTTGATATCAGTAAACTTCTAATAAGAATAGCGTCAGTGGTGCCTTTGAACATAGTAATAAGTAAAATGTCCTTCACTAAAGTGAATGGAAATAGATGTAAGAATTACCAGTCCCCAGAGGATCTTAAACTTATTTGCAAGCTCCTTGGCCCCTACCCAGAGTCCTCTTGGGGTTTATTTTATGCCATGGTCAACTTTCGGTCCCCTGCCTCCTCTTGGGGCTTGCATTCATCTTCTTAACCCTGTGTTGTGCAGGAAGCACCCCTTCTAAATCACTGGTACGTGTATCCTTCCTCTTTTTTTGAAATCCCTGTTTCACCTACCACTTCATCTGTGTCTACCCTCTCGTTTCAACCTGTTTACTTGTGACCTCAGATCTTAAACAGTTTAGATTGTGTATGACAAACACATGGAAATTTGGCATCTCTAGATAATCTTCCTAGACCATTTTGGGAACTAAACCAACAAATTTTCTTTTCGAACATGAATCTTAACTTCTCTCACATATGATTTAATCCATAGACTAACAAGAGGAAGCACAGCTTAAATTGTTTTGTCTGACTATGTCACAAATTCTATGTTGGATGTCATTTCAGTAAAAATCAGAATTAGCTTTATTCAACGTTATTTAATGCTGGCGTAAAGCTAAGAAAAGTGTGAATGACTATTATTTTGTTTGTTTGGTTTGGTTTTCTTTGAGCCTTCGTTTTACTTGTATCCACTGTGATTATGTGCCTTTAAAACGTTCTCCCTTCCATTCTGCCCTTGTATCTTTACAGTCATTGTATACAACAGATTCTAGAGAGTGTAAATCATTGTCACCTAAATGGCATAGTTCACAGGGACCTGAAGGTCAGTATATGGAGTCCATCGATCTGAATCAAAGAAGTTTCTTTGGTTTTCTTCTTCTGGGGAAAGGGCAGAGGTCGGGGGG
>JADRCH010000052.1:7694647-7739522 GCA_019843965.1 Rhynchomys soricoides | reverse complement strand
AAGGGCAGAGGTCGGGGGGTATTTAAGATGGTGTTTAAAATGCCTTTGCCAACTCTATCTTGAAATGAATAGTGAACGACAATGCATGATGCCTCTTCAGTTTGCTCATCTACAGGCCACATATACATCATAGCAGGAAGGGAAGAACAACGGCAGTACAGCCCGCGAATTTGCCAAGCAATAAATTACCAGAGTCGGTTTGAGGGCAGGCTTTCCTGAATGGTCCAGCATTGGCCTGGAATGAACTTGGTCTGTGATGTATGTCCGCCTGTAGATTTAAACACCACTTCTGTTCTGAGACCATGGGTTGCTGAAGCAGGACTACTGGCTACACATTGCTCACCTGAGCCTGACGAACCCTAGGCACAGGGTAACAATTGCCAGCTAGACTATATACAGCACAAGAAGTCCATGATTGTCAAAGTCATGATGCGTCCTTATGTAAACCTAATGGTGCCTTGTGTGCTAATGGAACTTTTAGAATCATACTTGAAAAATGGGAAAGAACTGGCAAAGAGTTTATATGTATGGAGTGGTTGCAGGCCACAGATACAGAGATATTTGTATTGACATTTGTGTTCCTGTTCATTTCCTGGAAGAATTTATAACCAGGAAATGAGCTCCTGAACAAAATGATATTGCCCACATAGATCCACATCATGGCTCACAGCTGGTAATATCCTCATTGTTCCCAGGTAGAAGTCACTCTCTGTGAGCAATGTGTTTCTATGACTGAAGGAGTTAAAATACAACACTAGTTGTCCACTAGCTTTGCTCTTTAACCCGGTCTCTCTAAGGGTGTACAGACAGTGAGTGTAAGCTTGGGAACTAACACACGCCCCCCGGTGTTTGCATGCAGTCATTGCATTCAGCAGATCCTGGAGGCTGTGCTACACTGCCATCAGATGGGCGTAGTCCATCGGGACCTGAAGGTGAGTAAAGCTGTTGGAGAAGAAAGAGCCACACAGTTTCTAATGACTGTTCAGCTGCAGTTATGCCCGGAAAGGCAAACACTCAGGCAGTACAGTTATGTGGACTCGCCCCAACACATGAATCCAAGTGCTTCCCCTTCCACAGCCTCAGTTCATCTCCTAACATAGTCTTGAGACTGATAAATCCCTGTCTTTCGGAAAGAAATAGTTCCCTAACATTAATAACAATGAATAACTCGCTTTATTTCCATACCCCAGGGAATGGGCATGGAATTTAAAATGACTTTAAGATTTATGATTTTCTGTACACATTGATCAAACATGATATTTTAAATTTATACTATATATTTAACATTATATAAATAATTTTTAAAACTATGAACATAGCTTAGGTTCAGTGATTAAGTGCCATGTTGAACTCTGAACTTTTCCCCCTGCCATTGATTCTTGGAATTCTAGGACTGTAGGCTTCTTCATTCTTTCATTTGTACTTCTAAGGGCCAAGATACTAAGATCTCCTAAAAATAAAGAAGGGAAAAGATTGTATCAGACCAAGCATATAAAACACAGGTTTATATTTTTTCAATGGGATCCCACTAGCTTGTAAGAGTTTATTCTGTTCCCATTACCACTGAGAACAAGAAAACTTTAGGTTATTTGGAATGAGACAGGTTAGGGGAGCAAATTTGAGCTGTAACAAGCAAGGCTATGGCTGAGGATATTTTCTTTGGGTGAGTGAGGATACAATATCACACACTTTCTAACACCACGTATACCTATTAGGATAAAGAAAAACAATGTGTGCCTTTGGAAAGTCCAATCCTGGCCAACCCGGTCAAAAGTTCATTAGTGGCCATGCGAGTGAGCAGTCAAAAGCCTTTTGTGTTACGTGTCAGCTCCCACTGGGCTTCTTCCCTGTCCTGTGGGCTTGTGTGGATATGCATACTATTCATGCTGTTTTATCAGATGCTCTTAACACCCGCATGAACCATTTTACTGCACTGATGTGACCGTATGTGTATTCTGAACCAAACATAAAAAGTGGAAATTCTCTTCCCTTAATTTTATGGCATATGTTATGGGATCAGGACATGGATTTGCTGTTATGTGTATAGACTTAGCTAAGCCCTTCAAATACTGGAACTTGAAAATCAAAGATGACAGTGGCTGGGACATTAACTATGAAGGAAACAGTTTACTGACATAAGATTTAAACTCAGTAATAAAATATTCAGACAAGGTTTACTACCAAAAGAAATGGTGTGCCATGTACCCTGGTTTCTCCATCCTACCTCTTTGATCTTCAGAAAGGATGGAGATGGACTTTTGAGAGCACTTACTGTAATCTCTGAAACTGCCGACCTGGTTTTATCAAATTGATGACTTGGACAGACTCCTACAGAGTCTGCTTCTCAGTGCTTGTCAGTACATCACTTCCTAATCGTACTAATAGACTTTACAATAGAGTTTACAACTTGTACACTAAAGGCACTGTGTGCATGTGTATGTGTGCTAAACTCCTGACTTCGTTTTGTGCCTTCTTTACCAAGTGAATACATTCTATAGGATAATGCACTGCTTGAAGTTCCACATTTACCAGTATACTGAAATATAAAGACTAATCACCAGGCTTCAAAGCAAGCTTCCCTCACAGTTCCTGCACTTTCTGTTTGTATTTCTTTAACCTGACTCGTATGTTCGTTCACATAGAATTCAGATACTGAATGCATGTAGTTTAGTTCATTTTAAATCACTTAGGGAAAAGTATAGGCAGAGGTATGTTTATTATCGCTATCAAAGGTACTTATGGCTGATGTACATTTTAAGGTACTCCTCTACCAACAGCTGTATGACTGACTCCACAATGCCTAGCAGAGGATCTTAACTTAACCAAGGCTTGTGCCATATTTCTTCAACTAGAAACAGATGAAAGTTCAAACAAAAGAACAAATGTATATAAAGCACATGTATAATGTAAGATCAATCTTAATAGATTATCCATCAAAAAGGAGAACTGTATCTTAAAAGAACAATAACACTCACTATTTCAAATACTTGATTAACTGCCAACCTCTGGAATCTATAAGATACAAAATTATAATAAGCATGCAGAACCAACACTAAGGCACAGCAGGCAAACTGGGGAAAAGAAACAGGAGGTGGCTCCAGATTGAGGGAGGAGATAATCACTACCTGGTTGTTCTTTCTGGACATGTGTTTTATGTCCAGCAGTATTTTATGTATCCAGTAGTGGGGCCATTGATTGGTATCTAGATAGGATTAGTGTTTCTAATAGTAATAATTAGATTATAGTGTGCTTAGGTAAGTAAAAAGTGTCAGGACACAAATGAAGCTATTAGCTGAAAAATAAATGGGAGGATCTCAGGGACTCACTGGCTAGACACCATAGCCAGTCACTAAGCTCCATGTTAGGTTATAGACTCTATCACAAAAAGTGGAAAGTAATAGAAGAAAATGCTGTATATTGTCTTCTATGTGTGCAGGTGCATACACACACACACACACACACACACACACACACACCTATAAGCTCCAAAAGTTGGGGAAATTAAGAAATCTAGCAACACGAACTGAACTCCTCTTCTGGGACATCTCCTCCCTTTATAAACTGATGCTTGAAATTTTGTCTTTTTTCTCTTCCTAGTTTCCACCAGGTCTAAAGGTTGCTTAAGTCCTTTAAAATACTTTAATAATCTCAAAGTCTTTACATCATTCTGAAAGCTATTGCTTTTATATCCACATGAAATACAGAACAAACCTTGTACACAGTTGCTGCTCATTGCAGCTGATATGCTATAAATGGTTGTTGACACTGAGACCAGATGTCATGGAAAATTCTGCACCATTAAGAAGCAATGGGGTGGAGAAGGAACCTGTGTATGAGAATGCCAGGAGAATCTATTTAAAAACCAACCTAAAAAGTGGTTGCATTGTTAAAGGGTAGAGATCACTGCACAGTCTGAAGGCTAACATCGGGATTAATCTGAACATTTTTTCACTTTTGATCATGCATTCCAGATTGAAAATGTTTCTGCACATTGAAATGACAGAAATGTAATACCTAATCACCGTGTATCATCCCAACAAAGTATGGTGTTCTTATGATACAAATCCACTAGATATTGCCATGAGATATAATTCAGTAACGTCATAAAAGGACTGGAGAGATGAGGGAAGTGAGCAGTCAATGACAGAGTCTAATCAGAGTGAGATTCAGGACATGCACCTTGAATTCAGATTTCCTTTCTGAATCATCATTCTGCCCACTTCCTTCATGTTGCTGAGCCTGTGTCCTCGTGCAAGTGGTTTGGAAGGTCTGTGCTTCTGATCCTGCCTATCACATTCATCCTAGAAAGTCAAAACCATGGGATAGTACCAAAAGGCACATGGTGGAGATCGTTCCCAAGGAGGCAGCCATGCCGTCAACCATATTTGATTTGTTCTGCCTTGGTGTAACCTGGTCACAAATACATTCCTTTCTTAGGCATTCAGAGTTTGAACTACTCAGCATTGGACCTATATAGTACAATATAGTTTCATGTTGAAGGTTAAGAATGGCAGACAATCCAAAACACATGTGCCAGTCCCACTAAATGTCTCTTTAGAAATTATTAGTGAGCCAGCCGTCTGCCCCCTAACAGACTGTGATAGAAAACTTTTTCTAACTGGCCTTCCCTTAGAATAGAAAGGAACTCTGTGGAAGAAAAATTTGTGTGATATATATTTAGGGTTTTATTAAAGCTATTCACTTAAAGCAATCTTATCATGAAATATTAAAAAGCTGATTCCTTTAATAAAATTAACAGCTGTTCTAACTTCAGCTTCCCATCCAGATTCTTTATGTTAGGTTTGCCTACAGGATTTTCACAGATGCAATGCCATCTCAGTGCTATTAATGTTAAAACATATCCCATCCCTTGGAGGTAGGCCTGCCTTCTCCTGGGTTTAGCCGCTGCTGAACAGTCTTCATGGGTGTCAGGTGAAACTCACATCTCAATGGATTTTTTTGGATTACTCACAGGTCCTAGAGTAAGGCCTTCTAGGTTATATCTAGCTATGAATCCTGCCCCAATCATTCAGAGGCCATACATGATTAAACTCCAAGGAATCCTTTATTATTTTTTTTTCTGAATACCTAGAACTTGGTTTTTATGGGACTTATGCATAGAGCCCTGCCCAGAAGCTTTTCAGTGTAGTGGTAATAAAAGCACATTAAATTGTAAAGGAGCCTACTCACTAATGACAGTGGCATTTGTTCAAGTAACTTCTATTCGGTTAGACTTACAGGTCCTAAAAATGACCATGATTTCTTAAGTGATTGGAACTAGTTCTGTGAATGAGTGTATGGTTGGCAAATTAGATTAGATGCATCATAGCAGACATATCTGATATCTCAGTCCTTTGGAATATAAAAGTTCCAAAGGAGGAGAGTCAACTCTTGCCTACAGTTCAATGTACTTGGTCCAAGTTACTTATTTATGGGATTATGTGAAATTATATCAACTAATTTAGAAAATAGAAAGTGAATTGATCACAAATTTTAGTTGTGAAATTAAAATTTCAGAAGTGAAGAAATTTAGCCTGATTAAAGACATTAGCACACTGATAAATATCCAGGGTTCCAATTTCAAACATGAAGTCATAACAAAAGGTACATCAACAGAAAGTACTTTTACATTCTTGAAACATCTTCCTCTCAAACTCCAAATTAAATGATTTGTTTAATGTTGAGGCAGTTCAAAACCATACTTCAGCCCTGAAAAGCTAGGAAGGTCCTTTTACATTTTCAGTGGTCATAATAGTAGTGAATCTGATGGCAGTGAGCAGCAATGGCCTGAAGAATTCTGGTATTTAATTAAAACTTGCTTGCTCACACTCTAATTTCTTATAGATTTAACCTAATTTCTTCAAGTGCTGCTTATGGGTTTTGCTGTTTTGCATGGCTGGCTTAATTAACAAATGCTGGTTTAGGCTGTGTTTACTCAAGTCCAAAACAACCCACAAAATTGACAAATCTAATGAGTCCTCAACTTGATGAAAACAATGAGCTTTCTTGTTTGTCAACATATACACAAAATCACTTGGCTGATAAAGTTTTCATATTTTTAGAGAACAGTTTTGGCACTTGGGAGATCCATAGTTTCCCAACAGTTTAGGTGGACATAGGCTCCAAATTCTCTCCCCCTGCCAACCCCCAAAGCAGGAAGACTTTGAACCAGTCTTCGGTGTGCATGCTAGTCCAGTCTTACTCATCCAGCTGTCTGGGTGGGCTAGGCTTCACTGTACATAAACTCAATACTCTTTCCCTAGCCATGTACCCACTCTGTTTTTTAGAATCTATGAGAAAATTAGGGAAATAGAAGGCTTTGTTTCAATGCTTATTTTCAAAATTTGAGTGTTGTTTGGGAAGCAATGGTGTAAACACAGCCTCATTCCAAGACCGATTTATCAGTCCTTGAGGAGTGATTGATACCAAAGAAAAATGTGTCTAACTCACAGTATTTTAGGTGGGAGAATCAATATCTGTGTAACGTTTTAGTCACACTTTAGAGGAATGTGAATTACATAGTTAAAAAAAGTAGCTTATAAATATTTGTTTAAAGTTAGCTATAACATTTGGCAAACAGTATACTCTTTCTGCCTTTAAGAACAAACAGTTTCTTAAAGACAGCCATTTTGATACACAATTCAGAGTCAATCTCCAAAAATTGTACAGAAATTGTTTGGAAACATTGAGGAATCAAAAATCACTACATTTGAATCCAAACTCTTTAAAATCAAGTGGGATTTAATTTGCAATTTCTTTTTGCCAAATGTCTGTAGGTTGGTCCAACTTTGGGTATCATTTTGCCAGGTTTTCTCATGCTAAAAATGTCTGTGCTTTGTTTGGCTTCTAAGTCCTTGTCATTGGCCAAGTGTGCACCTTGAATGGTCCTTGAAGGCATGTGAGCAGGTGAAAACAGCAGCCCTACTAACTGCATCCTTCCCTGTTGCCTTTGCAGTGCCCAGTGAGTTTGTCTGAAGCCTGCAGACATGATTGCTCTCTACTGTTTTCTAACCATCCTTTCCCTGGGATTTAGGAATGGAAATCTCCAGGAGAGACAACAGTGCATGGGTTTGCTTCCCATCCCCCCTCCTTCCCCACCCAGTTTAATCTTGTACAAATGTTGACAATTTTAAGTAGTCACTTAAAATAGATTCTCACTTTCATATCTCTCTCTCTCTCTCTCTCTCTCTCTCTCTCTCTCTCCCCTTTCTAATTAAAGCCTGAGAATTTGCTTTTAGCTAGCAAATCCAAAGGAGCAGCTGTGAAACTGGCAGACTTCGGCTTAGCCATAGAAGTTCAAGGCGACCAGCAGGCGTGGTTTGGTAAGTAGGGCTACTCTCCTTCCTTCCAGGATGCTCTCCCAGCCTGGAACTCCTGGATCCTTACAGTCATTCTCTAGCCACACAGCAAGGGTCCTCTAACAGCGACTTCACTAATTTTAACACATTGGACCTAGTGATAAATTGGTCAATAATGAGAAAATAAGTTAAAAAACATTGAGAAAACAAGTTCTTTCAAACTGAAAAATAGTTTATGGTAAAATGGATTCCATTCTAAGAATTAACAGCAGGGTTTAAGTGTGCAGTATGACCTCCACATGTGAGCAATGAATTTAAATACTCTCTCTCTCTCTCTCTCTCTTCATAGTGATAATAATATTTTAAAGTTTAATCTAGAGATGGCAGCACATGTTTATAACCCCCACAACTAGGGAGAAAGAGACAGGCAGCAAGACCATGGGGCTCACTGGCTGGTCAGCTTTGCCTGCTGAGTGAGCTTCAGACCATTGAGAGACCATGTCTCAGAAATAAGATGGCTGGGACCTAAGAAACTGCACCAGAGGTTGTCTTCTGGAATATACACACTAGTGCATTTCATTCCCATTTTTACTTCCATGTACTTGGTTCCTTTTATTCAGTTTTCACTCTCTAACCCGGATATCTTTGAATACTAGCCAAAAATGTGAACATTGACATCCTTATGGAGCACATTTGATAAAATTATAAAAATTAAAATGAGACAAATGAACACAAAAGCATACATGTATATCCCATTTCTCCTAAGAAACTGGATAGAAAGGGTATCTTCAGTAGGTTTTTAACATTTTGTTGTTGCTGGGGCAGTAGAGGCTCACTACCATGATCCTGCCTCATGGAAAAATTACTTAGTGGCCATTATGCCTCTCACTTTAAATATTAAGTGGGGAAGAGAATCTATTAGATATATTTCCAACCGTTGGTATTTCTGTTTCTTTGTTGTCTGTTTTAATATTCCTGTTTGTTCTTTGGAGTAAAAGCCATGTTATCCCTGGAGGCAGCACATTCTTATTAACAGTGATAGTATATATAACAATCCTACATTCTTAGGAGCTAAATCTCCAGACGAAGAAGACCTTGCCTACTATGCTCCAGCAAGCTATATTCACAAAGTCGTTGTACAGTGTATTGTTTCCTGAAATCCATGCACTTGGATGTATGATTCAGAATATTTAGACTAGGGTCAACTGACGGTTCAAATGATGGGGTTCTAAGTAAGAATAATAATGATAGCATTTTCTTGACATTTTAGTCTCAGGGTGAGGGTTCATATATTTGATATTTGTATTTATTTGTTTATTCAAGTTCTCACTGTATAGACCAGGCTGGTCTTGAACTCACAACCCTATGATCTCAGTGCCCCAAACATTGGAATTTTATACATATGTGCTACCATTCTTAGCTTGATCTTTTTTAAAAACAAAACAAAACACAAATCTTCTTCTTTTTTTTAAGATTTATTTTATTTATATGAGTACATTGCAGCTATCTTCAGACACACCAGAAGAGGGCATCAGATTCCATTACAGATGGTTGTGAACCACCATGTGGTTGCTGGGAATTGAACTCAGGACCTTCAGAAGAACAGTCAGTGCCCTTAACCACTGAGCCATCTCTCCGGTCCTAGCTTGATCTTTTCATTTTTTATTGTTATATAGTAATTTTCTTCTATATATTTTCCAAAGAGAAAGTCATTAACTTTCCTGTTCTTGGCCATCTATTATGACTAGGTTACTTAAGACAAATGGAAGTTTACTTGTTTTAAATCATGGACTACATAGATTGCATGTAAAAGAGTGAAACTGAGTGAGACAAACATAGACATCCAATGAGAATGATGACAGTACAAACCTAGACTCACATATTAGCATCATTACAAGAATGAGATGATCACTTCCAAGAGTCCTTAAACGGGCTTGTCAGGTCAAGTGCTCAGACCAAAGCACATTGGTTGTGTGAGAGGGGTCTGAAAGAACAGGACTCTTCCTCAGAAGTTTAGATGAGCTTTCATTGGATTCTCTTTGTGCATCATTCATGAAGACTTGGGAGAGGGGTGGAGTAAGTAGAAAGGGTTATGTGGTATCCAGTATCCAGGAGCATTGGGGAGTCTCTTGCAGCAATTGTACCTGCCCCTACTATTCAATGACACCACATTATGCCCTCAGGTAGTCCTTGACCTTCAACAGTGGAACCTCAGTGGATTAATGATAAGCCTTGTAAAACTTAAACTGTGCAGAGGGGCCCTGCCCTGGAGTCCTTTCTCATGGCTCACCACATCCTTCCAAACACAGGAGAAGAAGAGTAATAAAATAAATGAGGATTAGGCAAAAGTAAAATAAAATCATTGGCTTTTATTTAATCTAATTTTGCTAGAGAAGTAATTTGGACAAATATCTTCTTTCTTGTATGTCTTTGTTTTGTTGTTTGTTTTTTCTATAGTAAGTATAAGTTCATTGTAGACATGATGAATGATTCGTTTCTTGGATACTTAGCCTCTCAGTAAATAAACATGGCAGCTTGGTGTTAGTTATTAGTTTATGGTTGGAGGAACCTCTGATTGAGTGTTCTTTTAAAGAGACTTTCCAGTTTTGACTTTTAAAGGAACATTTTCAAATGAAAATGGTTACCTTTGTTATTTTTAAATATTCTTTATTTGAAAACTCATTTTCAGTAAGTAGAAAATATTTTCCACTGGAGTCTAGTTACAAATTTTATTGTTGATAAGCATTCCTTACTGGATTCTAAACTGCTTTGTGTAATACGAGGTTTTTTTTGCTGTCCACCCCCCTTAGTCTGTCTTCTGAAGTTGGAGGTCTTGTTGGTCAGCATTTAGTGGTGATTCATCTGAATGTCTGCCAGCTATGAATACGCCCTGGTTATTTATTAGTACACATTGAACTGATATTTTTCTGGGCTTAATTTCTTTTCAGAATGAGTTCTTCATTTACTGGTAGTCCTATCCTTACCCTCGTGGCCCTGTACTCAGATGATATTTGTTTTAAAATATATTTTTTGAAAGTTTGCTTTTGATTTGTCTTAGTGTGTAGTTGTCCAGTCCTCCTATTTTATAGGTGACTTTCATAAGCATTTAGGGGTCACCTTTTGCAAAGAGCTAATCTACCCTCACTTTTTTCATAATTATTTTTTTACAGATTTAGTTGGAACTTCCATATAAGTGATGTTAAAACACATGAAATAATACATCCCTGTATCACAAAGACAAGATAGCATAGTAGATCGTGTGTGTGTGTGTGTGTGTGTGTGTGCGCGTGCGCGCGCGCGTGTGTGCACACACACATTCTTTCAAATAAGCTACATGGTAAGGCGAAACAGAGCTTATCTTCAGTTAAAGAAGACCCCTAAAGCATCCTTTCTTAGTTGATCATTTTCTACTGACGTTGTCATGGCAACCCTGACTCACACACATCTGTTTTCCCTAGGTTTTGCTGGCACACCTGGGTATCTTTCTCCAGAAGTCCTGCGTAAAGATCCTTATGGAAAACCAGTGGATATGTGGGCATGTGGTAAGAAATCATATTGTCAAACAAATTTTGTAATAGACCGGTGTCTTCATCAATTTGGGCTGCTATAACAAAACACCAGAGACTAACTGGCTTAAATTACTAAAAAGTATTTTTAATGATTCTAGAAGCTGGAAAACCTAAGGTCTGGTGCCTATAGATTTACTGTCCAGATTCATAGATGCCCATCTTTTTGAGTTCACACATGGTAAAGAGTCTTTATCATAAGGGCATCTGAATCATGAAAACGTGACCCGCGCTACGGTCTCGCCAGCAAGAACGACGCGGCACACATAGGATCCTTCTGCAGTAAAAGCTTTAATGCATCTTGAGAGGGAGAGCATAAGCTTGCCACGAGTGGAGACTCAGAACAATAGAACACTCGCCCTTTATATGGGTCACAGCGCTTGCCTGGGACATGGAGCTTCCCCATTGGCTCCCGCACACCAGGCCAGATGCCGCCACAAGAGAGGCTGAGATTCTGAAGTGGAAAATTACCAGGTGCATGCGCACTAGCCTGTTTACAACTTGTCCTCGGCCGAATGTAGGCGCCATCTTGTAATGGCGGATGTGGGTGCTCAGGAGGCTCCCAACAAAAATGTTTTCCTACAAAGGCTTCACTTCTAATTTATCACAGTGAGGTTAATGATTTCACCATGTCAAGTGGGGGAATGACACAAATATTCTGTGGCAAGCAGTGTTGTTAGACTTGAACTCAGAACCTTTCAAACTTTGGTCTCCTAGAAGATTCGTGGAGAGATAGGTAAAATATATCTCTGTGGTTTTGATTAGGGCTGGGGTGGGCACATTGACATTTCCAGAAGTGTTCTGGTGACACCAGTGCTTTATTTTAGAATACTGAGAACACAGATATGGAGAGCCTAATCAGAGTTATGCACTCACACTACTGAGCCAACCAGTTCTTCTAACAAAAGCTGGTTGCCTAGGACACTTGGCAAGAATTCTAAGAATGAGAGTAAATCTTGAAAATAAGGAATGAGTAGACTCTGATTCCAGCCATAGTCTGCCAACCCTAATAAAAAAAATTATCCTGTGCAGACTTAACCATACAATGGGGAGAATTGCAGCATCATTTCTCATAAGAACATTTTTACGTGTTGACATATTCTTCAGATAGTTGGAAGACTGAAATAAGGGGAATCCTACGAATTGCTTTGAATATTTTTCTACTAAGGTTCTCAGCACAACCTAGTGTTCTAAGTCTTACACAGCTCCCTTACTGCTGTCTAAAAATAGGTGTGACCTACCAAAGTCTGGGTATGGTGTGCTTCAGTAGGCATGTTTCTGTGCTTCATTTGTTGGCAAACCTAGATGATTTTTTTATTGTATATTTTATTTATTTAAATTTCAAATGTTATCCCTTTCCTGGTTTCCCCTCCACAAACCCCCAACCCATCTCCCATCCCCCTGCTTCTATGAAGTTGTTCCCCCACTCACCCACCTGCCCTGGCATTCCCGTACACTGGGGCATCAAGTCTTTACAGGACCAAGGGTCTCTCCTCCCATTGATGCCAGACAAGGCCATCCTCTGCTACATATGCAGCTGGAGCCTTGGGTCACTCCATGTGTACTCTTTGGTTGGTGGTTTAGTCCCTAGGAACTCTTGGGGGGGGGGTGTCTAGCTAGTTATAAAATTGATTTATGGGTTCTGAGTTATTTCTTAATCTAAGAAGTTATTTCTTAGATTAAGAAATAACTTCTTAGATTAAGTTTTAGTTTAAAAGAAATATCTCTGTCCGAATGATATACTACCTATCTCACACCCCCTTCCTTGTTGGCTTTATGTCCCTAGCAACAACCTGATATTTAATGGCAAGCTGGGAGAATCCAGGGTGTTCTGAGTTCCCTCCATATCTAAAAAGGAGGTTGTGAGAAAGAGCTGTAGTTATAATCATGTCTGGCTGCCAGCATTTGATTTGCACTGACTCTTAATATCCGTGACTTCTTTTGCTCCTTTAACTGTAAACTAAGAATATTAAACCCTCACAGAGTTGTGGGAGGGTCAGACAAGGCGCATATTTAGGGAAAACATTTATTTATTGTTTGTTTTTGTTTTTCATGTCAGGGTTTTTCTGTGTAGCCCTGGCTGTCCTGGAACTCACTCTGTAGACCAGGTTGGCCTCGAACTCAGAAATCCACCTGCCTCTGCCTCCCAAGTGCTGGGATTAAAGGCGTGCGCCACCACTGCTTGGGCTAGGGAAAACATTTTACAGTGTGTCAAGCGGTATGAAATGCGAAGTCATCATCATTCTGAAGGTTTGAAAATGACACTTACATCAAAGGCTGAGGTCTTAGATATGTCTCAAGCGTTCTCTTCCCTCTGCCTTCTGAAGCTGTTTTTTAAGAGGACCCCCAAGGTACCTGGGAGTGAGAGCCAGTGTCAACTGTTCCTTTCCAAGTCTTAATACTGATGAGGTAGGGAACTCAAACATTTCCCTTATACCAGCTCCCAGCCCAGATTTGTTTCTACTCATGAACTTACAGAAAGCAGATTGGACCATGACTCAGGCTGACTGACAATAGCAGATCTTATGGAGTATAGTCATATTCTTGAAAATATTTTGAAATATGGTAGAGCCATGTTTTGTGAAGTATGACAGTGTGTAGATAGAATGCTATGTTTAGATCTTAAACTCTATAGGGACCATGTGGGCAGTTACTAGTCTGAAACAAGAGGAGAGTTACTGAAGTATTAAGGCCATTGTCCCAGCTTTGGGACTCCTAAAAAACTAGACTTGGTCAGCCACTTTAAATGCTAAAGAGACTACTAGATAGAAAAGCAGAGACAGAAGATTTTATCAATGTGGCCACACTGACCAGTGTGAATAAAGAGGGTCCATGACCCCAAATCTGTGTTTGGTGTGTTGGTGGTGGGTTGAATGTAGCAGGGGGCAAGCTGTAGACATGATTAAGAAGCCTCCGTCAGAGTGTAGCTTGTTTCCTGTCTCAGTTCCAGTTCATCGATGATTGAAGAACTCTTCATTTTTAGGGGGTTAATTGGTTCTCACGTGCTGCTCCAGCATGCAGTCTGGCCATCATAGATAATTGCCTCCCGTTACAATTGGGCTGTCCTACTGGACTTTGTGGTAACTGGAATCCAAGATATCTGGAGGTCAGTGTGTCTCCAGCCTTGACGAGGAACCACATGAGTCAAGAGTTGCAGGTTTTTACATAGATTGATTACTCCTTGAATGATTAGCATTCCTATGAGGAATTAAACAGGAGTCTGATCCAAAGTGAAAAAAGTAAGTAAAATAGAAGGGGAGAAATGCAGAGACTATGGACATCTTTTAGTCACATGTCTAGAGATTTACCAGAGGCCACTTGACCCATTGCTCTGTTCAATGAGAAACTCTCATAGCACATGTATAGGAAAATGACCACCACTGGGCTCAATTTAATTGTTATGGTTTTTGTTGTTGTTTTTGTTGTTGTTTTGTTTTGTTTTGTTTTTTTACTTTTCTTGATCGTTGTTATTTGTTTCAACTTGCTGTGGGACATGTTTTGTCATGTCCTCTCAGGTGACGTGAAGGAGGATTAAATTGTTATAACATGGCATCTTCTTGCTTATCAGTTTTTACTTTAGCTTACCACTTGCTTTGAGGGTAAACTTTTTCATTCATCAGCTCTTCTATCTCTAGCCAATTAGGTTTTGGGTTTTTTTTGTTGTTGTTGTTATTGTTTTTGTTTTTTTCAAAAAGAGACACTGGATTGTGTGGTAAGAAATAATGTTAGATAATTTTTTTTTAAAGCAAGTTCAGAGAAATAGCTATTATTTAGTATTATTTAGGCTGTAAATATTCACCATAACAGGGTCTTTGTCATATTAGTGGTTCACACAGAACAGGGCAGCGTGGATATAGGGACTAAAGGAAGGCTATACTATAGAAGTTAGGTCTGTCTCTCCTCCCAGCCACATGCCCCTAGAAGTATGACTTAGACTCAAAATATATTTGCAAATACCTTGCATATAGCTAGGCTTTTCTCATATTAACTCATAACTTAAATTAGCCCACATATCCTAATCTACATTCTGCCACGTGACTGATTACCTGTGCTCAGGTACCATGCATCTATCTCACCACATTTCCCCAGGCAAATCCTCCATGCCTATCTCTATCCCATAATCCTTTCTGCCTCCTGGATTTCCCACCTCCTATCTCCTGCCTAACCCATAGGTGGTCATATTTATTACTGACAGGGGCCATATCCATACAGACATAAGACATTCTCTCTACACTGTACACTACTAGAAACATGCACTTATCTGCACTTAGGAAATCTCAGCACCACCATTATGTTGCTTTTACTATCTCAGAGTATGGTCCGACTGCTACCTGGTCTTTGAAAGCAACCAGTCCATTAGTGAAATGTAAATAGTAGATACAAAGGAAGCCAGAACATAACGCTGTATTCTGCCATTACCAATAGTAAATTGGTTTTAATGGCCTTTTTATATATAAAGTGGCTTCCATAAGTCCCTACTGGGATAGGCAAATTTTTGTAGATGTCACTGGATTGCTGGCTTTTAATAGAATTTCTACCGTAAAAATTCCTTAAAAATAGAAGATAGAAGGAGGAGGAGGGATCCAGTAAGCATAGGCTTGCCTCCCAGAATATAGTCATGCTTTTTAGGACTTTATTTGTCTTGTTAGATGTTGCTCTGAATGATCATGAGTAAGCACTATATCACTAGTGGTCACAGAATGTACCATGACTTTGGCCAAACCTTTGGACTGTTATGAAGCATGTTTCTTCTTTTCTCGAATACTGAACTGTGTGTCTGTAGCCACATATCTCCAGGGAAACAGCCTTTCCGTACTTCAGCCCCAGCCCAGTTGACAGAAAGCCAGTACTGACAGTGGCCTGACACTAGGCTACCAATTTACCACCATCTTCAACAGTCACCACCCAGAGGGCCTTGTGCTCAAATGTAGTCTTTACCAGTGCCCTCTTCCTTACATTGGATGACATTTTCTTAAATGTATCGGTAAGACATTTAGGAATGCCTCTTATGTGTGTATGTGTAATTTCCCAAATGCGGTGCTTTTCAGACTGTGAAGTACATACTGTACTTCAGTATGTTCTGAAGTCTTATCAAAGGTTCAGCTTTCTGGGACATACCCCAGAAGTACTGGATAAAACTCTTTGAGGTCATATGATCCAGCAACCCCACTACTGGGTGTAGATTTAAAAGACTTGAAAGCAGAGTCTTGAAGAAATTGTGTCTGCCTGTGTTCATAACAGCATTATTCATAAGAAGGTAAACATACCTATCGACAAGTTTATCAATTAGGCACTATGCCATATATAACAGTATATTATATTGCCTTAAAAAGCCAGGAAATGTTCTCACAGGCACTACCAGATGGATGACCATCAGAGGCATTACGTTAGTGAAATAGAAGAAAAGCATAAAACACAAACCTTGATGAATGTGTTCAGGTCTCTGAAGTAGTTTAATTCACAATGCCAGAAAGAGGAAAGGTTTCAGTGTTGAGAGACACAAGCCTTTGGGAGAGCTGATTTGAATACTGTGAATCTACTTGACACCACTGAATTGTACCCTTGAAAAACCATGCATCCATATCATGTACTATGCAATGCTCTCTGTTTAAATATAATGCTTTCCTTTAAAACAGACAACAGCAATGTCAAGTAAGGCTCAGGAGCTTGCTTTTTTTTTTTTTTCCAAGTTCACCATATAACACAAAACCAGTGCCCAAGCCAGCCAGAGTCTCCTTTAACGCAGCAGATTTTAGGATTCATACACAATACAGTAAAACTTGCAGACATGTGTCATCCAGGCTGCTGTAATAAAGCAGCACAGAGCAGCATGTGAAAGGCACAGATAGATGGCTCATCATTTTGGAGGATGGGAGACTAAGACAGCAATGCCAGTGAACAAAGCTCTACCCTTGTGAATTAGCTACCTTCCACACCCACAAAGCATCACAAAGGGTTTAGGCTTTCAACATACACGTATTTTGAGATAACTCAGATATTCAGTTCACTGTGCATGCTCCTTAGTCATCTTGCCCAGATACCCAGACCTTCTATTTGGGGCAATATCAACATTTATTATTTATCTTTGGCAACATTATTCCATGGCATAAACAGTTTTATGCTCTGAGAAATTACTTTTATCCTGCTCTCTTTGATTTTTCTATTTCTGTTTAGCCCATAATTGCTGTTTATCATTTTCCATCCTAAGAGCAGAAGAAGATATGGGTGAGCCATGCTTATCTCTCTGGTTAATTGTGCATTTCCAGATCCCCTGGTAGGCGCATAGTATAGTATGCTCCACTTAGCAAGGTGACCTAAGTGTCTTGTATGAGTTCTCCTTTAACTTTACCACAGTTTCTCAGCTTTCCATCATTTCTTCTTCCATGAGAGCAGTCGTTAGAATGTTTGATCATTTGTGTGATTATAGGCTTAATCATTTTTTCTAATATTAGCTTTCATTAGAATAAGTTTGGAATGTTCTTGATAAGGTAGGCTTTCTTCCTAATCAGTAATCAGTGCTTCTCAAAACTCTGATTAATCAAACATCGCTCATATCTTCCAAGAACAAATTAATACATAAACCAAAGAAAACAAGGCAGCATCTTTAACAATGCTATATGTAACCGATCGGGTCAAAAAACACTTTTCATCCTGTTGATTTTAGGAATGATGAAATACACAAAAGGAGAGAGTACCATAATGAACAGATGGGTAAGGTGGCTTCATCTTACCCCCACGTATTCCCCTGCCATGTGACTGTTTTATTCAAAATCTCAATGTCACATCAGTACATCTGTCCAGGAAAAGGACTCCATGTGTAAGCAGGACAATAATACAGCTTACTAGAATGGCGTAACAATGGCTAGTATAATGAGTTACCTTCACATTTCCCCTGGCTGCTTTCTTGTTTCACACGTTTGTTATTAATTTGTTATCTTTAGTCTCTTACATCTATTTGACACATAGGTTTCATCACTGTATCTCTACTCATTTTCAATGTATGTGTCTCCACAGAGCATGCGTATGTGGTCACCCTTGGTCTCACTATCCTGTGTGTCCCTCCCTTCATTTGTAGTACTAGCTGAGTCAGTACTCACTGATATCTTTGTCACGGAGAGTATAGAAGCATCTTGTCATTCCAGAAGGAAGAAAATAAGTTAAAGAACACTGGGATTTTGTTCACAGGAGTCAACAGGAAGCTCCTTTCCACCTGCCAGAGATGGAACTGTTATAAGGTTACCAAGAAAAATAGCACACTAGATTAAAACACACACACACACACACACACACACACACACACACACACACAATCCATTTCCTTATGATGGTAAAATCTAAGTCAATCTGAAATTTGGGAGACTCATAAGAGTAAATGAATGATTTCAAAAACAGGATAAGAAAAGTCAAAAGAAAAGGGCCATTACTTGGCCTTTCACATGTGGGCTGTATCTTAAAGTAGGTAATGGAAAACATTTTCCTATTTTAAAAAGGTGAGAGGATTAGAATACCAATTTGTAAAACATCCAGGCAGTGATTAGCAAAGTCCAGTTAAGTCATAAGAGACCCCCAGGATGTGGCAGTTACATCAGCACCCTGAAATGCTCACTGTGGTGGTTAATGCTAATTGTCAACTTGGCAAGACCTAGAATCGCCGAGGAGACAAACCTCTAGTCGTGCCTTTGATATCCCCATGAGCAGTGAGAGTTCATCTAGGTTAGGTTTACTGTTGGACACCCCTGTGAGGGATCATTTAGGTTAGGATATTCCCCAGACACCCCTGTAAGGGATCATCTAGGTTAGTTTAGCCCTTGGACACCCCTGTGGAAAATTATCTTGATTAGGCAATTCAGGTGAAAAGACCTACCATAGAAGAAAAGTAGCTGCAGAAAATGTTGAAAGTGGTACCATCAACAAGCCTGCTAGTAACTTAACCACTCAGTCTCCTTGTTTATAATCTATAAAATGCTATTGGTAGCATATCTACCACTATATAGAATTAAATGAAGTAATGATTTAAAACACATGTAAAAAATATTACTTATAAAAAAGCTTTGATTCAACATTATCATTTTGCTACAAGTCTGCTAGCCATTCTTTATTTTCAGAGAACAGAAGGAAACATAATTCAGAATCCCTGGGACTCTAGTGAGAAAATCCAAAGAAGCTTACAAAATACTTCAAAGACACATTGACAGTTCTACCTCAGTTACCCAGTATTACTTTCTTTTGTCTTCTAAGTCTTCGAGTCTAAAGAATTTTTTTATTTCTAATATTTATGCTACCAAAAGTATATTTTCTGTAGAAACTACTTTGTCATTTATCAAATGACTAAATCATGAGATGGTGTGTGACTTTTCCCAAGGAGGTCTCTGAATAAATTTCTGCTCACCTTAAATTTGGCATCAGTGACAGATCAAGGAAGATAACACTACAGTTCAAATTGATGAGTCAGTGAGTTTATTGGTGTTACTTATATGAACATGAACTAATCAAAAAGCATCTGAGTAACCAAAGTACCACCCTACTGTGGATGGCAACTCACAAAAGCTGCAATCCTGGAACTCTTGGCAGTGTGAAGGCAGCTTGACCAGTGGGAGAGCCTCCTCTCCACACTAGTGCTTACCTTGGTCAAAGAAGGACCTTGAGAATCTGTTAAGGTTTAGGGACTTCCTCAGATAAGATTTATGAGTTGCTTTCTTCCTGTGTCTTAAAGAGCTGCCTTCCAGGATGGAGAGTTTTGATATGGAACATCCTGGGCCTTAGCAAGCCTCCCTGCAGTGTGAAGTGCTCCAGTGTTGAGGAAATTGCTGTGCAGTGTATGTGTAGTATGCATTGTTAGCTCTTCCTTGGACAAAAGGCCTCCGTGAGCTTCCACTTCCCAGAGAAGTAATGTTAGATGTCAACTGCTTACAAAAGCCTCAGGAAAGAAAATCCTGAGTCGAAGTAGGAAATGCCTGAGCTGCAAGGCTGTTTAATCATTTTGTAACAACCTAATTCCGTGTTTATTAGGAAAATGTCTAGATTCATCAGACAATGTTGTGATTACAAAACAAATGTTTTTTTCACTCCCTGCACCATAGGTGAGAACTAAAAGTATTTAAAATGAGTTTCTTTACAACTCACCCTAGAAAAGTAAGTTTGGTTATTGGTCATCACCATCGCCATCATGACTGTTGAATCATCTGTTCCATTAGATAATAAAAATAATATGAAAATTAAATTAATGCACATCAAGTCTACAACAGTACAATTTGTAAAAATACATTTTCAGCTTTGGTATACAAGCTATGACAGTTTTTCTTAAGATGACTATTATTTTAAATATTTTATTCCATGTTTATCACCTTCCAATTACTATGAGAAATTGCCGCAGATAATGACAGGTTGATTGTGGCTTGAAGTTGTACAAGTTGCTGTCCACAATATATTGGCCTCTGAAGCATTTTGGCCTGTGGTGACCATATGGAGAACTCATGGCTAGAGCACATGGTAGAACAAAACCACTTACCTAATGACCAGAAGAGAGGGAGGGAGGGAGGGAGGGAGGGAGGGGGGGGGGAGGAGGAGGAGGAGGAAGGAAGAAGGAGGAGGAGGAGAAGGAGGAGGAGGAGGAGGAGAAGCAGCAGTAGCAGCAGCAGCAGCAGCAACTGGAATCCAGCATATCCCAGTAGGCCTTACTTCTTATGAATAGCTCCTCAGGGTACAAAACACTAATTTGTGGGCAAATGGGAACATTCAAGATAAAAGTTATCAGTCCACCACATGACATTATAGGTCATTATTGAGTTTGTTTTGCCTTTGTGGTTTTGTCTGCTTGTTTGTCAGTTATAATGATCAGACCTAGCCAGGGATTCAGGCATGCTAGGCAAGCACTCAGACGGAGAATCTCTAGCTACAGGCTAGATTCTAAAAATCTATTTTAAACTGTATTCCAGAAGTAGACAATGAAAGAGGGAGATTAGACTATTTTCTTCAAAGCCATTTTAATTTATTTAATGGTGACTTTTGTATAAATAATTCCAGACTAATTGACAAGAGCTACATTAGGTCTCCCCCACCAGGAGCTCCAAGAGCCAAGGACCCCCCACTCTCAGGGGGGAAACAGTCCCAGGGCATCTGGGCAGAGCTCCACCTGCCTTACTCTTCTCCCTTGGCCTTCCCAGGCTTAAGGAAGCAACAAGGGTGAGGCTTACAGGTGAGGCCACAGGAACCTCAGACCTTCCTCTGGGAAAATCTGCTACAAAAGAAACAAAGACCTTGGCAGGTTAGTGTGTGAAAAGTAACTAGGAATTTAAAGGCAAATGAGGCCATAATTTTATTTTTAGAATATATACATATAAGGCAATATCATGTAAAATTCACAGTCTATGAGTATAGTTTTCATTTAAATATTGAATTGCATGTTGACTAACCCATAAGTGCAATTACCCTTGGGTGGGCAGCTTCCAAATGTACAGACTCAACCACCATTAATCAGAAATTTGGGGGGAAAAAATCACAGTTGCATCACTGAATGTACACAGACTTTTCACTTGTCTCTAAACAATATGATGCAGCAACTCTTTTACAGCATTGTATGGCTTTTTTTTTTTTTAGGTTAAGCAATCTGTACATTATTTAAATACAGGCAATTGTATTGCTTAATGACTTCCACAGTTTGATCAATGGGACCTGAGTAAGCACAGATGTAGGTATCTGTGAAGAGATCCTGGAACCAGTTCCTCTGTATACTAACCATGCCTTAAGTTATGTAGTTTTGCAATAAATCTCAAATTGCATTACAACTGTGTGCTTATGACTTTGGATATTGCATGCAGTTTCTCCCTCCTCTTCCCTCTTACTTTCCTATAATGTATGGCTCTTTGGTGAGGTCTATTTGATAGAAAAGCTTTTAATTTTGAAAATACATTATTGAAGAGAAAATGATTATGTCTTTTTATATGTTATCAGCATTCCAAGAGACACGGGTTTATTTAGAACATGAATTTGTAACCAGGACATTACAGTCAACAAAGGTTAAGCATCAGCCTTTGTTAAATCTTATATAGAAAAATGGAAAGCAAAATCTCCAAACTGAAGGAGCATTTCATCTTTAGGTATTGCCCTGCCTGCCTCTTTAAAATATTTTGTTTCACATGGTGGCCTGATGAGGTGTCAATGTAGAACACCTGGGAGAAAGGAAGAACTGTCACCCTCCAGAGAGGGAGACTTTAGAACAGGACACAGTGTGTCTCTCTGGAGCCATCCCCATTGCTTCCCTCTGTCTTTATACAGTCTTGGTCTGGCATATCTGACTCATTGTCTGTTATGATCTCCTCAGGCGTCATCCTCTACATCTTGCTGGTAGGATACCCACCCTTCTGGGATGAAGATCAGCATAGACTCTATCAACAGATCAAAGCTGGAGCTTATGATGTATGTAATAAGTATCCATACGGCTTTGGATGAGGGTTGGTTGGTTTACTGCCAAGAGCAAGGGTTGCTGTTGCTATTTGTTTAATAATTTGATAATCTGTCATTTATCAACTAGTGTGAGGCAAATTTATCTTAGCCTATGAAGAAAATTATATCTAGTACAAAATATACTTATCATATGAAAAGAAGGTGAATTATCAAAAGTAGTTAGACTAAGCATTGGGTTGAGGCAAAAGGTTTACGTTGTCAGACCACAAATTTCAAGTCATTATAGCTAGACCCAAACACATCTTTATTAATCAAAATAGAAACCATCACAATCAATATGGTTTTGGCTGTGAGAAATATGTTTATTTCTTTTGCATAAAAATTCATGAATTTTTAGAAAGCATTTTCTGCATCCTGTTAGTTGTAGAAGTGTTACCTAAGTGCTCAAAGATGTTTGGCCAGTTGGGGAGAGAGTGAGTGGCTGTAACAGATGAATGAACACTTCATTGCCCAATTCATTCAATGTTTGAAGTATTGTGCCATATGCTGGGATGTTGTCATAAAGAACTGCGCAGCTGTAGGCACTGCAGTTTTTGTTATATCTGGACAATTTTCTGAGCACATTTCTCAGATGTAATGTTTCCTGGGATTCAGGAAGCTGTGATGGATCTGATTAGCAACAGACCACCAAACAGTGACCACAGTCTTTTTTGAATGCAAATGTGGCTTTGGGAAGTGCTCTGGATCTGCTCCTTGGTCCAGCCACTGTCCAGCCAGTTGCCATGTGCTATCTACCCTTCTTCAAATCACAATATGATGGGGAAATGGTTTCTTGTTGGGTAGAATGAGAGATGATGACAATTCAAGATGATTTCTTTCTCCAGTCAGCTCATGGGGCACCCACTTGCAAAATCATGGCTATCTTGCAAATGTTATTTCTAGTTAAGTGTTTTAGAAATTCATTAATATTTCAGACATGTTCACATCAAAGCCATTGGATCAAATTGAAAATAAATGTGACCAATTTTATCTTGTTAGTTATTTCTTTGTTGCAGTAGACGGTGGTATGAATTAATCTATTTTTTATATAATTTAACTTATATAATGGGAAATTTTATCAAGCAAAATGAGGAATTTAGTTGCCTTTTCTCTCTCTCTCTCTCTCTCTCTCTCTCTCTCTCTCTGTATGTGTGTGTTTTAAGATAGGAACTCATGTACACCAGGTTACCCTTTTCATAAAAGTCCTGATCTCTCTAATGTTGAGATTAGACACACGTACGAGCATGTCTGGCTTACTGTCTCTATTTTTAAAAACCCTTTACTAATTTCTATCTTTGAAGTTTCCGTCACCAGAATGGGATACAGTGACACCTGAAGCCAAAGACCTCATCAACAAAATGTTGACCATCAACCCTGCCAAACGCATCACAGCCTCTGAGGCCCTGAAACACCCATGGATCTGTGTAAGTCACTTTCCCATACACCCGGGAGCCAAACGGAAGAATAACTCCTAGTCATTTTTCATAGGTTTAAAATAATCTTACAGAAAGAGATAAACATTAATGCATTTTTGACTCAAGGTATTTAAGAAATGAATTTATAATAGTGAAAACCACCACAGCCAGTAGCAAACTCTAAACAACACAAACTGCTAAATATTGTCTGCAGTAAGAGGAATGAGTTCCCATGCCAATTATTGATAAGACTCATGAACAAGGACTAAGAATATGACATGAATACTTACTGCATCCCAGAAGAGAACATTTTACAGAGTCTAATTCTTTATCATTAAGCAGTCTTAGAACCATGTGAGCTTTAGGAGGTACAGGAATTCTGTAAATTCCTAGGGTTAGGCTATACTGCTAAGTAAGGGGACGGTATTCTAATAGAATGTGATGAAATGTTTGCTAACGTGGTGATCTGAGAGGCTAATGATCTTCCTTTCTGTGCCTTCTATTCATCAGTGCTTGAGCTTAGTTACTAGTAGTCTTTATGAAACCACGCTTTGTTGTGGGAGACTTTGGCAATTGAGTACGTGCAAGCTGACTATACACATGCAGGCACCATTAGTAAAGACTGGATGAAACTGAGACTCTTTATTGTCCTTGGTATGTTTTAAATATCAAGTCATTCTTTCTCCTCTTCCTTTAGCAACGCTCTACTGTTGCCTCCATGATGCACAGGCAGGAGACTGTAGACTGCTTGAAGAAATTTAATGCTAGACGGAAACTGAAGGTAAGAAATTTGACATTGTTGTGGGAGCTTGGGGAGGAGTGATTTGGCGAGGTGAGAACTACTGAAAATGGAAGTCTTAGCAAAGCCTTTAACACTATAGATCTCAATAGTCAGTCCCCCTGGATCAGACGGAAACAAAGAATGCTCCATAATCAAGTCCAGAATGCAAGTCGGCTCAATGGGGCAGTGTGTGCTGCGGTTTCTCTTTAAGAGGAATCAGCTGTTCAGTTTGATGATCTAAAAGTGGTTCAGAAAGTTAGAGCTGACCAAACATCCTGAGAGCCACAAGGTAAGACTTTCAGGAAACAAATAAACAAAACAAATCAAAAAAGCAGACAATTTGATGTTCCTATCTTTAAAAAACTAAAAAAAAAAAACCTCAGAGATTTGTGAGCCCTTGCTATGTGTTTTAGGTCAGACATTAGTTAGGGCCAACTATAATTAATTTCTCTTATTTCTTGATAGGGCGCCATCTTGACAACTATGCTGGCTACAAGAAATTTTTCAGGTACACATGTTTGAACTCTGCTCCTTGTCCTCTGACCTCTGACCTTCTTTAATCTGTGTGTGTGTGTGTGTGTGTGTGTCCTTAAGAGAATCGAGAAAGTCTAATAACTGCAAATGGTTCACACACACACACACACACACACACACAATGGGGAAGGGGAGACTCCTGTAGCTGTCTGTAGGACTCCACTCATATTGGACATCTAGGTCTCAAATGCTGTGGTCACACAAGTATGAAATGTATGTCTCATTTTTATTGATATTTCATAAATAACCATGAGGATGCTTTTTTGTCTGATTACTATAGGGAACTGCAATAAGAAAGACCTTAAAATGAGTCATTTCATAGAACATTATTCTTATAGGCCTAATTTCTTTTCAACTAAGGTAGTGACTTCACATTCATTTAGACTAATTACAAGGACTAAAGCTGTCTAATGAGAAATTACAGATAACTGGCCAAATGGGTACATGGGGATGCCATCTAATAATAGTATTCCTCAAAATGATTGCATGGGGGGAAAATAGAAGAAAAATGAAAAACTTACATACGAGCTAAATTTAGACAAGAAGTTTCTTTTCTCTAAAAGTGACTCTGGGTGGAGAGTCACTTTTAGAGAAAAGAAACTTCTTGTCTGAATTTACAAGGTCTGGTTTGATGCTGAGTTTCCTACTCTTGCCTCTCAAGCGCTAGAATTACAGGCATGTGCCGTTACAACTGCTCTAGTGAAATTACTGAATCAATTATTGAACTTTGCATTTCAAAAAGCAAGTGACTCTCCACAGTGGATGCAAAGTGTGTATCACTTCCAGGAAAGTGTTTTACATCTTGGAGTCCTCTTTGATAGATTACGTAAAAAGCACTAGGCAGTCAAAAGTCAAATGTTGGCAAGTGCTAACCAGACATATGCGGAGTGGACTGAAGCAGCAACTAAGTTACATTTGATAAATTTATACTGTAGGGGAAGGTCTTCAGGCCGTGCATGTTTTTAATCCCAGCATCCGGGAGGCAGAGGAAGGTTGAACTCTGTGAGTTCAAGGCCAGCCTGCTCTACATAGAGAATTTTAGGTCATTCAAGTTACATAGTGAGATCCTGTTTTAAAAAAGAAAGAGAGAAAAAGAAAGAAGAAAGGAAGGAAGGAAGGAAGGAAGGAAGGAAGGAAAGAAAGAAAGAAATACTTATAGTTTAGATGTTTATTCTTAGAATACTTGGCAAAAATGACATTACTTTTGTTTTGGAGTGGGGTTGTGCAGCATTCACTGACTTGCTCTGACTTTGTTTTGCCCAGTCAGAATGTTAAAGTAATAATCAGATGGCCACCATTATATGAGCAGCAGGCATTCTTCAGTCAGTTCCTAGTTACTGTTTAGACCTGTGTTTACAGGACAGTCCTCCTTCCCACTTAGAAACAGGGTGAAATGATGGGCTGGTGAGTACCAGGCACACTGTTCCCGCACAGTGACCAGTGCTACATATCCAGGGGCCGCACTGCCCTGCGATTCTGTGTACTGTCCTACGTGTTTAGTCTAATAAACCGCACTGCTGCCTTGTCAAGCTGTTTTGTAAAGATCTAATAAATGTGATTGATGTTTAGGAGGGGGAGCTCAATGCCAGCTCATTAAGCATTAACCAATATATATGATCTTAAACTAAGTAGATATTTTACCCTGGTCCAGGATTCAGCAAATCACTAGAAATAGAGGGATTTATATAGTATATGTTGTTAATGAAGAACTTCCTCTGAATTAAAATCATATATTTTGTTGAAATTTTAAATGTACACTTAAGTGTAAAAAGGGTCATTATTAATAATGTATAAACCCACTTATAGATGCTTTCATTTACCTCGTGTTCCTTTGCACCATTCTGTAAACTATAAACCATGACTAATATGTGGATTTTGTGTTGCCTCTGAACGTTTTTGCATGAAAAACAAACTTCCAACCCATCACTTCTATGTCAACTGAACACCATGCAACTCAGCCACATCTTGTACTTCCATCCTGTAGATCCACTCTCGTTTTGAGTACTTCATTCATTCTATTCATTGCCAGACATACTCTTTAAAGCAAACGTCCCTAAGTATGTGGTTATAAAGTTGTTTTTATTTCTTTTTTTCTCCCTGAATGTGGAATGTATTTCTTGTGAGGTAAGGTTGTATCACACAAGGATGGCTCTGCATCTCCCAGGCCAGATTGCTGCTACCCTCAAACCATTGTCTTCTCTTTGCTTGCTATTGCAATCCAGATTATCCTGTCTGCTTTTTCACCTGTTAACTGCCACAAGAGTCCCCAGTGTCCCTTTGTAACTACAGGCAGACAATACCAGAAACAAGGCAACAATTGAATAACAATCTCCACTGGTAAACCTTAATAGATTTGCTGCTAAAAGTGAGGTAAAATGATTATTTGTGCCTTTTAGGTGAACTTAAAATGTTGCCAAATTTAAAACCAAAATAACACCCCAAACCAAAGAAATATCGATAAATGTTCATGTGGTTTTGTTACAGCTAGGTGTTTCATTTCAAATGTCATGCTCCGTGTGCTTAAATGACTGTGTATATTATTATTCAATGGAAGTACGTAGTTGTCCTCGGTACTGGGAGTGTTCTACACCAGTGTTCTAGTCATTATAGTTATGCTGGCTGATCACTGTATATGCACTCATATTTAAAAGGATGCTTTCTAATTTTAATAGACTGAAGAAATTTGGGAATAATACAAGCAATTGCTTAAATGCACTACAAAAAAAGAGAACATTTCCTATGAGAACCAACACCTTTAAGATATCATTTCTTTTTAGATCTGGTTCCAGATATTATGGCTTTTAACTTTTCAATTCAAAGACCTTTGTTTAGGAAGCCTTTGTATTCTGATTTCGAAGTCTAAAAGAACACGGAATGCATTTTTTATTACCATATGCTGAGCATTTAAAAATTTGCTCCTGGTCAATAAGGTACCATCTGATTTTATATAGATATTTGTGTCTTCAGTCCAACTGAAGTCACCTGATTTTTAATAACACAGAGAAGACACTGGTTAGCCAGAGCAAATTTTCGTGAATGAAATTTCAACCTCTGGAAAGAGGAGCTTCAAGGGCAGAACTGACATGGTCACTAGACGTGGTGTGAATGAACATGTAATCGGTCTGTCAGCTAGTGTCTCGAGACTAAAACCAACTTTCTGGATTATGAAGGATAGTCCAGCAAAAGTTCCAGTATCCTTTTCGGAACCAACAGTGACATAAAGTTCAATGCACAGCTGCCAAAGTGTTCAACTCATGCCATGAACTCTGTAAGAATTTAGTTCTAAATTTGCTGTGGCAAAACCAGAAAAGCGATACTGTATTTCAGTGTCCCATAAGCTCTCGCTCATCAGTGTGACCTTGACGGTTTGGTGTGTGTTGCCCATAACTCGGCAAAGGTGCAGGAGATGATTTCATGATTTGTCATCTCACTGTGGGGTTGTAGATAACTCTCTAAAGTGATTTTACTCTCATTTTGCAGCAGCCAAGAGTTTGTTGAAGAAGCCGGATGGGGTAAAGGTAAGTTAGACAGTTCTCTTAAACTCTCTCTGACTTTCAGATGCTGCATAATTTAAACATTACCTGCAAATCCCAAATCTGTGTAGTTTATGTATTTATGTATTTTACAGTCCTTGAAAGAGGGTGCAGGCTGAAGCACGAGATAGTTTAATACACAAACATGTTATCATGTATGCTAATAAACATTCAATCCTTTTCACTTTATTATGTATTAACCATGAAAACCAATGTTTTAGTTATAGTTATTATATAAGGTGAATGTCTCAGTCATCTCTGCTTCTCCACAGTCGCAAACCACTCTGCTGACCTATGAACCTGCAAAACCCAAATGCTTGTTCAAGCGATTATAATGTGTACTTGAAACCCACAAAAATCTGGGAAAAGTTTATCTGAAAAATCAAAGCTTCAATGACTAAGTGTTCATGCTTGGGCAGTTTCTCTAAAACCCATCAATTCCATGAGTTTGGATCCTAAGGACTAAAGAGGTGCTCATGGTGCTATCCTGAATAACACTAGGAAAATCTTCCAAGCAAGACAACAACAAAAATACTTTTACTTTCTTGGATATCGAACTAATATAATACAACTTACTCCCACCGATAATATCTTATTTATAGTGATCTTATTTTTAATACTATAACCTCATAGTTGCATGATAATGTTTATTATTTTCTAGAAATCACCTAAATGTCTTGTTAATTATTTTTCTTTCTCTTCCAATGGCAGATATGTACATTCCTCAACAGATCAACACTCTTGGGAATTAATATTCAAACCTTTGAACTTGACCCATTCAGGTGGTCAGTTCTTATTGAGAAATGTAACAGAAAATCATTTGTTGGGTCCTAAATTCCTGAGGATTCAATCCTTACCTCACCACCTGTCTGTGTGTGACTTGGCAATTCCCATCTATGGGGTCACTGAGCTTACTAGACCGCCATGTCCCATTCCTCAAGCTAAATGTATCTTCCTTCCGCTGATTTCCCTTGTTAGATTTCACTAATGACAGTGGATGTCTGCCTTTTCCCTGGTGTAACATTGGTGAAAATGTGAGGATTTTTACATTTCCAAATGTTTCCTGGGTTTTCTGTAATGGACAGTTATTCTCACTGGTATACTGATACAAAAGCACTGTTTTCCTCCAGCTGACCTATAAACACCTCTTCAACAAGAAAATGATTATGTATTCCATGCTTTGATACTTTAAAATTCAACAGGTCATGTTTTTTGTTTTTTGGTTTTTTTTTTTCTTTTTTTTTTTTTTTTTTTTGGTTTTGTTTTGTTTTGTTTTTTTTGGTTTTTCTCCTCTTCCTTTCTCTTTGACTGGTCAATTCAGAAAAGGAAGTCCAGTTCGAGTGTTCAGATGATGGTGAGAACCTGTGTCTGCCAGACTTCTCTTACTGGGGAAAATGCACACTTAGGAGTGAAACAGTCTCATTTACCCAAGTTAGTGGGAGTAGAAAAGGAGCATCATAGGTCAGCGCTAATCTGCACTCATAACACGCTACTCCACTTTCACATTACTTGGTTTTGATAGAGTTGTGCATATGCTGGTAGTGCATCTGACCATCTGTGAGAGCAAAGCCAGGTTTTCTATTTGAAAATAAAGAAGCCAGGACAAAATGAATACTTGCTCATACCGAAAAAAAAAAAAATGCCATAGGGTTGGTTTTTTTAATCGATCATCATAATTGCTAAATTAATTCAGACACAACTTACTATAGTTGCTTTGGGTTTACAAATAATGTGAAAGTGCTTTCAGCTTGAGCCCATTCTAGCTAAGCCTCTTTAAAAGAAGTATGTATTAACTTTAACTGAATAAATACAATTTCTTAATTCATGCCTTCTGAGAGTAATATTGCACTGTTGACTGCATTCAGGTGTCGAGCAAGAAAAATACAGTGCTGCTGTAATATAAAGTACATAAATTCACATGTACATTTTAGAAGACAACTATGGTTGAACATGGTACTTGATAACTGACTCTTTAAAAGCCAGTACTTCTGGCTTTTACTTAGAAGTTTCCCTATTGTTTGAGAATAATGTCATAACTCCAAAACATGATGCTGTGTGTGTCATTCATGCATGAATGTGGATAAGGGTTTGGTAGTTGTACACTTTGGCTGATAAGTTTGTGTGTATTTTGATTCTAATGAGTCACATTTTCATTCAAATAAGGCAGTTCTTAGCAACTGTATCCTCAGGGGAAAGCCTTTCTCCTCCCAAAACAGGAAGAATATTCCAGAGTATTTCTCTTTCATTTGCATTTAATCACAGGGTCCTGATGACTGACAGGAAGTTGCTATGCTTCATCAAGCACTCTTTCCCAATAGGACATTACCTTCGGGCATTTTTTTCCTTGTCTAATGGAGCTTGTAATAACATAAACATATTCTGATCCGTCTTTAACAGACAGCCTTAAACCTTTGCCTCTGTCTGTTTTTGGCTGTAGCAGACATTTTAAGTTCAATTGATTTAAAGCAAAAATTCCAAACCTATTTTCAAAATGCAGGTTTATAGTTTAATCTTCAATAAGTAATCTAGGTAAAGAAAATGTTCAACATTTTCTCTCTCTGGACGTCACAGAGCATTGTAGAACAATGCTACCAGCTAACTGTATAGCATTGTATAACAGTGCTATCAGCTAATTAAATAATGGTCATACCAACACCACACAAAGGGGAATAAAAAGAAGAGCAAAATATTATATATCTCAGTTAAGTCTGTTTCCTTTTGCCTTCTACTAAATGATAGCCCCAAAACAGCCTGTAGGCATAAGGTTAAATGAGCCAGGAAGCCCAATAATAATGAATTGTGTAATCACTTTTAAATAACCATTTGATATGCAGTCCCTGTTCCTCTTTAAGCCCACAGGTATATTTACATTGATATTAAAACTATGGGGTTTATCCCTTTAGAAAATAATATACAAATGAATACCTAATTTGATATGCAAAAATGGGTGTGAATTCAAGTTTCTGTTTAATAGCAATATAATGTGATGTTATGCATTGGTTTAAAGTGATGTCGACTATAACATTTCAGTATTTTATTACATTACAGTATTTTATTCTGTAGTCCCAAACTCAAAGTTCCAAGCTCTCATGTGTCAAAAAAAAAAAGAAAGCCTTCTTCTTCTATGGGCCATTGCCGTATTTATTAGCCCTATGCACATCTTTGAAAATATGGCTCCCATGGTAATAATTACATCCCCTATTAAGGATAAACTCACTTGTGTTAATGTAAGGGCGTGGTCCCACCGGATGTACTCGGCAAGAATAACAGAACGATCACAAGCTACTGAGCTGTCTCCCAAGCAACTGTGAACAAGAAAGTCCTTTCACATGGAGGCCACAGAACAGAGTCTGATTTCTCCCACTTATCAACTGAAGACAGATCCCTAAAGGAGATCCAAACTTATCATTTTCAGTAAAACACTTCAATGTTTGAATTTTGTCAGAAGAGTCAGGATTTTAATTGGATGTGTAGTAATCAAAGTGATGATAGCTCCCCAGGGAAAAATGATCTATGTGTGACTTCAGGTTCAAGAATAAAATGAGAAGAAAAAAATTAATAAAAGTATATACAGTGAATAATTGGCAGCCTGGAAACAGAATTTGCTTTGAAGAGTATGAAACCGGCTACAGCCTCATCATACTCTGTAGCCTGGTTTGATCTCAATGAAGCCACTCAGAGAAGGCAGAACACCCAAAGCAACCACAGGTGATCACATTCTTCCATCACAGATAGGGACATGTTCATCATTTGTGTCAGTCATTATAGTCTTTCTCATCCATCTCCAGGGGCTTTTTATTCTCATATCTGTATTTCCGTGTAAACACGCTACTTGGCTACCAAGAAAACTAAGGCATCTCTGTTTCTATTTTCTGCATATCCACAGATAAACAACAAAGCCAACGTGGTAACCAGCCCCAAAGAAAATATTCCTACCCCGGCGCTGGTATACCTGGACTCTTGTACCTTTCTTAAGTTCTGCACTGTTTGCTGTTGTTTCTCTCTTTCACTAAATCAATATCTATGTATCAATATTTCATTCGTTGTTGGTTTTGTTTGTTTTGCTTTCAAAGATAGAAGAAAAACTTTATATTGTTTTGTTATTGTTGTTGCTTTCTTTTCTTGAGATAGTTGTCAAGCAGTGTTTCTAACATGAGACTTCTCGTTTCATTGTGGAACATCATGCTATCCTCTGCAGTTGGAATTCTTGCATGTTGGCTTGGAAACGCAGTAGAATGCGCTTCAGTTACTCTTAGCTCTTTCTGGTGTTGATCGCTACTGATCGTCGCGCAAACAATGGTTTCTCTTTCTGCAAAGTACGTGTTGACATCAAGGAGAGCTAACAGGATTCTTGCAAGATGACATGAAAAGTAGACCTTATTCAGAGTTCCCATTCTCTCTCATTGAAAGTCAACTTGGCTTTGCAAGACTTCATTTCCTGAGATAAAGAGGCACTGCCTAAGTCAAAGCTTTTTGTCTGTTGTGTTTCAAATTAAGTTGTCACTGTTTCACTTTCTTCCACAGAATGAGAACGTGTATTACAGAAGGTTAAGCTATCAAAGACAGACAGTTTCGTCCATTTAACTAAATGTACAGAAATAATGACTTGGTTTCTTCAACACATTGGAATAGTGTGTTAAAAATCAAAATCTGAATACTGGCATTTAGTATATGGGTTTTATAATTTGACTTATGATTCCCAGAAATTACTTTTATTTATTACAGTCCCCAGACTGAGTTAAAAATATTAGACAGACGTTACTTTAATTGGGTTGACCAGTAGGCTCAATTTAAGAACTTTTGAAGAAAACGGCATATAGAGATAGAGGGTTATCAGGACTGAGAGCATAGCTCTTCTAACCTAGAAGAGACCTTGGTGTTCAATCCCTAGGGGGGAACAAAAACATGTTTTCTTAAAAACGAGTAAGATAAAAGAGGCTAAAACAATAGCAGGTTATAAATAGTAAAGTCAATGTCACAGCTAAAGCTGCAGCAGGAAAGAAAAGAAGCCAATGGTTGGATGTTTCTAAGTATGCTGTTGCAGGCTTTCCCTTGGGGAAAGGCCTGTGGTAGGGAAGACTGGCCGTGGTTATAGCAACTCACAGGTGCCAGGGTAGCCGTTAGCAGATGCAGTAAGCATGCTATTGTTGTATGAACTCTAGGTCTTCTTTTAAATTAATATTTGAGTATTATTTTCTGCTTAAGAATTTTCTCACAGAAAAGAATGTGAAAATAATAGTTTCTTCATGGACAAAAACATTTCCTATAAAAAATTTTACATAAAATGTATCTTCACAAAGAACTTGATGTCCTCTCAGATATTTCTATCTAAAGGGTTCTTGGACAGTTTCTGTGAGACAGACAGAAATATTCAGTAGAGTATTTAGTATTTCATGTGCTTTTATGTGTGTTCATTTGGTCAGTTTTGTGGGGTGGGGGGGTTGTCGTTGTTGTTGTTGTTGTTGTTGTTTTAAGTGCGGTCCAATGTTTCAAGATTCTCCAAGGGTATTCAGCTATGTGTTGATTATAATAACATCAGAGTTAAGTCCCAAAGCAATACAGCTGGGAAATAAATGTCTTTACAAAGAATTTGATATCTTCTGGGATATTTCTATCTATGGTGCTCTTGGTCAGTTCCTTTGAGACAGAAATAGAATATTCAGAGGAGAAGAAAGAAATTTCTTCCTGGGATAGGGCCTGTGAAACAGTGACTGCCTCTTTAGGTCTCCAAACTGCAAAGCCTGCTCATTCACCTATCAGGAATAAGGTCTTTTGCATGCTGCTTCTGGGTAGGGAGGTGTATGATCTCATGGGCTCACCAGAGAGACCTCCACAGAGATCCTGTCAGCTGTTGACAGCCCCTTACCTGGCTTTAGCTCTTGTCACTAGTCTTGTCTGTTGGCCCTCTCTCCTCTGTCCCACAGACTAGTAAGAATGTACTTACCAAAACAAACTGTTTCTTTCTCTATTTTGTTCTCACTCAGGAGCCCCAAACTACTGTAATCCACAACCCTGACGGAAACAAGGTATTCAGAGAGAATCAACCCCATTTGCTCTGATAAGATTACACATCTCATCAAATGCCCGGTGTAAAACCCAGTCATTATCTCAAGTGGGAAAGAAAAAAATTGGCCATCTTTTCACCACATGCTCTTTCAGGCCTAATTCTTCTAGAATTTTCCATAGATTTCCTTCAGATCAAAATGAATGACAGCCTGAGAGAAAAAGAGAGAGATCAATGATCCCTAGGTGAATGTAAAAACAAACAAACAAAAAAGAATAAGAGTCAGGTTAAACACTTGAAAAGTCTTTGTGTTGAGATGACTGCGTATCTTAAGCTATTCTGTGTGGTCTTCTTATTTCTCCATGTCTGTTTGTGCATTGTACAGTATACACATACAGCATGAAATTTCAGAATTTCTTGCTATCATCCTCATCAACTTCAAACATAACAAGTTTGTAGGTATTTTTTTTTTTCTAAAACACGATGTTGCTTTTGAGCTTTTCCATTGTCTTCTGTTGTCACAGTGGTTTTGTTGTTTCTGGTTGCTTGTTTTTCAATTCCCTGTTATTGATAATATTGCTAGTGGTGTTACTGCTTGCCATGGATTTGAAGAGAATCAGGGAGTTCCACTTTTTGTTAAATATGTTTGCTGTCATTCTGTATGAACTGTAGTAACCTATATTTAAGTATTATGCTGAATGAAGACTAATATGTTCCACCTGTTATAAGTTATGTGTATACTGTCTTCATACCATACTTGCATACGTGTCTAAGGGATAAAATGAGATATATTCTAAATATATTCTATGTCCAGCTTATAACTTGTTATACATTATCATACCTAAGGGAGGAAAATGCATCAGACTCTAATCATTAATGTTGAAGGATCAGGAAATATATTTCATCTCTGGTTGAATATTTAGTTGACCCATGTTGAAAACACGAAGTGTTTTGTGTCTTCATCTGATGTGTACATTAGTGTCATGACACTGGAGATGTTCTAAGTCCCAAAAAGATTTGAGGTAGTCAGGACCAGCACATATGAGAATAATCCCATTAATGACACTATCAAATGAAAGACCAGGCGTAAGAGCTGGAGTGGACACTGGCATAATTCTAGCTCTTTCATTTGTAAGAGTTGCTGCATGCTATTTAATGCTTACATGAATTCATTTTCTTTAAGTGCATGGGATTAACCTTCATTTTGAAATTAAGTCTGAATGCTACATCACATTAAAGAAATGCATGAGTGTTTTTCTTTGGTTTTGTATGTGTGGAGACTCTGGACATTAGCTAGTTTATCTCTTTGGTTTAAATATTACATATGGTATTTATATAAATGATAGCTTTCTAAAAATACCGAGTCTATAAATGGGCACTGACTGGGATTCTTTTTACTACCTCCCAAACTCTGCTTTCCGTTCCTGAACATACAGCTATTAACTGGAAGTTTGGTCCCTGTTATTTTCAGCTCTGGCCTTGAATCATTCCAAGTGGAAAATGGGTACTTACAGATACTGCAACGTATCTTTATTAGAAAACATTTCATTACTAAAGTGTAATAAAGGCATTTATGAAGCTCCTTTAAAAAGCATCCCCCCTCCAGCAGTTACAGAGAACTTGTAAATGTAATTGCTACTCTCCACCTTCATTTGCAGTTTTACAAAGACTTTTGTCTTTTCATTGTGGGAAGAGATTTCTTTTTCAGTGACCAACACTTTCTGAGTTAGAAAAAAATGAAAATAAGTCTAACTGACCTTGAAAATAAATTATTCCTTACAATTCCAGTATCCTAAAGATAAACCTGAAACTTTCTGACAGCTCTGTTCAACCTGACTCAGCTTGAGAGTCCTAGTTTCCTAGAATCAAATGATGGAGTAAATGTCTGTTCTCCACACAGGTGGAGGGTGGACACATAGCAAATTCTGTACTCAACACAGTGCCCAATGCAAAAACTTGCTACTTACTGAGGTTCATTAGGGATAAAACCATGTATTTTAAATTTCAAATTTATTCTACTAAACACTGTATGAGGCACTGCAATGTCAACTCATCTTATGCAGTTCATCTTAAAATAAACTACATACTTCTTCTGCTTCTACAAACCACCTGGATTTATCCTGCATCTGTGACTAGGCAACCAGAGTACTCCCTTTGAAATGTTTGCGGCATATGACATCTTGTTTTTGTTGAAAGTCACTTGATGTATGTTTCTATTTGCATGTCGGCATATGCACACAGCCTGCTGAAGAAGTTTGCATGATATATATGTGTCACCAGCCAAGTTTGTCATAAGAGCTAGCTCTCTGTTGTATGAAACTTAAAACTGTGTTTTCCTCTGTACAGGAGTCAACTGAGAGCTCAAACACCACCATTGAAGATGAAGACGTAAAAGGTAGGCTTGAGGCAAAAAGCCATAATTCAGAGGGCCACGTCCATCATAGCAAAGTTTGTTCCAAGTACCTAATCACTGTAAATTACAAAGAAAGCTTATACCAAAAGGAATTCTTTTTTGTTTTATGAATATATTATTCTGGATAATGAATCACTTTATGAATATGTTAGCTTTTTCACATTCTATGTGTTTTAAATTTAAACATGTTCTGGGCAAGCATATTGTTGACATCACAGCTAACAACTGATTTTAAACAAGTCAGTCAAAAGTAGCATAAAATACATATGTACTTTACATATATCATTAAAACTTGTATAGAAAACTGTATTCAAGATTATATTCTGAAGAGGTGATATGAAAATATTCTAATAATTTTTAATGATCTCCATTGAATGCCAGTGGAACTTTGTAATTTTGGAAGGCTTAGGTTTCATATATTTTCTTAATGTAGCCATGACATTTATTTCATTTTGTTTGCCAAAGTCTCCAGTATTGAAATCTCAGAACTACTGCACAAACACGCTCAATATGCACTTCTAGTTTACTCTACTTCCTTTGACCACATGGCTGCTTCTAAAGTGTTAATTTTGCTCCATTTTCTTGTGCAGTTGTGTGTTCTTGTTGTAGTTCAGTATGTGCAGCTTCCTCTTCAGTAGTTTGCTTGGCTAGAAAGTATTCTGAAAATAAATTATCATAATAAAGACTTCTAAAATAAAAATTTAAAGGAGGATAAAATATTTTTGAAGAATTGAAAGGTGCAATTCATCAATTAGCTTAACCTTAACTGGGAAATATCTTTTGTAAAAAAATGTCACTAAATGCTGTATTTTTTAGGTGGCATTAATAAAGTACTCTTGAAGAAAAATATATGTACTTGTGTTGTAGAATAGATACCCAGGAGCTCTCAGGTCAAGAAGAGAGATGGACAATTTAGGAACTGAAAATGGCTGCACGCCACAGTTGACAGCCACCTCTGCTGCTCTTTTTCTTCTTGGTTTAGTGGAGCACTGAGGCGATTCACATGTACTCTTTATACCCTACCTCTCTTAAAGGAAAGCACTGATTGTTTCTTAGAGTGCAGAAGTAGATAGTAGAAGTAGTGTCAAGGATAAAATTAAGTCTACTCTTCCCACTTTTGCCGCTGAGCTGACATAATGTTTGAATCATTGATATTACATAAAAATCATATGTGCTAACCAAATAAACAGATGCACCATTTAGCGTTGCCGGTGATTCAGGAAGGATAATTTGTGAGTGTTTTAGCATTAGCTCATCAACTAACTAAAATGTTGCATATGTTTTGATACCAGCTTATGTAAGTAGATTCTCCCAGAGAGATTCTAGGTTATTGTGCACCAGAATGAAGAACTGAGCAAAGGCTGATGCAGCTGAAGTAAAGACCATTTATTAAAAAAGAAAGAAAGATAGATAGACTTACAGCAGAGGATGTAGGCCAGGGGAGAGAGAGCTCAGAGCTAGAATAGCCCTGCTTCATGGACGATGGGGATTTTGTATGTCACACAATGTCAGCTTTCTGGACCTTTTGCATAGCCTGATGTTTTTCACACATGCTCTGTCGTATACAGTTCTACATAGAGCGTCATGCATTCCATATTATAATGAACCATGGGCCACTTTAAACACTACAACACTCTGCCTGTGAGTGGCCTCGGCTAAGTGTACCCTGTCTTCCTCTTTGCCAATTACTTACTCTTTTTCTCATATGTTCATTTTTTCAATCTTTGCTGAGGCCTACAGGTCTTAATCTCCACCCTGCTCTCTGGTCTCAATTTTTAATCAAGTGTCTGAAAACCTATCTGTTATCCACCAGAGGAACTAAATCCTTAAATAACTGAATATAGCAAAAGGAATCCCAGCACCTCAGTATATGTAGTTCATCCACCTAGGACACTTTTACACCTTGGTAATTATGAGAATGGCTTTAATTTGTAATGTTGAATTTGACTTGAGCTATTAAATACTTGCTCAGGATAACATTCTTTCATTTATCTAAATATCGGCATCTATCATAGTTTCTCAGTTGAGCCTGGGATCACACACATGTAATCCCAGCACTCAAGATGCTGGGGCAAAAGGATACAGAGTTCTGGGTTAAGAGTGGATAGAAAATGAGCTCTAGACCTGCCCAGTGGACATAATGAGACCTGTCTCAAAGAAACTAAGTCAAAATAAAATGAATCAACGTTTGCCTCAAGGATTTGAAAAATTGATGCACTATTTGTTTTTAGGGTTATACTGAATTTATACACACAAAATATTAGAGAAATTAAGTATAACATTAACATTTTAAAAGTGTAATATAAGACTAAAGGAAATGTCTAGTTAGTAATTTGACACAGGGTGCTTTCACTTATCTTCTGGAATCTAATGAATAAAGTCCATTTCTGCTTGAGCATACTCGTACAGAACATATAGGTCTCAGCTGTCCTCCCTCTAAAACATATGCACCCTGTTGATAGCTGATCCTTTTAGTGGTGATAGATTCTAGAAACCTTTAGGGCTAGACAGTGCTTCAGAAGATCACCCAGGCACCATTGTGGATATAAGGAGGTGGAAGGTGAATGACTGGAAATGGTTTTAATGCGTTTATTTTGTTGGCAATTCCTTTTTGCAGGAATTGCTCCCTCTGTCAAGTCACTGAATAATTCCCCCAAAAAAGGCCTGATATACATAATTCATGTGGATAATTTTACTATACTCTGTGTAGTCTGGTGGAAAATATTATTGTTATAATTAATATTATTAAGAATATTATTAATTTAACAATAATATTAAATTAATATTATTGTCTTACTCTATGAGAAGATAAAGCCCTATCTTCCATGTAGGAACTGATAAAGACGATTATATAATTTGACCAAAACTATATCCTCTATGCATGACTATATCACATCAAGAAAATTCCTTTACTTTCTTTGACTTCCTTTGCTATTTGAGCAAAGTTGTATACAACATTGTTATTGAGGTGAAACCCCCACCCCTGGGAGCAGACTCATCTAGACACGTTTCTGTCGCACGGTCCTGTGTGGCTAGCACCTGTTGTCCCATGAAACACGTCTGGCAGCAGCACCTACACTTACTCTGCTTCATGGAGGCACATGGTCCTTGATAGAATATCACAAGCTTCCTATACCGGTGCCCAGTTCTCTCTTCTCTCTACTGCAGAGAGCCTGGGTGGCTCCCACATAAGGTGACCTAATCAAAGAAAGAAATTAAGTACATCAACTTCTTGGTGGTAACAGGGACTCTTACCCATGAGGCCAACTGATGCATAAAGAAACCAAAGTAGTAAACAGATGAATGGGGCTTTCTAGGCAGGGAATATGGATCATTCTGGATGCCAGGATGGAAAAGGACCTGCTTTCATTTAGGTCTGCTTGTTGACTTTCCCTTCACAGTGGCTTGGGTTCCCCGAGGATTCAGTCCACATGATACTTTTAAACTACCTACTATGTTTATCTCAGTTTCTTCATCCATTTAGCAAATACTCACTGAGTACATACTTTTCAGTCGACTGCTGAGTGGGTCAAAAGATTTCAAAGCTGTCAAGATGGAACATTCTTGTGTATGTTGTGCATGAAGCTCCTTTCCTACCCGCTAGGCCCATTTCTCCTAACTCAATAAATAGCAAGGAAACACAGAGAAAGTGAGACTCAGGATCTCTCCATGATTTAGCCAAGAATGCTTTGGTTCGGTTTTTGTGGAGTTTTTTGTTTATTTGTCTGTTTTGTTTTGTTTCATTTTGTTTAAATATACTTAAGAATCTGAGTCTAGTGGTGCCTTCCTGTAATTCCAATCCCAGCAGGCTGAAGCCATAGAATTACGAGGGCCAACCTCAGCTATGTACAACGAGGCTACCACAAAACAAAGCAAACATGAATAAATGAACAAAACTAAGGTTTCACATCAGAGCCACCTGTACATTCCCCAGCATGCAGTGATCTGGAGGACTTCCCATGTCTAATGTGTCTAATGATCTTTAAAATCTCCTATAGTTCTTGTTCTCTTTATCCAAAGGCAGAGTGGTCACATCTTCACAATGTACTGCCAATATTTTACACAACTTCCTGATATTGTCTTGTATTTAGAAGCCGGATACTGTTTCTGATACTGTGGCAGGAACCTCAGCAGCTCTTCAATGTCATGGAGAGTTAGTAACAGCTTGAAAGTTAATGGTGTCTTACCAAAGGACAGTTACTGCTATAGACGCAAAGTGGTCATCACCATAGTACAAAATAAAAGTTCTCCTGCGAACACTAACTGTTCTTAATTTTTTAAATATTAAGCCAAAATTGTTGTTTTGCATTTTGGATACATTTCTAACTTTACATTAACTTCTGGTTTTATTAACTAGTGTCCCCATCAGCCTTTCTCTAGTGGCTGTCACATCTAACAGTGCTCCCTTCTGTAGGTATGGGGGCACGTTTCCACACTGTCTGCATTTGAAGACTGTCCTTTGGTTTGTGGCTGTAGCCACAGTTTGCAGGGCCTGTCGCTGTATGCCACAATGCCTCTCCACCTCCTAACACACCCAGCATCGTTGCTCAACGTCAGCTTCTTCCTAATGAGCACACGTCTGTTTGCTCCACCCAATGTTCTTTCCCAGCGTGCCAGAGTGTGTATTACCTGTGGAAGTTGGGCTTCTGTATGTCCTTATCATCTGGCACTCATCCTGCTTCCAGCATGCCACTTCGGCTCACCACCCAGCAGCCACTCACTCGGATACCTTGCTGCATGCCATCCGCCTTGCAGATGTAACCCAGTGCAGCTCAGCCTAACAAGCAGAAATCTGTACCTCTGAGCTTCATTGGCAGGGGCTGCAACCTTGCTCAACGCTTTCTCTATTTCCTGGGGTGATGGTAAAGAAGCTGTATAGGATGCTTCAGAGGGCCCTGTTACAGACAGAGATGCTAGAGCCTTATCACCTGCATGGAATCTGGTGTTTGATAACACCCATTGTCAGCCTCCTGAGCTAATCTATCAATCTCTTGGTGAATGAGCTTTGTGCATGTGTCCTGTGAAGCTACGAGTTAGTATACAAAGTGTGATCGCCAACTGCTTAGACTCAGTGACCCTTGTGGACTATTGCCTTGAGAAATACCTCCCTTTCTGTGCGGGGCTTCCTGGGGTGGAGGATCAAATAGTGCTGTTCTTCTTCAGACCTCATGCTACTTGTTGCTCAGGACATCATACTTCCCACTTCCAGAAGACAAAGGAATCAAGAAACTCCTTTGTTTAAGGATTGAGGATCAACCTAAAGTGTCTTAGACAGCCTGCAGTATAAACAATAATTACTTTTAGATTTCTAATCCATAATTTGGCTTTTGATGTTTTTAAAGAAAATAATTTGTCCACATGTCTATACTTACCTGCAAATCTTTAGATTCTTAAAGGTTGAGAAACACCGAACTCATGCAGAATTTACTCTGCTCTAACCTGCAGTGCATAAACATTTGTATTTTCTTTAGATTTTTCTTCTTTCTAGCCATTCCCCTAGTTTACCCAAAACAGTGTAGATTCACTGTTTTCCCTGTACCAGCTGCCTCCTGTCAAGCCTGAATCTTGCCTCTCTCAGTGCTCGTGTACCTTATGCTTGTGTTAGTAGCCCTTCTGACAAAACACCGGGTCACACTGTTGCTGGCTCAGTTAAGACAAAGAGAGAGCCTGGGAGAACTATAGTTCTATAATAGAAAAACAAACTTACTCTGTATTTTAGTAAACTGTGGGCTTAGAGGTTCTATGAATAGCTTTTTTTGCAATTTTATAAAAGCTAATTATTTTAAAAACCTTCATGAGACCCTGGGTTCAACCCCCATTACTGGAATATATATGTATGTAAACAAATAATATAGCACTATTTTATAAAATGTTCCATGAATACTAAACACATATACAGCCAGGCACCACACCAACATGTGATAAGTCAACTAAGGATCCAAAATTTGGGGGAGGGGGCTCTGTCGCAAAATAAAAGCTGTCAAGAAAAGTCAAGCAAGACATTGCTGAGCATGCATGACAGCATCAGCCTCCAGCCCAAGCAGGACAAGTGTTTGTGCAGGATTTGCCTTTACACCATGTTAGGTATTGTAAGATTCTGGAGGTGGCCAGTACAGAGGAGGTGTAGGCAGCTTACATTCAAAGCTATCCCATTTTATACAGAGGACTTGAGCCTCCTGAGATCTTATTGTCTATAGGTATCTATAGGTGTGCTTTAAGATCCCATCTATCAGCTTCTAAGCCTTGATTAGGTTATGTCTTCTCTGTGCTTCCAGTTGACTTCTAATAGCATGATTCAGATCCTAAAATCACTGCCATGGCCTTTTAAGCTTTTGCTATACTACATTGATGTAACCCTGTTAACAGATTGTTACAAGATCTAATTTTTGAAGCATATGCGAGCATGCATCTTGAAATAGTATATTATAAAACATTATCAACGTTAGCTATGTAAGCTACCCAAAATGATCATAAAAATACATTTACTTCCAGGCTGAAAAACACAAAACAGTTCAATATATTGATGCATCATAGAGAATATGTTTATAATCGGAAGCCTCTACTAATATACATACGGATGTTGTCAGTTGCACTATAAAATGAGTAGTTTAAATACATTCTAGTACAAACTAGAATGGGGCACACTTCATTTTCTAAAATTATCAGCCATACAAAATTATGATAAGATCTAGGGTCTAGAGATTTGGATTCAAAGGTAAAACTGCACAAATGTGAGGACCTAAGTTTGAATCCCCAGAACCCACATAAAAGCAGATTGCACATATCTGTCATCCTAACAGGGAGATGGAATTGGAGACAGGAGAACCCCTAGAAGTGCTCAGGCCTACTAGCTTGGTGTATAGAGCTAAAGAATAAAAGCTGTCTCAACTCTGGTAGGAATGAGGAACAAAGCCCGAGGTTATTCATTGACCTAACATGTACCCAACATATAAATAAAACAACTTTTTAACCTGGTTATTTAAGGCCAATAGTTGAACTCATTGTTTCTGTATAGAAGTTAAATCTCCATTATTTACTGGTTTTCTTACTATGAATTTTGTATAATTCTTTAGTTACTTAAAAGTCTATCTCCTTATGAGTGTGTACTCTTTTCTGCTAATAAATATATCTGAAAATTCTGTAAAACTGTATGATTATATTGTGATTCTTCCGATAAGTGAAATAACCCCAGTATATTTTCTGCTATGAATTTTTAGAATATTATTTTTTAATTTATTTAAAAAAATAATTACATAGTTTTCCCCCTGCTCTCTCCATCTCCCCTCCCACATTCACTCTCCCCTACTCTCCTCTCAAATTCAGTCTTCTCTTCATTAACCATTGTCATTACATATACTTATAAGTGAGTAAACATATAGATATGACCTGCCAAGTTTGTTCCATATTACCTGCATGTATATCTTTCTAGGGCTAACCAATCAGGAAACTCATTCCTGGGGAAGACTAATTCTCCCACTCTAGGAAGTTGTTAGTTGCTTGAAGCTCTTCAACTAGGAGTAGCGTTCCATAAGATTCCCCTATCTATGTTGGGATGTCAACTATTGCTGGAATTATTCAGGTCTGGTTAGACAACCATCTTGCTAATATTCCATGGGCACAGCCTCCCTGTCATAGCTAGAAGGGACAATCTTACAGCAGATTTCACAATCACATCCCATGGATCCCACCATCTTTCAGCCCCTCTTCTTACATGTTCCCTGAGCCTTGGGTGCCAGTGTGGTGGTGGTGGTGTTTCAATCTGTCTTGGTCACCTCCACTTTCAATTAGATGGTCTCTGCATTTTAACTAGTTGTGGTTTTCAGTAATGGCCTACTCGTGCTGGAAAGAAAGAAAGAAAGAAAGAAAGAAAGAAAGAAAGAAAGAAAGAA
>JADRCH010000052.1:7615063-7694637 GCA_019843965.1 Rhynchomys soricoides | reverse complement strand
GAAAGAAAGAAAGAAAGAAAGAAAGAAAGAAAGAAAGAAAGAAAGAAAGAAAGAAAGGGAAAAGAGAAGAAAGGAAGGAAGTGCTTTCCTGAATGGTGAGACTACACTCATGTCCAGAGTAAGCTCTTTGAAAATCTGACTGCTGAACAGTATAAAGATAAGTAATTAGAATGCAGTTAGGAAGTAAACTTCCTTATTAAAGTGGTGGTGGTAGTTTCTCCTCCCAGATTCATCTGTGGTTGGCTAGGTTTATACATGGATTGGACTAATTTGGAATGAGTCCTGGAGACCATATTCTAGAGTCAGTCACCAGAGAGTGAAGTGTGATCAGAGCACTTAACTAAACTACAGGAGTTGTATGCAGTTAAAGGAGAAGACAACGTCCCTACCCATCGTCATGCTTTAGAATGCTCACTGGGAATGAGTTAAGCATTTGGAAGCACAGGTTATGCATAAGGAAGAGTAAAAGATGTTGTAAATTCAGTCTTAAGATTCCTGTACATGGATGCAATGGTTAACGAGACTGTAAAGCATGGGTTGCGTGGCTTTAGAAGCAGAGTCTGTGTTTATTGGGCTTTGAGTTTTCCTTCACATATTGTCTAGTCTACTACTGAAATACAGAATTTTTGTAAGAGAGTATTACTGAGGTAAGAAAACTGTTTAGTTTCTTTTTTGTGATTTTCTTTTGAAAATTGAGTCTGTAGAAAACTCCTGTCCATGAAAGGCATTCAGAATCGCTCACTCCTCATTTTTTTTTATAGTAAGGGAGTCAAGGTTAAGTGTTTACATTTTAATCTTGGCTCTACCACCTACTGACTACAAGAGCCTACCCAGAACTAAATTCACCAAACCTCAGTTTTCATCTTTCAAAAGGTGACAGTGGCATCATTTTTAGATGCACAAAATTAGATTAAAAGTGCTTGCGGCTCTTGCAGGGGACCCAGGTTTGATTCTCAGTACCCAAGTGGACACTTAGAACTATCTCTGACTCTAGTCCCAGGGCACCTGATGCACTTGTCTCTCTTTAATCCAGTACCAGGCACACATGTGGTATACATCCATGGACACAGGCAAAGCTTTCTTACTCATAAATTAAAAACAAACATCTCAAAAGAAAATTTTGAAACTCAGTTCTGCACCTAGAGGGTTTTCACAGTGCTGAGCACACAACAGCATTATAAAGAGTTCACATTAATTCTGAGCACAAAGTCCCATGAGTTTCCAAGTATACAGATAGGGATGTGGCCATGCCACCATGTCCAAGGTCTTCACAAGAGGCTGATGGCACTCTTACAGCCAATGCCTCTGTTTTATACAAGAACAAAACCCAAACTCTAGTTCAGACTGCAGTCCTCCTGAGCAAGCTTTTTGAAGATCTGACTTCTGGACTGTTTTAAAAGGTAAAGAATTGTATTCAGCGGTAGGAGAGCTGACAGAGGAGAAATACATTCCATGCAGAAGGCATAGAAATAGAGCACTATATGTCCACACCACTACAAGCTGCTTAGGCTATCACTGGGGAGTGAAATTCAAACTATAGTAGATGAAACTTGAGATGACAGAAACTGTAGTCACAGGAGCACTGGGACATGCTAGGGACTATCAGGGACAACCCATGAAAATGCATCAAGTACCCGGGACATGTTGGAAGGCTCCCTCAGGTAAGTAGTGTAGTCTTGTGTTCAGTGGGGTCCATTACGCAGCTGTGTGGTATGCATGTGAGGGGTAGGAGACAGTGGGAGAGCAAGGGGAGGCAGCATACAGTCAAGATGGAGGTAGACTTGGTTTGTTCTGTTGCAGGATGAGGGATGAGCTGGATCAAAGGTAGACTGGTGAGAGCAGGCAGACAGAATGAAAGCACTTCCTGTTCTTTCTTGACTTATTCGTTGAGCTCATCTCTCAGTTAGTGTGCACTGAAGGGTGCTGGGGGGCCAAGCCCTATTAAAAGAAGTAGGTACTATATTTCAAAGTGAGTAGGAGTAAGAGCTGCATTTGTGTGAAAGTATATGTTACCAGGGAGAAATAAATAAAATAAAATAAAGACAGGGGGCAGGATGGGGATTTTTGTTGTTGGTGGTGGTAGGTCGTTCGATTATTTGGTTTGGTTTGTTTTATACAGGACAGGGTTTCTCTATGTAGCCCTGGCTATCCTGGAACTCTGTAGACCAGGCTGGCCTCAAACTCAGAGAGATCTGCCTGCCTAACCTCCCAACTGCTGGTACTAAAGGCATGCTACCACCACCCAGCTGTTTCAGTTTTTATCAGACACACTTTGTCATAAAAATGACCACAGAGTGTCTGATGGCTTTATCTGGCATTATCTTAGTGAGAAATGCCAAGAAAATAAATCTTATTAGTACAGTCTTTCAGAAGACCTGAGAGCTTAGAGAACTTATTTATACAGCTATGGAGCTGCTGCCTCACTGCCAGCCACTGTCCTTAACCTCATAGGCACTTTTGGATTTTGTGAGCCTAATCCAATAGTGTTTATTTGTAATAATAGATGAAACTCTTCCATTAAATCAGTGGCAAAGATATGTGCTTTTCTAGCAAGCATAAAGATTTGTAAGAGCAAGCACACTGACCCAGGCTTTAGGAATCTAGGTAAAACGAGAAGTGTTAAAATGTTAAAACTATTCATGGCACAGTAATGTGTGATAGACATGGGGTATAGATAATAAAATTGTCCATTAGAAATCTTCAAGTTTAGGACCATATGGCTGGTGGAGGAAGTGACGAATGAATGTCACATTAGAACCCTGACTCATGGGTGGAGTGGGGGAGGAGGGAAGCTTGAGCAGAATGAACACACAACAGAACTCACTCACCTGCTTTAAATAAGAAGCCCATGATAGGCAACCCTGACACTGACATGTTTAAATGCCTATGGGCCCAAGCTTCTCAGTAACTTCCCCCCTAAGGAAGTTCAGATCCTATGGGATTTTGCTTCTGTTGATTCCCTGCCTTTACTTTTGACATTTTGCTGTTTCCGGCATGAATCTTGGCCTGGAAGGACTAACCTATTATTAGACCTGGGAGTCATGAATGATATAACTGCCCGTAACCATTTTTGGTCTTCTCACTTTTCTGAAAGTGATGCATTCTGGGATAGGGCAGTGAGATTTCCCCATAGATAACTACAGCCTGTCTTTTGTTTTCTGGTTCTTGATTTCTGGGTGATACTGAGATAGTTCTAAAAAAGGAATAATATAAGCATTAAAAGTTTAACCTAAAAAGTCAGATGTGGTGGTGAGCCCTAAAATCACAGAGCTGTAGAGACTGAAGCAAGAAGATTGGGAGTTTAAAGCTGGTCATAAAGACACAGAGAAACTGTATCATATCAATCAGAAAAAAAAGTTCGCATAAGGACATAACTACCATCACACTTGAAATTTTTAGAGGTTTGTAACATGTAATTCTCCACAGAGGGGCCTATATTTAAACTATTTGGATTTATTTTAAAAAGTAAATGGCTGAAACCCTGTGAGTATAGGATATGGAGAGGCATCAGAGGCAGGAAGCCGAGTTGTTCTGGTTAGCCCAGCCATCTGATGAAACCCAATTCTGCATTAATATCTTAGTCAGTGTTAAAAACTAACTGCTTACCCTGGGACACAAATAAATCTTTTCTCCCTAAGTGAGTTATGCAGCGCATCTTTATTTCTTTGGTAATATTCCTGAAGCTTGGTAACTACTCTACCACTGAGCTGCGTTCCTAGCCTTCTTTATGCGGTGCTGGTGATAGTAGTAGTTGTTTAGACTAGAGTCTCACTACGTTTCCCAAGCTAGCTTTGAACTTTGTTTTTTTTTTGTTGTTGTTTTGTTTTTGTTTTTTTTTTGACTGATCTCTTCATTCATTTACAACTATGTTTTAAGTACAAAAATAACACATATCAAAAGGCTAACACTTCTTAAAAGATTATATTTAGGGATTTCCTAAGTTGCTTAAAAGATCACTATGAAGAATTCTTTTTTTTTATTTTCATATTTTATTTACTTTTCAAATGTTTCAGATCTCTCCTTTGGAACCTCCCCATTCCCTCTGCCTTTCCCCTGCCAATATGGGGATATTCTCCAACCCACCTTCCCACCCACCCACCCACTCTCGTCTTTCCTTCTTGTCATTCTCCTATACTGGGGGATCTAACACCCTCAGGCCCAAGGGCCTCTCCTCCCCCTGATATCTAACAAGACCCTCCTCTGCCGCATTTGTTGCCAGCACCATGGGTCTCTCCATGTGTATTCTTTAGTTGGTGGATCAGTCTCCCGAAGTATCGGGGGGGGGGGGGGGTCAGGCCAGTTACTACTGTTGCTACCTCCCTGGGGCTGCACACTCCCTCAGCTCCTTCAGTCCTTTCTCCAAGCCCTCCATTTGGGATGTCACACTCAGAACTACTGTTGTTGTGAAGTGACTCTTCGGTATTTCAAATTTTTGGGCTAATAACCACTTAACAGTGAGTACATACCATGTTCATTCTTTTGTGACTGCGTTACCTTCCTCAGGATGATATTTTCAAGATCCATCCATTTGTCTACGAATTTCATGAAGTCATTGTTTTTAATAGCTGAGTAGTATTCCATTGTGTAAATGTACCACATTTTCTGTATGCTATCCCCATCAAAATCCCAACTCAATTCTTCATAGACCTAGAAAGAGCAATTCTCAAATTCATATGGAATAACAAAAAACCCAGGATAGCAAAAACTATCCTCAACAATAAAAGAACTTCTGGGGGAATCAGCCTCCCTGACCTCAAGCTGTACTACAGGGCAGTAGTGATAAAAACTGCATGGTATTGGTACAATGGCAGGCAAGTAGATCAATGGAATAGAATCGAAGACCCAGAAATGAACCCACACACTTGTGGTCACTTGATCTTCGACAAAGGAGCTAAAACCATACAGTGGAAAAAACCCAGCATCTTCAACAAATGGTGCTGGATCAACTGGCGATCTACATGTAGAAGATTGCGAATTGATCCATTCCTATCTCCCTGTACAAAGCTCAAGTCCAAGAGGATCAAGGACCTTCACATAAAACCAGATACATTGAATCTAATAGAAGAGAAAGTGGGGAAGAATCTCGAACACTTGGGCACAGGGGAATTGTTCCTGAACAGAACACCAATGGCTTGTGCTCTAAGATCAAGAATTGACAGATGGGACCTCATAAAATTACAAAGCTTCTGTAAGTCAAAGGACACTGTGAATAGTGTAAAATGGCAACCTACAGATTGGGAAAAGATCTTTACCAATCCTACATCTGATAGAGGGCTAATATCCAAAGTATACAAAGAACTCAAGAAGCTAGACGCCAGAGATCCAAATAACCCTATCAAAAAATGGGGAAGTGAGCTAAACAGAGAATTCTCAACTGAGGAAACTCGAATGGCCAAGAAGCACCTAAAGAAATGTTCAGCATCCTTAGTCATCAGGGAAATGCAAATCAAAACAACTCTGAGATTTCACCTCACACCAGTCAGAATGGCTAAGATCAAAAACTCAGGTGATAGCAGATGTTGGTGAGGATGTGGAGAAAGAGGAACACTCCTCCATTGCTGGTGGGAATGCAAGATGTTACAACCTCTCTGGAAATCAGTTTGGCGGACCCTCAGAAAAATGAACATAATACTACCTGTGGACCCAGCTATTCCACTCCTGGGCATATACCCAGAAGATGCTCCAACATGTATTAAAGACACATGTTCCACTATGTTCATAGCAGCCATATTTATAATAGCCAGAAGCTGGAAACAACCCAGATGTCCCTCCACAGAGGAATGGATACAGCTTTGAACTTTGTAACCCAGCCTGACTGGTCCCCTGCCACAGTCTCCCAAGTAACTAAGACTATATGCCTTCAGAAGCAGCCCCACTTCCAAAAAAGCATTTCTAAATTAATTTTCTAAGATGAATTTAGAGCAGAATATCCCACAGCTAAATTGATGAGGCTATACCACTGTGGAGTATCACGTTAATAAAACATTTTCATCTTTCCAAATTAAGCTTCGAAAAATACAGTAGCTAATCAAAGAAAGTGCTCTTGTCTGAAGTGAGTCTTATTGCTGCAGTTTCTCACATGCATAGAGACATAGAAAGAACAGTAGAAATCCACATGCCTGTGTGAGCGTATGTCTGTAGTGAACATGAAAAGCACAAATAACTACCCTCTAAACCTAAGGAACTCTTCGAAGCTGTGACAGATCCCTCTAAGTATATTTAGGCTGATTGCTGCTTTATCTGCTTAACCCACTTAAGTCCAATAGGATCAGTGTGTTGGTGGATAAACACATCAACTACATTGAGGTTTGTCCATTAATCACTGTGCCATAGACAGACATACTATGCTACTGTCTTGTGAAGAAGGTCCATGATGTCTTCATGGTATTACTGCTTAAAATATATTCCTTAATCATCTCTTTTGTATTATAATTCTTTCCACTGGCTCCCCACTAATTGTTGAGAACACATGACCCAATACTTCCCACAGTGTGGAGTAGGAGAGAGAATGGATTCTATCCCATGTTCTGTGAAATGGCCATACTGCTTCCTCCTCCCTTGGCATGATTTGCCTTCACAGATTCTCCTTTGTAGACTCTGGAAGTTATACCCTGCATAATGATGGACTTTTTCTTGCCCTTTTCCTCTTCCTCCTCCTCCTCCTCCTCCTCTTCCTCCTCCTCCTCCTCCTCTTCCTCCTCCTCCTCCTCCTCCTCCTCCTCCTCCTCCTCCTCCTCCTCCTCCTCCTCCTCCTCCTCCTCCTCCTCCTCCTCCTCCTCCTCCTCCTCCTCCACCTTCCATGTCCTCAACTCTTAACTGAATGTGGTATCACATCTAACTGATTCATGGATCATACAAGTAGTCTACACCCTTGATGAAACATACAATGTTAAGCTATTTCCAGGAAGTAGCTTAGGGTAGCAGAGCAGTTACCCAGTGGCTGTCATGTGGCTCATCTTAATTCTCTTACATAAGTGAATGTTCTGAGTAAGCACACAGTTTCTTTATACCAGTTTTCACTTGTCTTTTTTTTTCCTATTTAAATCTCTATCACTATTTTCTACACACACCCCACCCCTGCATGCCTCCCTGGCCCCAAGACAGTCTCACCATGTAGCCTTTACTGTCCTGAAATTTACTACATAGAACAGGCTGGCCTTGAACTAACAGAAATCCACCTGTCTCTTCCTTCCAAGTGCTAGAATTAAAGGCACTCACCACCAGACCTGGCTACACATTTTTACTTTTTAAAAATGTCATTTTCAACTCAAAGATAACTTTAGGAATTTAAAAACTCTAGGCCTGTGAACATGTGCAGCCTACAATCCCAATGTTGACTCTTTCTGCTCCTCTGTGTGTGTAATTTGTTAATTGTTAGACTATCAAAAGCTAACAGAGATAAAGCTGCTGATATTTGTTCCCCAGTTAACTAACACGAAAACTCTGAAGCTACTGTGCATTCTAGAGAAAATACAAAGATAGTTTGAGTGATTTATTTTTAATTTTGAGAAGCTACAGCACTTAGAAATTTTAAAATTTATCATCATCATCATTAATGTGTATGGGTGTTTTGCTTACATGTGTGTCTGTGCACCATGCACATGTCTGGTACCATCAGAGGACAGAAGAGGCAGTCAGATAGCCTGTAACTGGAATTATAGAAGATGGTGATCTGGTTTGTGGGTGCTGGGAATTAAACCTACGTCCTCTGGAAGAGCAGTCCCTGTTCTTAAGCACCAAGCCATCTTTCCAGGCCCAAGAAGTGGGTATTTTAGAATTAATGCCTTCTACATTAGAAACACCATAGCAACTTTTGGAAACATTCCTATATATAAATTTAGTGTTGGATTTCTAGCCTTGTATTTGAATAAAATCTTATAGATTGCTAAACCAGTAACCCCTAATCTTTGATGGGAGTTAGTTCAAACAATAAAATAATAGAAGTTATTCTCTCCAGTGTTAACTAACACATAATTGCTGAAGTAAAAATAAAATCACTGAGAAACAAACTGTTAATTGCACAGAGAGGGCCAAGCATGGCTGGGCAGATAGGCACCTTTTCTATAAAACTACCAGCAGTGTGAAAATGATCCTAATTTGTATACTTGCCTAATGTCAGTGTTCCCAAGGGTTATTTTTGTTAATGGCGGCATGGAAAAAGACAAAAAAGCCATGGGGCTCCCAGATGTGTGAAACTGGCGCAGTAATTAATTGCAGACCTGGCCCAGTCACCTTGCCAGAGTGAGTTCAAAGGCATTTAGGTGGCTCATTTAGGATTATGATTTCAAAATATTGAATTAATCACTGTGGGCTATGAAAGAACAGAGGTTAGTAATTTGAATAACAAGTGGGGGCCTGAGGCCCATGGAGCTCAAGCTCAGGCCTAGTCCAAATTTCCCAGGTGGCTTAGCAAGTCATTCCATCTCTCTGTCCTTCAAGTGTCCGGGAGCTGAGTGAATTCCCTGTGAGAAATGTAGGCAGGAGTTAAACTAAACTGTAGTATGCCTATGGAAAAAGACTGAGTAGACTTACATAGTGTCATCAAAGAGCAAGAAGAGTAGACAGCTCCAAACAAAGTAGATCATTGTTTCTAATGTGCAGCTTTTAATTACCAAATAAGTAATCTTTCAGACACAGCCCAGTAAAACACTTCAACATGTATCATGTAAACATCCTGGTGAAAAGCCACATTGTAGGCAGTTAGATGCCTGGGTCAGTTACCTCAATAAGCTCATTAATCACAAGTGTAAGCAAATAAAACCCTCAAAGTCATGTAGTTGGGATGTTTCCTTTACACCCTTTCTTTTCTTGAAATGAAACACCATCTTTCAACATTGCCCGGAAACCCCTAGATTTTCCCTCTATGCCCAAGTTCATTGTATCTGCCCTGACTCTGTCATGTAACATCTGCAGCATGATCTTTGTGGTCCTTCTGCTGACGTCCACATCCAGATTGCTATCAGAGCAGCAGCTGGGCATCTTCCAGTATCGGACATGTATTTAGTGATTTGAAATGCACACTGTATTTTATATAGATTGTCTGGGTATTGTTCGTATACATGTGTATTTAAAACATTTGGCTCAGTTGCAAGGGTTCGTGCACAAAGTGGTCATGTACTCATTGGGCAATGAAATCGAAGCACAGCAAGGTAAACAAAGCTGGGTGTGGAGCCCTCAGAAACAGCAGCAATGCCAAGGAGATAACCTGTGAGCAGGGCTTGGCAGGGGAGATATCCAGGCAGAACTGCAAGATATCAGAAGAAGGAAGACGCAATGCCATCTAAGGTTAAGAACCAGGCAAAGAACATTGTCCTGGAGGTGGCTGAAGATCAGGTGCTAAGTGGGGCAGAAAGGTGAACGCAAGTGGAAAACAACTAAAGTGCAGAGTGAAGGATGATCTCTGACTTCTGAGCAGCAGAGACCCCAAAAACCTAAAGAGAAGACATGCATGGTTCCACTGTAGTGAAGGGCAGAATGGGCGAGTGGGGGAGACGATCCTGGAGAACTTGTGAGATCCTGGAACTTGTGAGAGCCTAGATCAGATCAATGGCAGTGGGCCCTGAGAGAAAGGACTGTCAGAAAGAGTCAGCCGTGAGAAGACCTTCTTGGTCCATTTTAGGAGGGAATGAACCAAAAGAAGGCATCAAGGCTTCTGGCTGGAACAGCTCAGTAGACTGTGCTCATGGGTCAAGGTGAAAAGTACGAGACACGGCAGGTTGAGCCGGAAACCTAACTGAGTCTGAGATGCCCTATGCCTAGCGATGTTTAGGATATGTGAGCTGGAGGAAACAGGAATACAGAGATGAGTGAAAGATGAAGATTTGGTGGCAGAGATTGGGAAGTGCTCAACATGTGGTTAAAACCGGAGTGAATGAGTTTGCCATGAAATATGAAGGCTGAGAATGTGCCCTGGGAAGCATCACAAGTACCAAAGAAAAGTAATGACTCATGGATGATTGTGTGTGGGACAAGGGAACAGTGGAGTCCTAGTTGGGAGCTTTGGTAAATTGTGGTTCCATTAGTGAGAAGGAGAGAATCTGGGAAAGGAGTTTGATGGTTAGTTCCATATGAGTCAGATGAGAAAGTTGCTTCTTTCATCAAACAAAGCAGGTTACTTCCATCTAAATTTATTTTTATTAGGTTCTTATATGACAGATTTATTTAGGTGCAGAGGACTGAACCTGGCACCTCTTGCATACTAAGCATGGGCACTGTTATTGAGCTACATCTTCACTGTCATTGCTTAAAGGCTCCATCTGACACCAAATAAAGCGATGGTGTGCATTGGAAAGACCACTGGACTGGGAATTATAAACGCAGTCATTCAAATGCTTACTGGGCAGTTCCTCCACGTCTGGAGCTATGCTAGATGCTAGTATGGTAATGGTGCAGTGCCTGCCACTTGCAAAGAAATGGAGGAAACGGACAATAGAATGAGCATGTCCAAACAAGGGCACCAATTGATTTTTAAAATCAAGTATAAAACATGTGTAGATTTATAATATCCTTTAAACCTGACCTAACATGAAAACCAAGGAAGGATTTTTATTAAAATATAATTTTGTCATTTTTCTCTTTTCATTTCCTCCTTCCAACCCCTCCTATCCACACTTGCTTCCTCTCAAATTTAGTCTCTTTCCTCTTTGTTACTGTTTGTACACACCACACACACACACACACCCACACACACAAACACACACACACATACACACACACATACAGACACACACACACACAAACACACACACACACATACGCACACACAAACACACACAAACACAAACACACACACACTCACACACACCACACACACACACACAAACACACACACACACAAACACACACACACAAACACACACACACAAACACACACACAAACACACTAACACACACACGCGCGCGCGCACACACACACACACACACACACACACTCAACCTGGTCAATCCACTTAGTATTACTTTTATGTACATGATTTCAGTACTGACCACTTGGCATAAGATAACCAATCGGAGAACTCTTCCCTGGGGATGGAGATGACCAGTCTCCCACTCTCAGCCTTCCTTAATTATTGATAATTCTTTGTTTAAAAGTAAGGCCCCATGTGGTTTCTCCCTTCTGCTTTCTCCCTTCCCTGCACTATTCAGATTTTTTTAAAAGGAAAATTAGTTGAGATCTGTTTTTGGTTTTTTGTTTTAAACACATGTAGAAACATGGGTGTGGGAAGTTTATTCAGACAGGAAAGCACATATCCAGGGCTCAGAATAGGAGGAGGCAGGGGCATCTTGAATTTGCTGGGAGCATCATGAAACTAAAACAGCCTTTGACTAGGTCTGGTGAGACCTGAGCAGGATCTAGATTGTGAAAAGTTTTGTAATCTCTTTTGAATGCTAACAACAATGAAAAGCTTATAGAAACCTTCAAACAGAATGTAATCTGAAGAGAGATGCATGTGTAAACATCTGAATGTCTTATAAGGAGGAAGGGGAAGATCTGAGTTATTCACAGAAACTCAGTTAGGAACCTTGCTAGGGAGCCTGGACAGGAGAGAGTGCTGGACTCAAAATGATGCAGAGGAAGTGGACCAGTGTGGAAGACGTACAGAAGTAAACAACAGAATTTGATGGAGTAGATAAGAGGGATATTCTCTCTGTTTCTTGGGCTCATTATTGTTTATACACTTGGGGAGAGATCCATGCAAATGCAATTAGGTTTGTGTAACAGGAATATGGTGGCCCCATATGACAAACTAATGAATAGGCAAGAATTGAATCTGTAAGTTCTGCTTTCTACAGTGTCAGTGACCCAAAGAGGTAGCAGATCTATATTACAATGACAACTGGACCTTCTACTCTCTCCAGCCAGCAGATAATGTAGGGAAAGGAGAGCTGAGAAACAAGGAAGTGAGTCGATTCAGGCTTATCCCTCTGGCCACGTGACCAGCTTTGTCTCTGAGAGTCACAGCATTGGTTGGAGCTTCTCTATCTCCTGCATGGTCCATCTCCCTCTTGTGCTTTCCCTCCTTAGCAGCTCTGTGCACTTGGGTTTGTATTCTCTCTTGAGACCTTGCTTTCTGTCGGGGTGTCACCTGATTAGAGGGTAACTTAGACTAAAACAGTCCACTGGCAGTGTGTAGGTGCTGAGATGTTTACAATGTTCATATATGAGTTTCCGTCCACAGTATGAAGTGCAGATGTGATCTCACAAAATGAAGCACTCTACCCTCTATCCATCCCACCTGTCTCTTCTCATCATGGTCGTGCAACTTGGCATGCTTACCTCGGGTAGTTGGATTTGAATGAATGAAATATTCAAGTGAAGCTTTTAAAATAGGCTTTAAGGTGGAGATCTGAAGGAAATAGCTTCAGATCTCTGAGGACTTGTGATGATGACTATGTTCCTACACTACACTCTAACAGATAGAGCTCAAAAGCAGAATGGAGTCTCTCACACAGAGCGGCCTTTCAACCACTGGGGGCGGGGGGAGGTGGGGTGGGGACAGGATCATTAGGGGAACATTCGGAGACACATTGTGTCATACAAGAGTAGCATTAGAGAAGAAACGGCTTTCCTTTCAAAACCCTGGCTAGAAGCTTGAAGTGGAGGAGTGAGAGAGACAACTGCCAGGTACTGCACAACGGAGCTTCTAAAAAGAGGTGTAAATACTTCAGCTACCCTTAGAAAACTGGGAAACAAGAGAGCTTTTGACTTTAAGCTTTCCTTGGCTCCAGAGGGAGGTCATTCCACCCCACCTAATTTAATCTGGCTTAGTCTGAGTGCTAAGGGGCACAGAGAAGGTGGGTACTGGTAGGACCCGAGACATACACTGTAGTTGCAGTGGGGAAAGGGACCCTCACAGTCAGAGCTTGTTTGTTTGTTTGTTTGTTTGTGTTTTGGTTTGGTTTTTGAGGGGCCAGATCAGGGGCCTGGCCTGATTTCTCACAGACCTCTGCTTCTGGTGTTTTAGGGTATCTTCAAGTTGTAGGTTCTTTATCAGACAGTAATGAAATTTGCTCTGATGTAATTCTTGCACAAAGGAAGGTACCCTGAAGTAACCTGATACTTGCCACTCTATTGCTTTTTCCAGTATCCGCTTTGTCCTCACCAGAAAAGAAAGTAACTTTGAGATGGCCAGTCTACTCCTTGTATCAACTTTCTTTGGCCTAGGGCCGAAGATTTTTTGATCTTTCGATCTATTAAAAAAAAAAAAAGTCAATGGACCTGTGAGTTTGGGTAGGGAAACACGACCAATGTGTTTGCATGCCTGCGTAGGAAGGGCTCTGTGGATGTGGACCATCTTTCCCACGAGCCTTCCTCCCATCTCTTTTCCCAAGCTGAAAATCTTCAAAAACTACTTTGGGTCATGTTGACAGTCTTCTTCCTGAGATTGATTTAGGAGCATCTTACAGGCAGGGAATGCCATAATTCCCCCCCCCCGCCCCCCCCCAATTCTTCTTGGTACCATCACTATCTTAAGAAATAAGGGAGCAAACAGAGCAGAGCCCCTTCCTAGAGAACAGGTAGCCAGGGCTGTGGCACCTTACTCTCCAAGCCTCACGGCTGCTGAAGGAGAGCTAGGTGGTGCTCATCCCACCCTCACCCGTAGGTGGGCCGGATGTTGAGCTTGTGGCCACAGCTCCGACCTCTAACCTCTGAGCGCTGTACACAAGTGATTCATTTTCAACCTCTGCTTTCCTTCCAAGAGTCAGCTGTCATGTGCCAGGCCCAACTGTGACTCACTCACACGCCTTTGCCTGGGGGAAATGAACACTTCAGAAACTCCTGAGTTCCAGGCCCCTCCTAAGCCAAGGTTCGCACTGCCTCCAGGATGATAGAGCAGGGAAGCATCCTGCTTGAGCCCTCTCCCTGTGTTGCTTGGCTAGGCCAGCGCAAACTGTGCGAGAACTAAAATGGAAGATGATGTGTGTGGCTCTGAGCATGCATAAGCAAACTTAAAAGGCCACTGTAGCAAAACATCAGAAAGCTAGGAGGTATCTGGGCAACAGTGGTTGTGAATGAACGATGTCCACCCTCTACTGCTGCTCCCGACTCCATCGTGTGCATGGGACAGGATGTGGGTTTTCTGGCCCTCAGGAACTGTTCCAAAAATGCCCACACTCTGTGAACTGCCTACTGAAGTCACACAACTGGCATTCATCTTTTCTCCTTCTTCTTCTTCTTCTTCCTCCTCTTGCTCCTCCTCCCCCTTCCTCTTCCTCCTCCTTTATTAGTTTTAAAAGATTGGTTTTGTTTTCAAATTTTCCAGCCAGCCTCTAACTTACTGAGCTTTGTTAGTTTTAAATGACAGTCTCATGTGAAAAGGGATCCTTGGTAGTCACACCCCTTACACTCTCATTTCTGAGCAGCTTCTGACTGTTGTCCTCCATATTCCAGAATCAGGTGAGCTATCATGGGCCTTTGCCAAAGCCGCACACTGCGGAGAACAGACAGATGAATCACCTGTTGACTAACTAAATTGAATGTGCCACTGGCAGCATCCCTGCTACAGAATTCTCAGCTCCTACCACTCCGTCAGTATGTCCTGAGGATGGCTGTATTATTCATAAGGGTCAATCAAATGAAAAGAAAAACCAGATATTCTAAGTGTGTAGAGGAGCTTGGAAAGCCCATGTTCTACACTTTCATACAAGTGAGAACTTATACAAGTACTGTGAACTATAACCATGATGCTTTTACATTTTAAACATTTACATAGTTAGTAGCCATTATATAGACAGATCTTATAATCATTTTATGAGATCCCTGACTATTATATTTGTTATTAGGTAGTGTCATACAGTCTTAATGGAGTCAAATTAGTTTTACAGATTTATTTTTTTAACAAGAAATGACTTCGTTTAGATAAATGGGATCTAGAAAGTAAATGCAAACTTTAAGCTTCTGTTAAAACCTGAAGATCAGATCATTTTTTTAAAAATCCAAATTGGTTCCTGCAATCAATAAAGAATTAAAAGCAAAGGTTAGCATCTTCATGATGAGCAACATAATGTGAGAATGCCTTGCACAGAATAATTACAAGTAATTTTGTGATCCCCCAGCATGAAAGCCTAGTCAACTTAATATTTAAACATAATTTTTATTTAAATATAATAAATATTAATATTTAGACATAATTTCATGACTAAAACAATCAACATGCTGAAATTAAGAAAATGTTATCCGTAGTCTCAACTGATCAGATTCAAAATTGTACTTAACATCTATTTTATTGATCAAGGGTTTCTTAGGCAACACAAAGAAACAGCAAAGAACTGTCTATTTAAATAGGAAGGCACAGTTGATACAGTCTTGTAGACTTGTAAACAAGCCACATGTTTTATTCTAAGGTGCAGCTCAGGAACTCCAAATATTTAAAAAGAGGGACAAACACTTGAAGCAGGGGCAATTGGAAAGAAATTTGATGAAGGGGTGATATCTGAACCAGACCAGCATTAATAATTTTATCAGTTGTTTTGGTTTTGTTTTGGTTTGGTTTTTTTGTTTTGGTTTGGTTTGGTTTTTGTTTTAGAAACAGGGTTTCTCTGTATAGCCCTGGCTGTTCTGGAACTCACTCTGTAGATCAGGCTGGCCTCGAACTCAGAAATCCGCCTGCCTCTGCCTCCCAAGTGCTGGGATTAAAAGCTTGCGCCACCACTGCCTGGCAATCAATTGTTAGATAGGGAAAAACATTAATTATGTTTGATGTTCACTGAGTTTGATAGTTTTGCAGGGACTTGCCCTCTGCTTATTGCCCACATTTGTAGCACCAATTCATATAAATTTAAAGAGTTTACTAAAGACCATTTATCTAAGAAAGATGGCCTAGCATCATGTTGATGTCAAGAGTAAGAAGTCAGTAATCACCTGATGTTGACTAACTTTACTCTGAAGCTAGGTGTTTGTTCTCTGTTACTTTCTAAAACCTAAATTTTTTCAGTAACACATTTGTTAATAGAGAACAGAAAAATGTCCACAAAGCCAGGGTGTCGAGGGTAGCAAGGGTGAATTCAAACTTCCAGGTGCCTGTTGTGTGTGAGCAAAAACAATGGAGGGGTGCCTCCCAGAGGGACTTGAGAGCTCTGTTGAAATTCAGATTCTGAATCTCCTGGTCTGGGATGGGACCTGGATATCTGTGCTTCTAAGCGTTCCTAGGAAAGGTAGGTGTTGTTGGTCTCCCATTTTGAGTGGTAAAACTATGCAAAACGGAACAACCATTTGGCTCCAGGAGAGATGGCTCCTCTGACACCTACATTAGACAAAGCAACTGTATTCTTGACTAGCATTTTATGTGTCCTTTCTTCTCACCTGACTCTCCTCTTTACTTTTAGCACGAAAGCAGGAGATCATCAAAGTCACTGAGCAACTGATTGAAGCTATCAACAACGGGGACTTCGAGGCTTACACGTGAGTATTGACAGACAGGTTTGAGTTGCTTCCACACACTGGACAACTATATTTCCTATGCCATTGTATTTCTCAGCGTGACTGAAGTCCGGCGTATTAAACCCCTGCTTTACCTTGTTGCCAACAGTGTTATGTCATATAAATGACAAGAGGCTCTTGAGAGAAACAACGTGCTTATGATTTCAGAGAGATGACTGAACTTCTGCTCTAAGGACAGGGAATGGCTTTTGTGAATGACATTTCTTTGTAATCACCCCCATGGTTCTGAACAGAGTAAGGCATCAGAGAAATTCATGCTAGCAAAGATTTAAAAAGAAAGAAAACAGAGAAGTGGGATTGGAACACAGAAAGATCATAGACGGTGATGCCTAGCATCGCTCCCCCTCGACCAATGGCACCAACTTCACCGGAGTCTATTGAGTGTGGTTTTGTATTCAGAGAAGTTTTGACTGGAGGAGAGGATTTTATGCCACCTAATTTAAGTAGTTATAGATATGTGGATTACATTTTGTGTAAAGAAATCACTTTAGTTGAGAAAAATAAAGCATTTTATTTAAATAAGACATGAAGGGTCATTGCAAAGCTATTTGGGGATCTAAATCCTTGTGGTGTTTTGTTTTGTTTTTCCTTACTACAAAAATCCACTGTGTGAAAGTGTTAAATGCGGGAGAAAAAGAAAAAGAGAGAAAGGAAAAGGAGTTGATTCTGATCCCTAGTTAGAAAAATGTTTCTTTAAGTTTAAAAGCCAAAAAAAGTGATCATCAATGAGAGATAAATTAATTTTCTGACTGATAAATTTGGAATACACTACTAATTTTCAAAGCTCACAACAACACTAAAAGAGATTCGACTTAGAAAAGTGTTTGCAAAATGTGTCAATAGTTATCTTTTATGCTGAGTGGATAAGATTGCAAAGACAGAAAATGGGCAAAGGATGTGAACTGACCATTAGCCAAAAAAAAAAAAAATAATAATAAGTAAAATGAATGAAGCACAGGCATGTCTCCTGTTGTGCATAAGCAACGCCTGTGATGGAACCAAGCGCTCAAACAAATGTTTCCTCCCTAAAATTGTGGCAAAAATACTAACAGAGGGAGGTACACTACCCACACAAACAGCAATGGGCAATATAAAATCAAGAAGAGAGTCACTAAATGTGGAGACTGAATCTGGAAGCTGATTCTTATAGATTAGTGTGTGTACATACAACCACAGGTACGCCTCTGAACACGTATGGGTATCAGGTCTTCACTATCACCTAATAAAGTATACTTGATAAAAGAGATAGCAAAGGTTGGAATTTGGATCCCTATTGTCACAGACAACAGCTCTCTTAAGCTGTGGCTGATAATAACTCTGTGCCATAGAGATTGTTCTTTTTATTTGTTTGGCCGTTGTAACTTCGTTAGAACTCTGTGAGTCTCCAAAGAATAAGAGAACTCTTAAAAAGCCCCTTTGGTGATAGCTGTCTCTAGTGGAAGACAAAGTTGTGTTTTGTTTTCCTTTCACGGGCAGAGTGTAATTGTGGCCAGGAGATGAGAGGTATTTCCTGCTCTCACACAGTTTAAAGTGGAAGATTTAAATAACTCTGTGTCTTGAGAGCACATCACCTGACCTTTGCCTAGCGAAGTCTGTTGTTTGGCCTAGAATTTTACTTCCAGATCCAGAGATGACTCACTATTACTTCCATTCTAAAGCTTTTTAGGTTGAAGAATATACTGGTGAGGCTCGGTCAGCTGGTCGATAAGCTTTGCCCATAGCACTATCACCAACCAACATGTCCAATATACCGTCAGTCCTTATCCACATCAAACCTGTGCAGCAAAGGGATGATAGGTTTATGGGTAGAAAAATGACTGCTATAGATGATAGGTAGGTAGGTAGAAGATAGCTAGGTGACACATAGAAGATAGATGATAGAAGATAGAGATAGATAGAGATGATAGATAGATAGATAGATAGAAAGAAAGAAAGAAAATAGATATATAAATGATAGATGATAGGCAGATAGATGATAGGTAGGCAGACAGATAGATGATAGATAAGTGATAGGTAGATAGATAGATAGATGAGAGATATAGATAGATGAGAGATAGATAGATAGATAGAGAGAGAGAGATAAGAGAGAGAAAATGAGAAGAATATTTTCCAATACATTGTCTCCTTGCAAGGTGGGTTAAAACGCTTCATTCTAATACATTATAAATCCTCAGAGCCAATGTGAGGGTAGTATAAAATTTGGAATCACAGACTGACGACTAAACCGTATTTATAGAGGAAATAATAACACCTGGCGGAATGAATTTCTGTTGCCATAGGAACACTATTCTTCCTACTTCACTCCTTACGAAGAAATTATATATATTTGACTTCAGCTTTAAAATACCTGCCCAGCAGGCAGCCTGAGACAAATTCATTATTTCCCCTCTACCACCGTCACCACAAAGAATAATTGCTTTGATTTGCAACCTTAAAGTGTTCTTCCCAGGTTGCCAGCTCTGCATTCCTTGGTTGTGTTTGGTTTGGGTGTTCTGAAGTAGGAACCCATGTTTCCAGGCTAGCCTGAAACCCCAGCTGTATATGTATCACCATTCCTGGTTTACCAGATCCATGTTCCGTGAACTAATGTGTTACACTTTGAAGAACCATAGAAAGTTAGGTTAGCAAATTTGTTTTCCTGATGGACAGTCAAGAAAGTTTCCTATGTTGAAAATGTCCATTCACTATATTTCTCCTTTTTAGGCAATTAATAAATAATCCAAAATCCTTTGCTTTACACTCAGACTCCTTGCTGTCCTGTCTCCTACTTAGTACTGTTCAATACCTGCAAAGCCCTTGCTCATTCTTAAAAGCCCAGCCCCAATTTTCTTCCCTTCCTCACTATATCATTCCTGTCTGCTATAACCTACCTTGAGACACTTTGCATTAGCTTTTGTTTTAGTATCAATAAGTTATAGCTGCTTGATTATATCGTTCCTGTTTAATAGTTCTCTATTGAGTAAGTAAATTTCTCCAAAGAAAGCCCATTGATTTCTTGGGGAAAGCTTAGTGTTGTATACTCCTTTTCTAAATTCTGCTTCTAGAGTTAAAAAGAAAACTATTGTGTCCATTTGAATTACCTATTAATTTTCTTTTGAACATAAAATAAGCTCTAAATATAGACTCAGTGTAATCATATGGACATTCCCAGGAAATTCAGACAGGCATCTATCCTTCATGTCAGTTACAATACAGGTATTTGAGGAGGTGGAGAAAGTGGGTTTCTCAAAGATTGTCCCCAAAAGTTCTTATTTCCAAAGCCAAATATGGCTTGAAAGGAGTTAGAGTATGTCCTCAACTTTGAGAAGATTTGAAACATAGGAAACTTAAGTCCAAAGTTAGAAAACTAAAGAATTAACTCTGGGAGTTAAAAAGCAAGCATCGTACAAAGGATCCAACTGTGCTTGGACCAGTTAACTTAGTTTTGTGTCTCTGTGAGTTTTCTTAAAAATGACATTTTGGACTCTACTCTTTGACCTACCTCATCAAGGTCCATGGTAGAAATTTCCTATTTGGGATGCTTTTTAGAGTCTCCTTCCTTCACTGACTGAAAACAAGAATGCTTAGCACTCTTACGGTGAGCACATTTCCTCATGATTTTTTTTTTTTCTTACTGCAGAAAAATCTGTGATCCAGGCCTCACTGCCTTTGAACCTGAAGCATTGGGCAACTTAGTGGAAGGGATGGACTTTCACAGATTCTACTTTGAAAATGGTATCCATTCCAAGTTCCTTACCAACTTTTCCTTAAGTATCTCCCACTTTTGCAGACTCTTTGATTCTTTCCTTCAATGGGTATTTCTACTGACAGTATGTCCACAGTGAAACTGTTCTTGTGTGGAACTGAAATATATGTCCTTCAGACCTACCATTCCATCGTGTATTGAAAAATATGAAAACAGCCATTAAGACCCAGTGAAGGCACAGTCTATGCTATATAATGTTATGAGCATGTATTACTTGCAAGTTTTATAAAATTGTTGATATGAGAAGAAGATAAACCATATCCTTGATATTCACAATGGATGAGCTCTGATGAAGGTCTAGTAGTCACTTTCAAAATATGGTAGGAAGGGAGATGAGCAATCAGTGAGTGTTTCCACTCAGATGGCAAAGGTCTTAATGTTTTAGTAGCTCAAAGGAAACATATATCTTCCAGGAAACACATATATTTCCAAAACAGTTTCTGTAAATTAGAAAAATAAGTTAATAAATAAAGGTAAAACCAAGCCAAAGGAATCCGCATTAACCAGGAATTCCCTACAGCCTGAAACCTTCCTTTATATTATCATGGTCTGTGATGAGAATTTAGTCTTTTTGCTGTGAGATCCTGCTGAATTAAGGAAGAATTATAATGATAAGTAGGGTGATTAGGTTTACTTGTAATAGTTAAAATCATTGATAAGTCTGCCTTGTGTGTGTTTTTAGTGCATGGGTTTCTCTTTCTTGTATGTGTTAGTTGTTTGCAACCAAACAAGTAACAATAATTAATGATAAGTTTGTGTTAACAAAGCTGGGTTAAAGCCGAGTGTGGTGGCACATACCTTTAATCCCATCACTCAGGAGGCAGAGGCAGGCGGATTTCTGGGTTTGAAGCCACCTGGTCTACAGAGTGAGTTCCAGGACAGCCAGGGCTATACAGAAAAACTCTGTCTCAAAAAAAAAAAAAAAACAAAGCTGGGTTAAATATTCTCATATTCTGTATATTCCAGCATTTTGATGGAGGCACTTCATACTATCTCCTCCATCTGTCAATCAACACAATTTTACTTCTAGTAAAATAGTTTATTAATTCATTAATATTTCAACATTACAAACATTATAAACTGATATTTTCCATAAATGCACTCTCCATAACGAGATATTCTTTTATGTAAATAGCATTTCCAGTAATTTAAATAGGTGTTGTCTGAGAATGAGACTCATGTTTGAGTAATAGCTAAAATAACTATTCTAATCTACCAAACACCATCAATAGGAATTGTGTCAAAAATCTACAAACCTCTTGATCAAGTTATTAGAATGGGTGTGATCATTATCCAAACACCAAAGATTGGAGCCAGTAAGGAACATGTTTTAATAACTGGCTGGTTAGAGCTAGCTGCTGTGTGATCCAACCCAATGGATTGGGAATTTTGACTAGCTGATCACACATAGATTATGACGAAATTGAAGAGTCACAGGATGTAATAAAGAAACAAATCCATTCAGGGAAACAATGATTTCTAACCTTGACACTTGAGATGTTTCCCTCATCCCATATCCTAACTACAAAAATGCCACCTCAAGTCATCCTGCCAAGTGTCCGAGTCGGCTCTTCACAGAAAGACAAGAGTTGCTCAGTGCTCCTAGGCCAGGGCTTCTCTACCTCTTGTCATAGTGTGACTTCTATTTCTAACCCTTTCCCATTATAAGTAAATATAATGCATCTCTGTAGCTTTTCTGCCTAATCAACCAAAATTCCAGAGTAGTACAAATTGCCTCTAAAGGAACTCAAAGAAAATAAAGATTATCTTCGTTTGTTTCATTGGTTATACTTTATACGATACCCAACACTCAATTAGTACAATAGATTAATGGGTTAAGGCATGAAGGTGTACCATTCCTCATTAACCCCAACTGAAGTTAATCTTGATTTTTGCTTAATTTATATAAGACGTTAATTTATGTTCTTATATTGTTCTCTTTCAGCTTTGTCCAAAAGCAATAAACCAATCCACACTATCATCCTGAACCCTCATGTACACCTGGTAGGGGATGATGCAGCCTGCATAGCATACATTCGGCTCACACAGTACATGGACGGAAGTGGAATGCCAAAGACTATGCAGTCGGAAGAGACTCGCGTGTGGCACCGCCGTGATGGGAAGTGGCAGAATGTTCACTTTCATCGTTCGGGGTCCCCAACAGTACCCATCAAGTAAATATTCCTAGGCTGTCATCCTTTTTTAATATGCCCGTGATGGTAGGCAAATTTAGAAAACAGCATTTACAAAGCAAGTATCAGGCATGTTCTTATCTCGGAATCCTTCCTCAGATGACATGTTTAATTTCCAGGCAGTAATCAGACACTCTCAACACGTCTCCTAGGTGCCACTCCTGTGCTAGATGAAGACAGAGATGAAAGACATCTCCCACAGGAAACACATATTCTGATTTAGAGTCCAGTTAAGCTATATACTTAACTGTAGAGTTGGGTCCAGTGAACAAGCAGTATACCAATGCATCCATACTTTATATGAAAGACTGAATGATGAACAAGATGTTACATGGGGAATAGAATTTGGAAATGCAGAAATGGAAAGAGAACGAGGGGGAGAGGTCCAAGCCAGGGGAACACCAGTGAGTTACAATGCTGGAACTTTAGAAACATTAGAAAAGAAGGCAGAACACTATGGGCCGGCTCACTGGAGGACAGGGGACTGATGGGAAATCATTTGTATCAGCAAAACGGGATGAGCTGTGAGCAAGGAGGGAGTAACAAAGTTGGGTGAAGCCTGGCCCACTGATCATCTCTTTCCAGGATCTTCTGTTAATATTGGAAGATGTTAGAGGAGGAGCCTAGTTCTTATGGCCACTCAGCAGGCTACAGCAAAGCCATTACGATTTCTCAGTTTGATGGTAGTTTAACAACTACAGTGATTTTCAGAAGTCTTCTCTGTCATTTCAATCGTCATATAAGCACTGTTGGATATTCAAAATGAGATAAAAAAGGATCAATACAGACAAAAATAAATTCCAATAACAACAGCAAAAGGTTAAAACACATTCCAAAAATATAGCTATGTAATCAAGAGGAAGACACAAAAGGAGTGGAGAAAAAAATAAAGTTTGTTAGTGCTTCTGTGGTCTTTACCCCAAAGAGATACACCACAAATTGCCGGCTAACATAGAAGGGATGGGTGCAAATGGGGCCAGGGGCTAGTTTTCTCTGCATTTCTCTCAAGTGTTAAGGGATAAAGCCTATTTAAGAAAACTTCCTTTTATGCCAGGTGGCTTAAATGGGGCTTCTCTTAATAGGCCACCCTGTATTCCAAATGGGAAAGAAAACTTCTCAGGAGGCACCTCTTTGTGGCAAAACATCTGAAAACCATTCACATTTGGGTCTTGTAAGTAGCATCCTGCCCCACGGTTCTGTGCGATGGGGGCTAATGCTGGAGAGGCTGCATGGCTGGTGTTCTTCCCTCTGTGGACATTCGCTCAACAGTCTACTCAGGGAAACACATGCGAGGTCTTTGGAAATCCATTGTGGCTTTACATGAGTCCTCAATTCTAGTGTTCACTTTACAGCATTACCACAGTTTGAGAGTTACTAAACACCAAGAGGGACTTTTTCCCCCCAATAGCTGGAGTGCATCACTTTAGCATCCTGGAGTTTTCACATCAAAAGCCACTTATATCTGTGTTAATGAGAACAACTCTCAATTATCCAGTGAAATTTCTAATAAGCTTGGAAATCCTTTGGTATCTCCCTGTCTTTTGGAAGTTGTAATTTCTGTTAGCCATTGGCAGGAGTTAATATGTACATGAGCTCACTGGGTCTGACTGAGTGTGATGGTGCTAGCTCAAGAGTGTGGGCCACAACAGCAAGTCCAGCTGAACTTTAGACATCACAAATACCATTCATGATCATTGACAGTTGACCACAGTGAAATTCATTCCCGCATTGTTGTTCCTAAAGATTTGTGTCTTAAACTGGGATGAGGGTACAGGCCTGACTAGGTGCCACTGTTTATATTTTCTCCATGCCAAGATGGAACAGAGATTTCAAGAAATGGTGCTTTTAGCTATTGCTTTAAAGAATTGCATAAGAATAATTCTAGTCTCTGTTTTTATGAGACTATATTCCTTGTTGAACTGACTTTTGATTTTGATTTCCCTAGGAATTTAGGCATAATGAACAAAAGTATAGGGTGAACTTGAACTTTAATTCTGTTTCAACCAAATATTGATATGAATTCATCAAATTTGTCTAGTAAATATGAATGATTAAAACATATTTAGATTTAATAATTCAGTTGAAGCCTGCAACCCCTTGTTTGGTTTTTTTTTTCAGCTTTGCTTTGTTTAAACAAATAGATGCTTTTGATTGCCCTAGTTTAGTTTTTATTAAACATGTGTATTTTATCCTGGAAGGATCATAGGGAAAGATCTCATACAAAGTTCAGCTAAGTTATCAAATCGTGCCCTCGTAACATCTGTGGCAAAAAAGTATTTTATAAAAAACGATGTAATTTATTTCTTCCTCCCATTCTCCCTTTCAGCTAATTGTCAACAGGGCCACTTCTTCATTCTGTCCTCAAGGCACCAGGCGGGTGATCCTGGGATGTCCTCTCCTCTTCATGCATGTTTCTGAGTGCATGAAGTTGTGAAGGTTCTACGTGTAATGCATATGTGACACGTCATCTTATCATGTGACACGTCATCTTATCATGTATTCCTTCCTGTACATTGTTTACACTCCAGCTACCGGATGGAATGTTCCATGCAAACTTCTGATTACTGTTGGCAGACTATAGAGGGAGCTCAGACAAGAAAATTCCACAATACTCCAAGTTCAGCTGATCCATCAGGTTTCTCTCTGGATGCCAAGATTCAAAAGACTTATTAAAATTACTGTTCTCTGAATGACAGTATGTAAGAGGAAAGGAAATCATTCAAGAATGCTGACATTAATCTGTTTGGGCTTTTCGTTGGGATTTTGGGCTTGATATTTTTTTCATTTTCAAGGCAAATATATGCCTTCAGTTCCTGGTGTGATCCTGGGAGAAATGAATGAATGAATGGCTTTTCTCTGAACATGTTGGTATTGGATAAATGGATGGTTATGTGAGCAAATGTCTGTGTGATTGTAGGAGCAAAAATTATTTGGTGTTCTACCATCAAAGCCATATTGATTTGGGTCAAGCTATGTATACTGGAAAAATTCACAACATTTACTAGTTTGATTGCTTTCAGATAGACACAGTTCTGGTGAATGCTTGGCACTGATTTTGGTTTTTCTATCTTAAATCTGTGTTCTTTTTTCATTGTATACTCTTTGCTCCTTTTCTTTGTATTTGTTTTATTTTTCCATTCTTTATCTTTCTCTCTCCTGCTTTCTCTCTTTCTTACTTTTGTGTGTTTATCTTTCTTTCTATAGCTGGTAGTGTGTAGAAACAGTAACATTTGCATATGAAGTTAAAATAAAAGTCACCGTCTTTTAGAGGAAGCTAAAACTAGCATTTCCGGTCTCTCCAGGGCTGTGGAGTTATTAGAAAATTTAAATAAATATTTAAATAAAAGAAGAATAAACTCAGCTTAGGCTGCCCCTTGTGCATAGATATCCTTGCTATGTTGAAAGTGTTGGGATTGTTGAGTCTTACGCTAACAGCAGTAAGAGCCTACTACCCAGTTCTGGTTCTCACTGACTAGAGAAACTGAAGACCAAGTGGAGGATGATCAGGGTTGTGCGCAACCTGGATCTGGATTGGAGGGCATTTACTGCCTCACTTTCACTAGCTAGCCCCATGAGGAGTGTTCTTGAGGAGGTTGAACTTGATCTTTGTGACTCGTGCAGTTCTAGCTTCTCTCTTGAGCCGCAGTAGCATCCTTCTGCCAGGAGTTAGGGTTTGTCCAGCTTAAAGCAAAGAGGAAAAGGAAATGCCCCAGTTTTCTTTTCCTTTCTTGGTTCTTCTTTATCGACTTGGTCAGTTGGGAGGCTGTTTCTCTGCGCTGAACTGCTTTATGGTGCATGGAATCTCCGTCAGCATAACCTCCACTGTAGCTGCTCACACTCCTTAGAAGCCGATTTTTAAAGCAGAAGCAAAAAAGCAAAACTAAGACACCCCCTTCCCCTCTTTTTCCTCATTTCACCTTTTGTGTTGATTGCTAATCACTTTAGATATATTGTTGCTAGTGAATGTATGATACATGGGTTGAAGCTTTTCTCATAATTATCACATGATTTAAAACAATATATATTTAAAACGAATATATACAGTAAATGTATTGAGCCGTGTTAACCTGCCAATGAGATCTGTGAAAAACGTAATGGCCTCACTTTTCCCTTTTGAATTTCTTTTACCTTTCTGTGAAGCAGCTCTGCGTGGCATACATGTATTTAAAAACACAAATAGTGGTAGAATGGGTTTTTCTTTTTTTTTTCTTTGTTTTTTACACTTTTAACTTAGCATGTGGTGTTGAAGTATTACCATAGATCCAGTTTGTCTTCTGCACTAAGATGTGAGGAAATCGTGATTTGTTCTCTCCAGCACAGTGGAATTACACCTTCATCATGTTCTATTGTTTGGAAAACACTGCAGTTTACCATGGGACACTGTATATATTTCTTGCCGTAATGGTAAATGACTGATTGATATATTTAAGAGTTAATAAATTTGTGATTTCTGCTGACAAGGTGTCCATCTTTATTTCTTAAGAAATACTCTATGTGTGATGTTGGCCACTGCCGAGGAAGGTCTCCTTCAATAAACAACTTGCAGTCTGTGATCATGGCAAGCCAAGTGTTCTTTGTGCACACAACGGTGTTGTCTTCCCACAGAAAACTTAGCTGAAAGGAAAGTATGTAGCGGATGAGTATCCTAAAAGGTTCTAGATGTACGCTCTTCTGACCATCTCTTACAGGTCTGCGAAAATGTCCCTCCACTAACACAAATGTCAGTCATCTCCAGTACATAGCAGTCACCCTAGCTGCTATGACCCCATAGATTCCTAAAATGACATTAGTTAAAGCACCACCTACTATTTGTTATGTCCATTCATGTGACTTACTTTCTTACCTAGAATGGTCTTCCTTTGTTGGACTAACCCAATCTTTAACTCATTCACTGAGGTCCAGAGTAGTGTTGCACCTCCTCCAGTGAACTTCCTTGGCATCTTCTAGGTTTGTTAGCTCTGTCATGACTTGCATGGTAGTCTGTATTCACTATTCCCACTGCTATCCACATTATTTTGGCAGTATATTTTTGCATGATCTTTACAATACTAGGAAAGTCTGTAGAGATGAGAACTGTGCATTCATGATTGTATCCCTACAACCAAACCACAGCAAGAAAGGGAGACGCTGTTAATAAACCATTGTTGAACTGAGACCATACTGTGCAAGGCAACCTCTAGGTGAGATCAGACAGTCCTAGATTAAATGTTGGACTCTGTCATCATTATCTTAATGTTCTAAATAAGTCTCTTCCTTCTGAACTTCAATTTCCACAATTATAAAATGAGTGTAAGTATATAAATTAAATTATGATAGCCTAAGGATTAGAAATAATACGCACAAAATCCCTAGAATACCATATTTTGTATATTAAATGGACATCATTGGGCATGTTGGTATATGGCTATGATCTCATGGGCTAGTGTGGACTACATAGAAGACCCCACCTCAACAAAATGTATACATAAACTCATGATACTCACGGAACCCTCCTACTCTTCTGATCATTCCCTGTTTAAGATCAGGAGGGTGTGCAACCCTTGCTTTACTATGGGTTGCTCTCTTAAGTTAGGCTCACTATTATTGCAAAGGATGTACTTGCATTCCACTGTCTCAGCAAGAAGAGGAGAGCCACAGAGGGAGGTACCCATGTTCCTGAAAATGCAAAAGGAGATGGAGTAAACTGGTAAATTCTAGGGACATTTTCAAAAATGTCAATTTTGAGTAGCTAAAATTTTGAATTTCTATGTAAATAAAAGAATTCTATATAATGTGAGGATAAATGTAGAAAACATTTTTTAGTTATTTCATTAAATAAAATCCTATTCTACTGACTTTGAAAACGTCATGCCTTTTGTGATCTCCTTTGTTGGATAATTTTTAAGTGAGAATTTTTATTATAATTTTTAATTTGTGTGTGTTCATTGCTTTTTATCCCCCTTCCCCCTCCCTCTCCCCTCTCTCTCTCTCTCTCTCTCTCTCTCTCTCTCTCTCTCTCTCTCTTTCTCTCTCTCTCTTTCTCTTTCTCTCTCTGGCAGGATCTCTCAGTGAATAGCAAGCTCACTGTTTTAGCTAACTGGCCATTAGGCCCCCTGAGATCCTCCTGGCTCCTCCCTGTTAGTTCTGAGGTTACATACTGTCATGGCTTTTGCAGGAATGCTAGGAATCCAAACTCAGGTCCTCATTACTGTATACCTAGCACTTTTCTCACTGAGCTGTCTCTCCAGCCACTGTTTCTACATTTGTCTATGAGTTGCCAACATTTTCAAATTGGACATTTCCTACAAAAGTCATGATTTGGGCCTTACCTTTTAAAAGTTACAAAGTTCTGGCTCACTGATCCAGTGCTTTGTCTAGCAACCTCATGAAAGCTGTTGTTTCCAGTGAAAGGTAGCAGGTCAGCCCCACCCATACTCATATAAATGTACCTCTTGGACTTTGTTGTCATCTCCATGAGCACTAGAATGTTCAACCCTTTTCTTAAAATCAAGTAGCATTTCTGCTGGTACCTAAAGTTCCAGCAACAGGTATGGGCATGTTGGTTTTTGGGAGGGATTGCTCAGCATCCTCAAAGCATAGAGTTTGTACAGTTGATTCCTGTTAGAACTCTGTAGTTAAGTGTTCAGAAGCATTTACTTTTTTCTGTGGAGTGTGTGTGTGTCTGTGTGTGTCTGTGTGTGTCTGTGTGTCTGTGTGTAGGGGGGCAAGGATAAGCTCACACCTGAATACCTGTATAAATGAAGTCCAGAGAACAGCCTTGGGTATTGTTCCTTAGACACTGACCACTTGTGTGTGTGCATGTTCACAAGGAGGGGCAGTGCACATATTCATGTGATACTCATGTATACCAGGAAGCTGGTGGTCAGTCTCTGGTGTAGTTCTTCGAGAGCTGTTCCCTTTATTTTTTAAGAGAGAGGCTATCATTGAGAATTGGGTCTTGCTGCTTCAGCTAGACCAGCTGGCCAGTGAACCCCAATGATCTGCCTCCACCGCAGCCTTAGTGTCAAAAGCCTATGCCATCAAAACAGGATTTTTATGTGGGTGCTATGGACCCAAACTCAGATTTCCATGTTTCACAGTAAGAACCTAAGACAGCCATGTCCTCAACCCAACCTTTAATCTTTTTGCTTGGATTACATGCTTGAGCCCCACCACCGGCTCTGCCTCCACTCTTTCTCTCTTAAACATTCCAATTCCTACCTCGCACTGTTTTGTTTTTTTTTTTCCAGTGACCATTATGTTGTTAAAACAAGAACACATTTTTGGTCCTTGCTATATTTACTGTCTCAGCAGCATCTCATCTAGTGATTCACAGTCTCCATGTGGAGCACGTTTCTTTATACTAGTCTGGTGCTCTGCCAACCTGTCTAAATTATGCTTGACTAATGCTCAGCCAGCCTGTCTAGATGACACTTGCCTGATGCTCAGCCAGCCTGTCTAGATGCTGCTTCTCAGCCTTTCGTTATTCCCATTTAAAAAAGTATCTTCTTCTTCTCCTCCTCCTCCTCCTCTTCTTCATTCATTCCCAAAATAGTTGGATCTAATCTTCATCATTGTAAATTACTTTAATGATATACCTCCCTCCCCTAGATCACATTACCTAACTCCAAACATGTGCACCTACCTGGCTTCCTACATGAAATCAACAGTATAGATCCAATAGACAGCTCAAGTCAACAGGCCCACTATTTAGCCCCTTTAGTCTGTGCCCAAATCTTATTGCTTATTCTACATCTCAAGCATTGGTAACTTAGTTCTTATTGATCAGGAAAGAAACCTTGCTTTTTTTAATTCTTTTTTTTTAATTAAAAAACTATCACTTTTCAAATAAAGCCACTTTGTGAACACTTCCATCTGCTCTCTGCTACCCTGACTCAAATCACCCTCATCTTGTTTATATTCCTGGGATATCATCCTCACAAGTCTCTCAGCTTCCCATACCTATAAGCAGTGCTTATAGTTTCTCTATTCCCAGTGCAGCAAACAGAGTAGCCTTTTAAAAATAGAAGTCAAGGTATGTTTGCTTCATACAAACACATGTGATGGTTTACACTCTCACTCAAAAGCAATCCCTTAGCCTCTACCTGGCATGAACCACCATTGCCTGTTTCACCTCAATTTTCTATCAATATTCCAGAAGGGTCCTTTCAGCAGGATCCACCTATAGAGTATGAATTATATCCCTCAGGCGACGAGTCCTTGTGGGTCTAGAATGGATCATTCGGTTTCTAGTGTGGTATTCAAATAAGACTTAGCTATAAAAGATAGGCCTGCTTGGTCTTCCTTCCACATACTTTTCCTTTAGTGAGAAAACATTTTTCACAGCCCAGTGGCCCAAAGCTGGGTTGAAGCTTGTGTCCTATTTATCTTTAGACTGATAAAGCCATGAGCTAGCTAGGTTACTCCCCTGAGCCAAGAGTGTTCAGGAGAGAGGGGAAGGGGGTCATTTAGTTAGAGAATAGATGCATTGCCCCTTATTAATAAGTACTTAGGAAAAGTCTGGTATAATATGTGCTGACTTAGTTTCGATTCCTGCTGCTTGGGCCCCACGTGCTGGCTAGTGCTGGGATATGCACTCATCCCACAAGCTCAGGTCTAGGAACCTGAGACATTTTGCTCAGTTTGAAGTTATTCTCAGAACCCATCTCAAGCAGTTTGCCCGGAATCATAGTGTCCCTTGGTTGTCTCTGTGTTCTGTAGTCACTTCAGAGGGAGGTATTTAACAAAGACCTGAAAATACACGCTTTGATTGAGGTTCTTCACGTCTGCTTTTCTTTCTTCCTTTACTTCTTTTCCCTCTTTATTTTTCTTTCTTTTTCATTTTAACGAAATACATTTTTGTATCCCTCCACCCCCCTGGGAGGTAAGGGATTAGGAATCCATAAACACCAAGGATCTCATTCACTTCCCATCTACTGATTCCATGGACACAAAGCAAAGAATTGACAGTTGGTCCACCCGCAGGGCTGTCCTGCCCACCCCTGCCTCTGAAGAAGCTTGCTGTGGTAAAGGAGTGGTTCTTGGAGATGTGTGTAAGTTTTATGCAGTGCTTTCTGTCTGCTCTCCCACTGCTCATCACAGGTGACTCAGAGGCTTCCACAGGAGTTGCTTAGTCATCACAGTCTGGGAAAAGCAACAGTCATTCTCATGATTTACTTTCCACTCATCTGTGTTCCTTCAATATTATCACTTAGCAGCCTTTTCCACACCCACCCCACCCCAGCAAAGGATCAGGCACTCTACTGTGCATACTGGTGAGAAAAACTCTCTGTGGGCCACAGGCTTAGAAGACTGATCTTCAAAACTGACATTAAGTTTAGTCTCTTCCATTCCCTCTCTGCAAATCAATCCATGCTATAAAAGGATGACTTAATATAAAGCCATACATGATCTGAAAACTGCAGATCTGCAGGAAACTGGGTGCTTTAGGGTGTAGCACAGGGACCTGGCTAACAGTTGGAGATTCTGAGTAGGGAACAAAGAGTCCTTAATGTAGGATGTAGGGATGAAAAACAGGAGACACTGACAAAGCATCTACTATATGACAGGCACCAGGGTGAAAATGTATTATATGGGCTCCTACTTGTCCTGTCCTGTCCTGTCCTGCCCTGTCCAAGAGCCATGCTTCAGCCAAGAGTTCATTAAGAGCTAACCAGGTAAATAACTTCTGCTAAAGGATAAGTCAAACTCAGCCAAGAGAAGTGGCTTATAAAGAAATCAAACTCTAGCATACAACAACCCGTTAAGCATTCCCTAAGAGATATCCTAAGGTTTGAGGTAGAGGTAGCCAAAACCTTGCTCAGCATGACCACTCTGATGATGTCATGATTCTTTTTGCAGGGAATGAGAAGAGGGACCAGAGAGTGAGTTCCAAAGCCCCAGGTTCAAGGGAAAAAATTGCACTGTGTGTCTCCATCAGATTAATCTTATCATTGAGCTTCTTAACAAAATATCATTTTCTGTTGTAAAGAAGGATATCTGCATAATCCCGAAAGCAAATTTGAACACTTTCAGCTCACAGAAAACAAACAAACAAAACAAAAACAAAAAACTGCTGTTCTGGGTTGTCATGTCACTGGCCTCTCTCATTTCCATGCATCTGGCTTCTTTCCTAGTTAACTTTAAGTTTGCTGGAGAGAGAGAGAGAGAGAGAGAGAGAGAGAGAGAGAGAGAGAGAGAGAACATTTGAAGTCAGTTTTATTATTTCTCAGGATGATTTTGTAATTAGAAAGTAGTAATTTAGGATGTGATTTCTCATCATCAAAAGATCAAAAGAGACAAAGAACTCTTCTACTCTTCAAGTTACATAACAGTCACAAAAATAGGTACCCTCTATGCATTCTCTCACAATGTCATGCTATGTGCATTCTCTTAAAAATTTGGTGGTTTTTTTTTTCTAACTATATAATAAAATTCAACTCAAAGAAAATGTGCCTCTACAAGGTCAGTGGTTCCATACTAACCTATATTCTCATTTGCTCAGTCAATTTTTGTTTGTATTTTTTAGTCTTTGCTTGGCATTCTTGTGTTTGGTTTGGAGGTTTGGAGTCTTGATTTTGGGGTTTGTTGATGGTGGACTTGGAATTTGAACCCCTAAGCATGTTTGGCAAGTACTCAATTTCTGAGGTATATCCCCAGCCTTTATTTCATTTTCATTTGAAGACATACTCTTGTTGAACCCCATAGGCTAACCTTGAACTCACATATATAGTCTATACAGTCTAAACAGGGCCCACACTTGAGATTCTCCTGAATAGCTGGCACTATAGGTATGTACCACAGTGTCTAGGTCTCAACTACCTGTTGCAGATCATATATGTTTTCTTCTTTTCTTCAGACAGTGAACATTCTGGTTTTTTTTTGTTTGTTTGTTTGTTTGTTTTCTTTTGTTGGGAGGGAGTGATTTTTTTCTTTGTTTGTTTGCTTAGGCACATGATTTGTTTCTTAGGGAAAACTGCCAGAGGAGGAAGCACTGAGCAAATCAGGCAGGTTTAACCTCCCTAAAGAGTTGTTATCAGGCTGAAATTATTGTAGATCAGATTAGATTGGATTGTATAACTTAGCTCACTCAGTTGTAAATCTCTGTCTCAAAGTTTAGTTTCTAAAATGGTCTCAAATCAATGCCCTGTATTTTTTTCCCACAGTTGGGTAATTTATAGCCACTTTAAGCCACATGCTTGAAATGGTCACAAGCACAAGGACCACACTGAGGGGATTCCATTCTGAGATGGTTAGTCTTCATTGCCAAGTAGGTTAAGAATCAGCCAGGAGGGCAGGGAGTGGTGGCTCACACCTTCAAGACACTCAGGATGTAGAGGCAGGTAGATTTCTATGATACTGGCCTGGTTGATTTAGCAAGTTCCAGACTAGCCATGACTATATAGTGAGACCCTGATTCATAGAACAAAACAAGCAAAGAGCTAACCAAGAAATTTGAAGCTCACCACTGAATGTGTCATTGAGTTTGTTTTCAGAGATTGATAACTGAGATAGAATCCTCCCCATGGATCGAGACAAAATAAAGGAGAAAACAGGAGAACACTAAAGAGTTCTTCTGTTCCCTTGCCTTTGCTGTTACCTGCCCTGAGCCTCTGTGTTAAGACTTGATTTCCATTGTTTTGCAATTGGGAGAAGCTTGAATATTTAGAAGAGGTATTATGTGAGTTCTTTAGGACAATGTGAATGTTACCTTCAAAGAGAACTGTGGTACCCCAGCCTCTTCTTCCTTGTTGCTTCCTAACTGAAGTGAAGAGTTTTACTTTAGTACGCACTTCCTTCATGTCTTAGACTCAAAACTGAGGACTCAAACCTGAAAACTCTGAGCTAAATTAAAGCATTTCTCTATACAATTTTCTTATATTTTTAATAGTAATGATGAGACACTTACTGATGGAAGTATTATGAAAGTGGATTTTGTTTCATGCTGTCCTTGATTACATTTCAGGGCCCCTTGGAATGTTCTTAGGTCACATTTTGAGAACTTCTTATAGAGGTCTTATAAGAAGTGTGGTGCACATAAGCAAAACTGTTGCTGAAAGCTTATGTGATGCAAATAACCAAAAGGGCAATAGTGTTGTTGAAGATTTAACAACCAAAAGTCTATAAGGAATCATCTACTTCCCCCACATTTGGAATGAGAGATAGGGGAAAGGAGACAGAGAAACCATCCAAAGTTAACTTGAAGTTTCCCAAGGTGAATAAACAGAGGCTGAGCTGAACTTCTAGCCAAAAAGAACTTAAAAAACAGATAATATTTGAAGTTGTGGGTGTCAGAAATTGCATATCAAGCACATTAGCAGTGTGCTCAACAAGAGGGAAAGCAGAGCCTAGATATCTCTATAAACTGCCAGAAAAGAGCCTCTAGTCTTCCCCATGAAGAGAAAAGTCCAGGCATTGCTCTAAAGAATGAAGCAGTTAGTGGTAGGAGGACAGGACAATATGTAGAGCAGTAGTTCTCAACCCCTTCATGGAGTAACATATCAGATATCTTGCATATCACATATTTACTTTACGATTCATAACAGTAGAAAAACTACAGTTATGAAGTAGCAATGAAATGATTTTATGATTGAGGGTCACCTCAACATGTGGAACTGTAGTTAAGAGTTGCAACATTAGGAAGGTTGAGAACCACTGTGCTAGAGAGAAAATATTCACTTAAGAGTGATGGGGAGCTTAAAGAAGGAAATCATCTCACATCAGACTTCTTGGTCTTCTGGCTTTTAAAATCTGTGGTGATTGAAATAATAATGTCCCCTATAGGCTTACATATTTGAATGCTTGGTTCCCAATGGGCAGAACTGTTTGGGAAGGGTTAGGAGATGTGGCTTTTTTGGAGGAGCTATGTCAATGGAAGTTGTTTTTGAAGTTTCAAATATCCATGACATTCAAAAATTAGCTCCCTCTCTGCCTTCTGCTTGTGAATCAGGTGTAAGCTCTCAGTTAATGCTCCAGTGCCATGCCTGCTTGTTTTTGTACTGCCACACTTCCTGCCATGATGGTTATGGACTCACCTTCTGAAATTAATTCCCAAACAAACTCTTTCTTCTGAGTTGTTTTGCTCATGAGGTCTCTTAACAGTAATACTAGCTAAATATAATGATTTTTATAGTTAAATAATATTCCTTTATCTGATTATGCCACACTTTTCATAATTTTGATTCTATACCTTTTCTATTGAGAATATCACTTGTGAAGAGTTGTGTAAGATATAAATATTTTTTTCAGCATTTGGGGCTAAGTATCTGGGTATGAAATGGTTGGATACTATAGTCATAAAACCTCATCTTGAAATTTTGATGTCATGTATTACCATCTTTCTCAGTGGTGAATATCATTAAAAGCAATGTATATATAATCTAGTCATATAGACTGATAGTTGATGTATTAATTGAATGCAATATAAAGGCATTACACTATTTTGATAAGAAAAAGATTCAAACAAGAGTAATAAAGAATATGTAGTCCAGCCCACCTGCATTCACTAGAGATTTAGCCTCTTTGAACAGATACAGAATACACATAGTTCTTCCTGGAGGCTCTATACAGACTTTCCTTCTAGCCCATTCCCATTCCTTTGTGACTCCCAGATCAACTGCAAAGCAATTCTCTACCTGGAATTCTGTAGCCACCACAGTTGGTTGGAGTGCAAAACCAGTTTCTACCAGGACATCACAGTCACCACAATTGGCTGGGACTCAGAGGCTCCATAGCCAACATACTTGGTTAAGATTCAGAGTAGGCAACAGCAATCAAAGAATTTAACATCCACTGAGCAAAGATGAGACAAGATTTCTATACCAGGAAATATTTCATATATCACACTCCAAGTGTCCAGATTCCAGTGTAAAAACACATACATGAATAAACAAGACATCAGGCCACCTCAAGTAAGATTAACAAAGGAATTCAGCTGAAACACAGACAAATATTTCAAAAGATCAATTTGGAATATGTCCAAAGACATTGAAGAGGATATGAATGAATGATAAAAACAATTCAACACATGAAAGTAGAATTTATCAAAGAAATAGAATCACTAAAGAAAATACAAATTGAAATGAAACTGGAAATGGAAAACTAAGTTTGTCAAAGTGAGTCTCACAGACTACAAAAATGATAGAGAGAATTTCAAATCTTGAACAAACAGTAGAAAAAATGGATAACTCGGCCAAAGAAATTATTAAATCTAAAAAAAAAAAAAAAAATTCAGGCACAAAACATTCAGGAAATCTGAGATATTGTGACAAGAAGCAACCTGTGAAAAGTAGGTATAGAGGAAGTAGGTCAAAAGCACAGAAAATATTTTTAACAAAATCATACAAAATTTCCTCTCTCTAAAGAAAGACTATCAAGTAACATACAAAACACCAAATAGACAGGGCCAGAAAAGAAACTTGCACGATACATAATAGTAAAAACACTAAATCTACAGAACCAAGAAAAGACATTAAAAGCTGAAAGGGAAAGAGATCCAGTCACATATCAAGGCAGGATAATTAGAATAACACCTTCATTTAATGACGTGTTGAAGGTCAGAAGAACCCAGAATAATGCTATTCAAACTATGAAAATCTACAGATACTAGTCTAGACTACTATACCCAGCGAAACTATCAAAGAGAAAGAAAAAGATTCTGTAATAAAACCAAATTTAAGCAATTTCTATACACAAAAAAAGGTACTGGAAGAAAAACATCAGTCTAAAGAGAAGGGTAACTATACCCAAGGGGACATATGGGTAAATTATCCCCAAATGTTTAATTAAAAGAGAGAAGAAAAAGCAAATAACAACAAAGATGATGAGATAATATGCCTAAAATTAAAATAATCCAGGACAAATTTGCTCTAATAGGCAAGGCCTATGAGAAAGTCATTTTAGGAAAGATTCCTGCTATTAATATGCTTTTCCTGTTATTACTAAACATATATAACAATCACTAGGTATTAGCCCACCCTTTTGAGCAGATTTCTACAGATCCCTGGAGATGTACTGTCTTATAGTGATGATATATAGACAAAAAGATGACTTCTTAATTCTTAATGATTCTACAAGTATTCCTAAGATTATATCAGTATTAATTAAGCTTTTTAGGTCCTTTTTGGTCAAAACTGCAAAACTCTGTCAGTCTTTGTCATCAGTTAATTACTTCTACTACTCAAAGCACATTCCACAAGGTTGTGAAACCATTAACCAAACATCATAGACAGGGAGCTATGATTTATTATAGGTGCTAGGACAAAAGATAAAATATTGACTGGGTTTATCTATACAAAACTCCACTAATAACTTAGTAATAATTTTTAATTCTCCATGAACCTGTGTACCTGTGACAGGTGATGAATATTTAGCCAGATAATTACTCCTAATGGACACGCATGTAAACATTCACTGTTGTAAATTCTTATTCAATTTATGATTTGAATTTATGTGTAGACTTATAATGATCTTTTTACCATGTGATCACATATTCTGAAAGATGTATAAGTGCTGAGGACAAAGTGCAAATTTCCTTTGTCCCACTTAGGATCTTTCTGTTTTTCCCTTTTTCTTAGAGAGTTTTCATAGGAAATATTTTACAACTCAGAAATAAATGCTAAATTCACTTTTCAAAGTGTTCCTTTTTCTACCTGCAACTTCAAATAGCAGGCTAAAGGTTAGATATGCAAAGTTCCTTCAGAGATAAAACAAAGGTTACATTGCTTAAGGCCCCCTCCCACCCCCGCCGTTAGGTTACAGGTGTTAATCACCTAAGCCAGTGACTTTTAACCTTCAGAATGAGCAAGAAAGTTTTTAGGATTTTTTAGAAGTTATCATCACCAATCAGTATAGTTACAGAGCTAGAACATCCAAAGACCATCAGTCTTTAAAGCCACACCAGAGTCCTACTCTGTGTCTCAGTTCAACCCACTCCAGGCCATGAAGCTCCGTGCAGAAAATCATAAGAATGAACCCTAAAAATCACCAAACTGGAAAACCTAAAACTGGATGATAAATTTCTTGATATATATGATTTACCAAAGTTAAATCAGAGAGAAATAAACAATTTAAACATAGCTCTAACCTTTGGTGAAATAGAAACACTCATGAAAACTCCCCACCAAAAAAGCCCAAGGCCAGGTAGATTCAGGGCAGAATTCTACCAGATCTTCCTTTGAAGAAGAACTAAGGTAAACACTCCTCAAATTATTTTATAAAACAGAAACAGCAGGAATAATTCCTAAAAGATTATCCACAATGATCAAGTTGGTTTCAACCCAGACATGTGGGACTGGTTCAATTTTTGTAAAGTAACAAATGTAATAATCCACTAACTGACTAAACAGTTTGAAAAACAGACTGAAAAACAAAATAATTATGACCATTTTATGAGATAGAAAAAAGGCCTTTGACAAAATCTAACATCCCTTCATGATAAAATTCTTAGAGAGACTAGGGGTACATGGAATATACCTCAACAGAACAAAGACAATTTATGCAAGCCCGCAAATAACATCATCATAAATGGAGAAAAATTCAAAGCATTTCCACTAAATTCAGGAACAAGGCAGAGGTGTCCACTCTTCATACCTATTCCATACAGTACTTGAAATCTTAGCTATAGCAATAAGACAACTGAAGGAGATAAAAAGACTCTAACACACTTAATAATAATAACCGAGCCAGCAAGATGGCTCAGCAAGTAAGGGTCCTTGTAGCCAGGCCTCGGGACTTATGTTTATAACTTGATGTTCTCATGGTGAAGAGAATTGATTCCCAATTTGTCCTTTGTCCTCTACAGGAACACTATAGTATTTGTGTCTGGTTGTGATTTGAATGAGAATGGCTCCCAAAAGCCTACATATTTGAATGCCTGGTCTATAGCTAGTGGCCCTGTTCAGGAAGGATTTGGAGATATGGCCTGGCAGGAGGAGCTGTGGATATAGGCTTTGAGATTTCAAAAGTTCACACTATGCCTAGTCCCCAACTCCCCTCCCCTGCCTACAATTTGTGAGTCAGATTTGAGCTCTTAGCTACCTCTTAAACACCATTCCTGTCTGCTTGTGATCATCCTTCTTGGCATGATGATCATGAACGTATCCTCTGAAACTATAAGCGAGCACCAATTAAATGATTTCTTATATAAGTTGCCTTCGTCATGGTGTCTCCTGACAATAAAACAGTTAGTGAGACATGTACTCTCTCCTCACCAATGAATAAATGGAAGACAAATTACTAACTCATTCAAAATAACAGTAACATAACTCTAATATACTGTATTTACCTTTAGTTTCCCTGGGTTGAGAATGTCACAGAAGCTAAAGGTTTTATTAATGTCATTTTTAAAACATGATAATGTCTCATCATTACAAAGTTTCTAAAGCAAGTTAACTGTGTGGGCTATAATAGTATCCTCACAGACATAACTAACCTAATGCTATGATTCATAATTAAGAACTGTCTAATTAAGGTAAAAATTATTCTTGAAACCACTTGGGATCAGCATGGCATTGCAGGCAGTAGGGTCTCTTCCCCAGAGGAAAACTGAAGTGCCACCCAGCTCTGACTACCTGTGCAAACATGCTTTTATAACCATGGCAACAAGACTGATGTCCTTATTAAACAGGTTTCTGCCTTCAGTCCCATAAGAGTGAAATCAGCTCTTCCAGATACCAAATGAGTCATTGCTTTGGCCTCGTTAACATTCTATAGCCCTTCTGTCTGCTAACAAAAGCCATTTAAACTGATGATTAAAATGATGCAGTCAAGCAGCAAAGATCCCAGTAAGCAATGCCACATCCAAACTTAGCTTTTGGAGGCAATAAAGTAAAGAGCAAAGCTGAGCAAACAAAAAGCTAGTGAAAGTAACATTAGCCCTTCAAATATGTGTGTGTTTCCCAAGAGCCAGACCATCTAGCTGTGAGAGGATAATATCAGTTAATGTGTTACGTGCAGTGCACATAAACACAGAATTTCACTTAATAGTGAAGAACAGACAAGGTTTCTGAGACAAAGAACTCCTAATGATTGCTTGTGGCCACTATTAAAGGGCCTTGGATCCAGAGCAGAGGATGTGTCCTCTCACTGCTTAGACAGAGAGCTATGTGGGCAGGAAGAAGGAAATCCAGTGCCTACTTATGTTTGGAAAGGAGAAAAATCAACATTTGAGGACTTTCTGCAGCAACCATGTGGCTTTTGAAACTGTAGCCATGTTTTACTAGAAGGCAAAAGAAATTAAGTGAGACAGTAAGACTAACATTTGACTGTCAAGAAATCAGGGGTCAGACTTTTCTATAGTCAGAGAGAGAGAGAGTGAGAGAGAGAGAAAGACAGGCAGACAGAGTCACAGAGACAGACAGACTGATTGACAGAGAGACAGAGACCTACAGAGAGAAAGAGATGAGAGAGAGAGCACAGGAAAATATAGACCCTCTGACCTAGAATACTTTCCTCTCTTCCCACTGCATATAAGCCACCTTCACTACAAACACTTGAAGCATCATTTTTTTAAGTGACCCTCTCCAATTTCACAATCTTTAAGGTAGCAAGTCTGCTAATAGTCTTATGGGAAGAGTCTTGATGAAAATCCTCGTTTCAAAGAGTCTATTTGGAATACAGTGCAGCAATAGCACTCTGTTGTGGAATGGAAGACAAGGGTACTGCTTTGTCAGGAGATACTCTGAAGAGTTGTGGCAGTGGAGATAGCTCTGGTAGTCGCTGTTTAAACTTGAGGACCTATGTCTGGACGCCCAGCACATATGTAAAATCTGGGCCTAGTGGCCACATCTGTACCTGCAGCACCTGAGGAGGGTTGCGGAGACAGGCTGATCCTGGGGGTTTTCTGAAAGTTCCAGGTACAATGAGAACCCTGTTTTTAAAAAATTAAGGTTGAAGAGCAATAGAAGACAATGCACAAGCAGGCCCTTGTACACATACATAGCTGTGCACGTGTATGTACATGACACACATAAAAGCATTGACCGTTAAGAATACCTTCTATGAAGATGATTGCTTTGTTTAAAACAAATTATAACATAGCAATTTTGTTACTGAAACAACAACACTGAAGGAAAGACATTCATAGAGGACAGGACCAAAAGCTGAAAGGCATAATTCCACGTGCAATCTCAGGCCAACTGAGGATGAATATGTGCCCACAGATGAATGACAGCAAGTGAGCCCTGGCTTTCTCTGAGCAATAACCATCTTTGCTCCCCAAAACAAAGCATTTGAAGCTCTTCAACAGAGTAAACAAAATAGACTCGGACTCCAGAGACCTAACCCAACTACGTTGCTAAGGAAGAGACACTCAATTGCGAATTGTATGCCAAACAAGTGTGAGAAATAAGGAGCACAGTTGGTCTGAAATGTACGAGTCAATTGAAGTCCACACTCCCTCCAACAGGCACGGTTGCTTAGATGGGTGCATGATGTTTCACCTAAAAGAGATGGCAGTTGTTAACATAGCTCATAGAAACACAGTGAGACTGTTGTCTAAACACCTAGGATCTATAAAAGTGTTTTTCAAATTGTGTGATACTTAAGGTCTACTAACAATCTCCTTCACTGTGTGTAATAAAGGCTGCTGGCTACCCTTTCTCTGACTTCTTTGGGAGACTTGGGAAATGAGTGTGGAAAATTGATTAGTATCTCTGTCTCTCTCAATTCCTCTCTTTGTCTTAAATACGATTTCTTCCCCCATGTGTTCACAGAAAAACTTGTATATAAATATCTAAAGCAGTGTTTATTACAACCCCTATTTGAGACTAACTCAAATGCCCATTATCTGATGGATGGATGAATATAATAGCATGTGTACACACCCTGAAAGAACATTTGGAGATAAAATAAAATCCTGATAGAGAATCATGGGTGACTTTGAAGGGATGATGTGAAAGACCACTTACTCTAAGATTCCATTAATCCAAAATCAAGACTAGAGAGACAGAACGGACTGGTGGCTTTTTGGCAAGATTAGAGTAGCAGTGTGAGCAACTACTTGTGGATATAGAGTTACTTTGAGGGATGAGTCATGCTGACACATAACTCCAGACATAATAAAATTTTTGTAAAATGTGGGTGACATTTCCAGTATGTAAAACTATTTTCAAGAAAGACACTTTTTTTTCTTTTATTGGATATTTTCTTTATTTACATTTCAAATGCTATCCCCTTTCCAGGTCTCCCCTCTCAAAACGCTGGGAGCTCTGGGGTTCTGGTTGGTTCATAATGTTGTTCTTCCTATGGGGCTGCAAATCCCTTCAGCTCCTTCAGTCCTTTCTCTAACTGCTTCATTGTGGTCCCCATGCTCAGTCCAATGGTTGGCTGCGTTGCATCCACATCTGCATTAGTCAGGCTCTGGCAGAGCCTTTCAGGGGACAGCCATCCCAGGCCCCTGTCAGCAAGCACTTCTTGGCATCAGCAATAGTGTCTGGGTTTGGTATCTGCAGATGGGGTGGATGCCTAGGTGAGGCAATCTCTGGATAGCCTTTCCTTCAGTCTCTGCTCCACTCTTTGTCCCTTCATTTCCTTTAGACAATTCTGGGTTAATATTTTTGAGATGGGTGGGTGGCCCCAACCCTCAACCTGGGGCCATGTCTAACCTCTGGATATGGTCTCTAAAGGTTCCCTCTCCCCTATGTTTGGTATTTCAGCTAATACAATCCCCATTGGGTCCTGGGAGCCTCTTGCTTCCCTGGCATCTGGAACTTTCTAGTGGCTACCCCTAGTTCCCCATTCCCCACTGCTATGCACATCCTTTCAATTTCCTGCCCCTCTGTACTTCTCCCAGATTCCTCACACACCTGATACTGCCCCCTTTCCCCTTCCCCTCCCTCTACCTCCCATGATTATTTTGTTCCCCCTTCTAAGTAGGACTGAAGCATTCACACTTTGGTCTTTATTCTTTTTGAGCTTCATATGGTCTGTGAGTTGTTTTATGGGTATTCTGAGCTTTTGCCTAATATCCACTTATCAGTAAGTATATACCATGTGTGTTCTTTTGTGACTGGGTTACTTCACTCAGGATGATATTTTCTAGTTCCATCTATTTGCCTGTGAACTTCATGAAAATTTCCAGAACAGAGCACCAATGGCTCAGGCTCTAAGATTAACTATAGACAAATGGGATCTCATAAAATTGAAAAGCTTCTGTAAGGCAAAGGACACTGTCAATAGGACAAAACAGCAACATACAGTTTGGAAAAATATCTTTACTGACCCTACAAACCAATAGGGGGCTAATATCTAGCATATACAAAGAACTCAAGAAGTTAGACTCCAGAGAACCAAATAACATTATTTTTTTTAAAAAAAATAGGGTATAAAGCTAAACAAAGAATTCTCAACTGAGGAAACTCAAATGGCCGAAAAGCACCTAAAGAAATGTTCAACATCCTTAGTCATTAGGGAAATGCAAATCAAAACAACCCTGAGATTCTACCTCACACCAGTCAGAATGGCTAAGATCAAATATTCAGGTGACAGCAGATGCTGGCAAGGATGTGGAGAAAGAGGAACAGTCCTCTATTGCTGGTGGGATTGCAAATTGATACAACCTCTCTGGAAATCAGTTTGGTGGACCCTCAGAAAAATGAACATAATACTACCTGAGGACCCAGTTATTCCACTCCTGGGCATATACCCAGAAGATGCTCCAACAAGTAATAAAGACACATACTCCACTATGTTCATAGCAGCCTTATTTATAATAACCAGAAAGTGGAAACTACCCAGATGTCCCTCAACAGAGGAATGAATACAGAAAATATGGTACATTCATACAATGGCATACTACTCAGCTATTAAAAATACTGACTTCATGAAATTAGCAGGCAAATGGATTTCTTAATTCTTAATGATGATTCTATAAGAATTCCTAAAATTATACTAGTAATTATAGGACTATTATTAAGTCCTCTCTGATATTGCACTAAGAATTCTGTCAGTCTTCAAGTGTCATGAGTTAATTGCTTCTGAGATAGAAAGAAGGCATTTATCAAACACATTTTAAGAGGTTGTAAAACAATTAACCAAAAGTTTTAAAAATGGAACTAACTGTTTATTGTAGGTATAAGGACAGAAGATAAAATATCGACTGGGTTTATCTGTACAAAGCTTCAGTGATAACTCAGGTATGGACTTTAACTCTATGAACCTGTAGAGCTAGTGACAGATAATGAATGTCTAGTCTTAATGGGTACATATGTAAACATCTCTGTTGTAAACTTCTTATTCAGTTTATGATTTGAATTTATGTTTGAATGTTTAGTGAATATATATATTCACTAGTGAATATATATATATATATATATATATATGCTTGGGAAAACCATGAAAAAAACCTTAAAAGCTAGGAATGATCTCATTGCAAGGGCATTATTACCTCACAGCAGGGGGAGAGAGCAAGATAGGAAAGAGAAGGACAGCAGAGTAAAATAACTTAGAAATTAAAATGGAACTTAAACATTAGGAAGAACTTTTTGGAGAGTGAATGTTTAGAGGGAATTTTTGGAGAACTTAGAAATAAAGATTAAAATCACTTTCAAAGTGTCCCTTTTTTGTTTTTGTAAATGCCAGAGACTGCAGTTTCTGGCCTCAAAGGAACTCAGACAAGCCAGCATGCTGCAAACTAACTTATACTAAAGATAGGTAGATAGGTAACCATTATTATTATAATAAAAGAAAACCTAAATATCTTGCAAGCCCTAGTCTTGCCCCCCCCCCGACCCTGTTCCCCCTTCAGCTACCTTCAAGAGAGAACCAGAACCACTGGAGCAGGTCCCAGACAGAGCACAATGTAATATGTAAAGTCAGCTTCTATTTTCTAAAATAAATTATGAAGAAGTATGTTATTTTGTAACTGTTTGTGCTGCTAGTTTTTATGTCAACTTGACAAAAGCTAAGGTCATGGGAAGAAGGAATCTTAGTAGAGGAAATGTTCCCATAGGATTGGCTCAAAGGCAAGTCTGTAGGACATTTTCTTGATTGGTGATCATTGTGAGTGAGCCTGTCTCACAGGGAATGATGCCACCCTTGGGCAAGCAGTCCAAGTTGGTTTTAAAAAGTAGGCTAAGCAAGTCATTAGGAGGCAATCAAGTAAGTAGCACTCCTCTGTGGCTTCTGGATCACTTTCTGGCTCTAGACTCCTACCTTGAGTTCTTGATCTCAGTTTTATGGATAATGGATTACAAGCTGTAATTGAAATTAACCCTTTCCTCCCCAAGTTGCTTTTGATCATAGTGTTTTATTCCAGCAACAGGAACCCTAAGACACTGCCTAACACAATCCACCAGTGAAATATTCTGATCCAAGTACTTTATTATAAAAAAGTGCATTATATACTTTTTAAATTTATGTATATTATATATAGTTTATTTGTGTGTGTGTGTGTGTGTGTGTGTGTGTGTGTGTGTGTGTTCATGCAGGTGCCTGTAGAGACCAGAGGTGTTAGATTCCTCTGAAATTGGAATAATAGATAGTTGTGAGCTGCCACACATAGGTGCTAGCAGTCAAGCTTGGGTACCTGAATGATCAGTATGCACTTTGAAATTTTGAGCCATTTCTCCAGCTCCAATGACATATAAAAAGCCAAAAAGTTATGTATTACTAACACAATTTTTATGTATCTGAGTATACTTTTGCTGTCTTCAGGAACACTAGAAGAAGGCATTGGATATCATTATAAATGTTTGTGAGCCACTATGTGGTTGCTGGGAATTGAACTTAGGACCTCTGGAAGAGCAATTGGTGCTCTTAACCACTTAGCCATATCTCCAGCCCACAATTTCTTTTTATTTATTTATTTATTTTATTTTTATATTTTGATACTTTATTTACATTTCAAATGTTTTCCCCTTTCCAAGTCTCCCCTTTGGAAACCCCCTATCCCATCCCCCCTCCCCTTGCCTCTATGAGGGTATTTCCTACCCACCCACCCACTCCCAAATTCTCTCCCCAGCATTCCCCTATACTGGGGCATCTAACACTCTCAGACCCAAGGGTCTCTTCTCCCACTGATGGCCAACAAGGCCCTACTCTGCCACATATGTGGCCAGCATCATGGGTCCCTCCATATGTATTCTTTGGTTGGTGGTCCAGTCTCTGGGACCACAGGGGCGGGGGTGGCCTGAACAATTGGCATTGCTGCTCCCTCCATGGGGTTGCAAACTCCTTCAGCTCCTTCAGTCCCTTCTTCAACTCCTCCATCTGGGACTCCATGCTCAGTCCAACAGTTGCTGTGAATTAAATCATGGGTATTCCGAATTTTTGGGCTAACATCTGCTTTATCAGTGAATACATACTGTGTTTGTTCTTTTGTGACTGAGTTACCTCACTCAGGATGATATTTTCAGGTTCCATCCATTTGCCACAATTTTTTAATATATTTAGATTATTCATATTATCTGAGTCTCATTATTTAAATTAGGGTAATCTGTTCTTTTTTTAATTGGTTGGTCTATTCCATCTAAGCTCTCAATCTTGCAGGCAGAATTGCTTGTAGTTTTCTTTTATTGTGCTATTGATTTGATAGTGTGCCTTTTCTTTCTTCTGGGAAGCAATAGTGTTAACTCTGAGAGTTCAAAATATTTTAGTTTATCCAAACAGAATCTTTTACTTTATTGTTCGAAATTCTTTTTTTTTTTTTTTTTTTTAATAAATCTGTTTGGAGTAAGCATTGGAATGCTGCTCATTTGATATGATTTTTACTTAGATTCTTACTAGACCAAATTTTGTCCCTGGGTAAGAAGTATTTGGCAGGCACAGATTTTGAACTCATTTTTCTCAACAGCCATCCACAGGTTAAAACATTTACATTTTGTAACTGTCTTTTAAAATCCCATCCCCCCAGTTACTGATCTATAGGCTTGGCAAAATCCACTATACTCCTTGCTATCTCTCCATGTTTATTGTCTGTATCCCTGCTACAGTCTGTCATGTCAGAATACTGAGAAAATTTAGCATCTTTCAGCAGAAAGCACCCTGTGATGCTGTCTGACTATCCTCAGATTTCTCTGTAAGAAGTCATCTTATGGGGACAGGGTTGTTAACCGGATCCCATAAATAGAGCAATATATTAAAGCTTAATAGTCCAAATTAAAGTCAAATGACTAATTAAATGTGGTTTAAACTCTTTTAAGCTTCATAGAGCACAGGACATGTAAATGTATAATCATCACATCACTTCATGTGATATAAGGCAGGGTCTCTAAACCAACATAATTTTTTATTAGCAATGTATAGGTGTACAGATCTATAATCCTAGTATTCTGAATGTGGAGGCAGGAGCATTATGAGTTTGAGCCAGCCTGGCCTAAACAGCAAGTTCCAGGACAACATAAGCAACATAGTAAGATCCTGACTACAAAAAGTAAATAAAAGCAGAATTCAGACAATTACATCATTAAGCAAGTTTGTAATTAGAAAGAGAGATTGTGTCATAGTTATGATATCATTAATTCTGTACTCTTAGGCAAATTATTCAGTTCTTTCTAAAACCATCAGATAGTCTGTTATACACAGAATGGGAGTAACAATCATATGCTGTAGGATTAGATAGTGAATGCAAAGCATTTAAATAAGTGTCCTGTACAAGTGTCTAGTGAATAGCAATGATAATAATATTGATAATGACAATGGTGATTGGCTAAGCATATTCAGGGGATAGTTGCAAGCGCCTTTTCCAACCTACCTTTTAAAAGAGTGTCTTTCAATACAGAGGCGGATGCTCACAGCCAACCATTGGACTGAGTGCAGGGTCCCTGATGGAAGAGTTAGAGAAGGGACTGAAGGAGCTGAGGGAATTTGCAGGGGGGGGGGGGGGGGGGGGGAGCAACAGTGTCAACAGGCCAGTCCACCTGGAGCTCTCAGGAACTGGACCACCAACCAAAGAATACACATGGAGGGAACCATGGCTCTGACTGTGTATGTGGCAGAGGAGGGCCTTATTGGACATCAGTGGGAAGGGCTGTTGTGGGAAATATTTAAAAAGATGGAATATGTAGCATGTTCCCACGCTGTTCCCTGGTTCTCTCATCTCTCAGCTAGACTGTTAAAATCACCAACTGCAGAGAAGTTAATCAATCTGGGATTCAAAAATTTCAGGTACATAATCTTCTCCCTCTCCCCCTTGTCTCCCTTCTTTCCTCTCCCTTATTAAGTCATGTTATGATTTGAATGTGAAATGCCCTCTGCTGGACCTTGTGTTAAAGTTTGCTCACCAGCTGATAGGCTTTTGGGGAATGAATAAGGGTCCTGGTGTTATCCCTGTGCTGCTCCATCGATGGTGTCAGAAGTTGGCTGGCGACATTACTAGGAGGAGGAAGAAAAGTCATCAGATGAGGGCATTTAATGAGTGTATCTTTTCCTTGACCCTTTCTGCTACTATCCCTGCTTACTGGCTGCTACATTGCCACTATTACCCTATTCTGCTTCTCTTCAGACCTGGAAGTAATGGGATTTGCTCACCTTGGGCTACACACTCTAAAATGAAAGTCAAACTAGACATCTCCTCCCATGAGCTATTTTTCTGTCACAGTGACAGACAGCTCGATAATACAAGTGTAAGGGAGATAAGACTTAAGATCATGAAGACAACATTAAACTCTTTTATGATAGAGTAATATAGGGGAGGTTGGTAGGATATTTCATTATATACATGTATGTGTTTCTCAAAAATTAAGAAAAAACGTCAAAGAATCTTTCAGAATCTTGGACTAGACTGTTTTATGTAGCAATGTAAAACAGAAAGGTTTTGATGCCTTCATAGGAAGTGTGCCTCATTTAGTGAGGTTTCTATGTTTGGGAAAATTTGTTGGATATGGATCCAGTGTACAATAGTCTCTTAATATGGGTAGTAGCTTTGTATGAGGACTGAAGATCAGTTACTCACAAACTGTGCTATTACACAAGTGGAATTTTTTTGTTTTTATTGTTTAATCTAGAAAGAGAAAACTGCCAAATGTCACCTTGACTTGACTTAATTTTTAAGATCTAAGATATAAAATATATGATTTCGGCTTGGCCATCCCATTAATGAGATAAAAGATAAGAGAGGGAGGTTGATTTAATGCAGGGCAGTAAATGTGTGTAGTAAAGGGGGATGTGCATTTCCTCGTGGAGAACAGTTGGTTTGGGTTATAACATTCTCTTATAACTGCACATATAATTCCATGAAGATGGGTCAAGACTCTATGTCTGTGTCAATTAGTAAATTTTATCATCTCCAACAATAATTTGAAACTGCTTTTAATTTGGAAACAATTTTAGATTTAGAGAAGCATTGCAAAGTACATATCAAGATCCTACATGCAACGTCCCTTATTTTTATATTACATTAGAACATTGTATTTAGTACAGTTAGTACAGTAATGTCACTGACATGGTGTTAGCTAAAATTTGGACATTTTATTAGGAATTTCGTAACTACCTAATGACTCACACTGCTCTTGGATATTCTATTAAATTTAGTTGCTTATCTTGGCAATTTCTCAGGCTTTCATGCCTTGATGACCCTGACAAGTTTGAGAAGCACCATTCAAACAATTGCCTAGAATTAGGAACTGTCTCATAATTTTGTACTGATTATATTCTGATATTTCCTTGAGGGAGACTCCATAGGGAATGTGATATATTTAAGCACATTGTGTTTAAGGTGATTTGTGTCACAATGGCCTTACTATTGAGATTAAGTCTCCAGGCCCAGGTTGTGTAGGTGAGTGTCAGGTTTCTCTGTTAAGTGACTTTCTCTATGTTTCATGTAGATTTTGGAAGAGAGGCAACTGCACGTTTAAGGAATTGAGAGCAATGCTCTACTCCATTGAAGGAGAGAGCTGCCTGTATTGTTTGGAATTTTTGTGTATTTCCTCTTAGTTATTCCTATCAGTATAGAATCAGTGCTTTTAACTGATTTTATACCTTGGGTTATTATCCAACATGACTATTGATTTTGGTGATTAAACTCTTAGCTTTGTTCCCTGGGCATTTTTCCATTTGGTTCAAGTAAACCTTTGACCTATTCCTACTTTCTTGATTTTTCATTTTGATTATTGCCAGCCCCAATCGTGAAACAAACTAATGATCTGAGGACCCCTAATTGCCTTTATTAGATGATACTATAAAAGACCAGAGTACTGTAGATGGTGTTGGTCTGGGACATAGATTCTCAGAGGCTATATTAGCTGGCAGAGAAATGAATTATATACATGTTTCATAATCCATACATGCATTTATGCATATATACATATATAGTGTTGCATGGGATCATTTGTGTCTATATTAGGATAAACATAATCCATAGTGTAACTGTCTTTTCAACTGCCCACTGTCCATTTGCTTGACTGACTGCATCTGTTTTCTGAGATCTTGATTTATAGAATTTCCCAAGTCATCATCATTTTTCCTCCTCACCTTCTTTACTTTATATTCTTGTAAGGTGAGTAGATTACAGCATCACAGTTTTAACTCCATTTCTGGATCTTTTTAAAAATTACATCAAGATTCATTCTTTGCTATATGAAATACTGATTTGGGCACATTCTCATTGCTGTGTATCTACCATTACAGCATTACAGCGATTGCTTTTTGGAGGAGCACACTCATAGAGGCAAGAGGGAGGGGGGATGTGATAGGGGGGTTTGCAGAGAGGAGACAGGGAAGGAGGGACAAAGTTTGAAATGTAAATAAATAAAATAACCAATAAAAACTATAAAAATAATGTTCTTTACTTATTTAACTGTTTCTCTGAAAAGCTCTGGAAATAACGTTTATTACCATAGCTGGGATTTTATATTATGTAACAAAAAGTCATGCAGAATATATGCCACCTATGATTGTATTTTTTTTCTTCACATTACTCCGTGTATATACTACAGTTTATCTCTCCCATTCACCTTTGATCTTCTTAGGTTGCATTCACTTGTACAAAGTTGTGAACAAATATAAGTATTTTTATACAGATTTTTATGTGAACGTGCATTTTCATCTCACTTTTATTAACTTCCTACCATGATTTCATACAGTGTTTTGCATTGTGAGGGCAAACTCCATAACTGTCCTCCAAAGCACCTCTGTCATCTTGCATCCTCAAAGTGAAGATTCAGATTTCCAGTTGCTGAATTGGTGAATCCACACCAGCAAGGGGTATTGGAGACTTGGGGATTTATTTTTCCCAACCCAATAGGCCTGTAATGCTATCATACTGCTATATTAACGTACAGTTTCCTAATCATATATATGGAATATCCAACTTTTCATATTTGTATTTTTCCCTTGTACATATTTATTGGTGAGGTGTCTTGCATTCAGCTTCTTGCATACATTTTAATTTTGCTGTTTGTTTTCTTGTTATCTTCTTGGACTCCATTGTATGTGTATGTATGTCTAAGTCCTCTATCCAAAGTGTGTTTTCCAGAATGTCCCTCTTGCTTTGTCTTGTCTGCACATCCTCTACACAATGTTGTCTGAAAAGCAAAAACTCAAAGGTTTTCTTTTTTGATATATTTTGTTTCTTATATTGTGTTTATGTCTCCTGAGTTGGGATGTAGTTTAGTAGCAGAGTGTTTCCAAGCATGGCAATCAAACCTAACAAAAAAAAAAAAATGTAATCACTCCTGAGCCCAAGGTCATATGGATTTTTCTCTTTTACAAATCATATGTGTTTCTTAAAAAAAAACATTTTACATTAAAATTTATAGCCCATTTTCACAAATTTCTGTATGTGTTCTCTGTCCATCTGTCCAAGTTCACCCTTTTGGTTCAGGGAAGCCAGTTATTTCACCAATATTTACTGGAAAAACTGCCCACGCCTACTTGTTTGCCTTGCCCTTTTATCAAATAATGGTGACTTATATTGGTTTGGGTATATTTATTGGTGCTCTAATCTGATTTAATGTTGTAAACATTTACTCATTCACCAATATGTTGCTAATATTGGTTATGTGATTGAAGACTTCCTAATTAATATTAAAATTGGGGAATGAAATCTCCAGTGATGTTGTTTCAGCATTATTGAGTTGACAACTTTAGGCATTTTGATTTGCCACAGAAGCTGAGGAATGGTTTCCTTGATGTCCACAGAGCAGCCTCCTGGAGTTTTTATTCGAATTGCCATCAATGACTATGAACAAATTTGGTATTAATGACATTTTAGCACAGTTGGTACTTCAAATCTGTGAACAAGAAATGTGGATGTATTATTTCTTCCTTGAGTAGTTCTTCCAACAGTTTACAGAATTTTTTTTGCAAACAGGTTCTACATATATTTTGTCAGATTTATGCTTGTATAATTCATTTTGTTAATATTATTAAAATACTTTTAAAATTCCAAGTGTTCATCACTGGCATATAGTCAAGACATTAAACTTCTTGTATTCAGCTTACAAGTTTTGTTTGTCGATTGCTTGGAGCTTGGGACATAGGAAACCTTGTCATCTGTGAAAAGGCATTTCTCCTGTCCAACCTGTAGACATCTTCTTTAGTTATGTTCCTGCACTGGTGCATTTCTTAGATTAAGCTGAAAACAGGCTTTGAGAGGACATTGTGGCTCATTCTTATCTTGGGAACTTATGCCCAGTTTCTCATCGGTAAGTCTGATGTCAGGGCCTAGTGTTTGGTAGATGGTCTTTATTGATTTGAGAAAGGCCTAGTTTCCTCAGAGTTAATATTAAGGTCCTATGTTAAATTTTGTCCTCATGAGGTTTTCTAAATAGTAGGTTAAATAATTTAAAAAATATGCATACTGTGGTGTTCACTTATACCAACTGATTTTTATACATTGAATCAGTCTTTCATATCTCAAATACTTGTTATGGCATATAGTTCTTTTTTGTTGTTGTTTTTTCTAACATTTTGAGAAATCTGCACCTATACTTCTGAATAATACTGGTGTATACTTTATCTCTTCAAGTGACTTTATTTGGTTCTGGTATTAGAATAGAATGGAACTCACAGAGCACTACCAAGAACCATCAAGGAGAAGGTAAAAACTAGCAGGCAATCTTTCTGAGATGGTTTCACCACGGACTATAATGTCATGATGGATTTACCCTTCTAAGCAAAGCTGAAGAAACTACATTTGAGAAAAGATTCTTGCTATTAATACACTTTTTCTGTTATCATTAAATACATATAACAATCACTAGGTATTAGCCTACTCTTTTGAGCAGATCTCTGCAGAACAACGAAGATGAACTGTCTTGTAGTGATGCTATATAAACAGATGATTCTTAATTCTTTTTTTATTAGTCATTTTTATTGGTTATTTTATTTATTTATATCTCAAATGTTATCCCCTTTTCGGGTTCCCCCTCAGTAACCCCTCTATCCCATCCCCCTCCCCATGCTCCCATGAGGGAACTTCCCGACCCATCCATCCACTCCTGTTTCACTGCCCTGGCATTCCTCTACATTGGGGTATCAAGTCTCCACAGGACCAAGGACCAGTCCTTGTGGATAACCCTGGAGATGTTGGTATTCTGCTAATTCTGCCTTCCTGGGAGGGGCTTCAGACAAGGATTGAGTTTCACCTGTAACTTCTTGTGAACCAATCCCCTAATGAATAAAGAAGCCAATCACTGTGTGTGTAGAGGGACTTCCAGGTCAGAGAGATGAAGAGAGGAGGCAGGAGAGAGAGGGGTTCTTTTTGGAACAGGGACAGCATGTAGGTAAGATGTAGCTACTAGAGTCTCCTGGTAGCTGAATTTCAATGATTTACCAGATAGAAATATCAGGGTTCATCATTTTTAATAGCTGAATAGTACTCTATTGTGTAAATATACCACATTTTCTGTATTCATTTCTCTGTTGATGGACATCTGGGTTCTTTCCAACTTCTGGCTATTATAAATAAGGCTGCTATGAACATAGTGGAGCATGTGTCCTTGTTATATGTTGGGTAATCTTTTGGGTATATGCCCAGGAGTGGTATAGCTGGGCCCTCGGGTAATACTATGTCCAATTTTCTGAGGAACTGCCAGACTGATTTCCAGAGTGGTTGTACTAGCTTGCAAACCCACCAGCAATGGAGGAGTATTCTTCTTTCTCCACATCCTCACCAGCATCTGCTGTCATCTGAGTTTTTTACCTTAACCATTCTGACTGGTGTGAGGTGGAATCTCAGAGTTGTTTTGATTTGTATTTCCCTGATGACTAAGGATGTTGAGCATTTCTTTAGGTGCTTCTCAGCCATTCTATGTTCCTCAGTTGAAAATTCTTTGTTTAGCTCTGTACCCCATTTTTTAATAGGGTTATTTGATTCTCTGACGTCTAACTTCTTGAGTTCTTTGTATATATTGGATATTAGCCCTCTATCAGATATAGGATTTGTAAAGATTTTTTCCCAATCTGTTGGTTGCTGTTTTGTCCTATTGAAATTCTTAGCCAAAAGGATGGGACTAGAAAATGTCATGCTGAGTGAGATAACCCAATTGCAAAAGAGCACACATGGTATGCACTCACTGATAATTTGTTATTAGCCCAAAGCTCCGAATACCCAAGATACAATTCACAGACCACATGTAGCTCAAGAAGAAGGAAGACCAAAGTGTGGGTGCTTCAGTGTTTCTTAGAACGGTGAACAGAATACTCACAGAAGGAAATATTGAGACAAAGTGTGGAGCAAAGACTCAAGGAAAGGCCATCCAGAGGCTACCCCACCTGGGGATACATTCCATATATAGCCACCAAACCTGAATGCTCTTGTGGATGCTGGAAAGTGCTTGCTGATGGAAACATGATAAGCTATCTCCAGAGAGGCTCAGGCAGAGCCAGACAAATACAGAAGCAGATGCTCACAGCCAACCATTGGATTGAGTGTGGGGTCCTGGATGGAGGAGTTGGAGAAGGGTCAGAAGGAGCTGAGGGGGTTTGTAGCCCCATGGAGGGAGAAACAGTGTCAACTGGCATGACCCCTCGATGCTCCCAGAGACTGGACCACCAACCAAAAAATACACATGGAGGGATCCGTGGTGCTGGCCACATTTGTGGCAGAGGAGGGTCTTGTTAGCCATCAGAGGGAGGAGAAGCCCTTGGGTCTGAGAGTGTTAGATGCTCCAGTGTAGGGGAATGCTAGGGAGAGAAGATGGGAGTGGGTGGGTGGGTGGGTGGGGGAGCACCTTCATAGAAGCAGGGGAGGGGGAGGGAATAGGGGGTTTCCAAAGGGGAAAACATTTGAAATGTAAATAAAGTAAATATCCAAAAAAAGAAAGAAACAAACAAACAAACAAAGAAACAAAGAAAGAAAGAAAAGGTAAGACATATGGAGACTAATGGGAGCAAATGTGGAGACAAAATGTAGAGCAGAAACTGAAGGAAAAGCCATCCAGAATCCCACCTGGGGATTCATTCAATATACAGTCGCCAAACGTGACACTATTGTGGATGCCAAGAAATCCTTGCTGAAAGGAGCTTGATATAGCTGTCTCCTGAGAGGCTCTGCTAGAGCCCTACAAATACAGAGGCCAATGCTCACAGTCAACCATTGGGCTGAGTGCAGGGTCCCCAATGGAGGAGTTAGAGAAAGGACTGAAGGAGCTGAAGGGATTTGCAACTCCATAGGAAGAACAACAATACCAACCGACCAGACCCCCTCCCCCCCAGAGCTCCCAGGGACTAAGCCACCAACCAAGGAGCACACATTGAGGGACCCATGGCTCCAGCAGCATATATAGCAGATGATAGCTTTGTCAGGCATGGATGGTAGGAGAGGTCTTTGGTCCTATAAAGAGTGAATATATGACCCCAGTGTAGGGGAATTGAGGGAGGGGAGAAAGGAATGGGTGGGTGGGTAGGAGAACACCCTCATAGAAGCAGGGGTAGGGGAGATGGGATAGGGAGTTTCTGGGAGGGGTGAAACCAAGAAAGGGGATAACATTTGAAATGTAAATAAAGAAAATATCCAATAAAAACAAGAAATATCAGGGTTTTTATTCACATTCTGATTTAATTCTTGACCCCCTCATATCATGCCTATTTCAAGCATCTTTCTTTCTTTCTTTCTTTCTTTCTTTCTTTCTTTCTTTCTTTCTTTCTTTCTTTCCTTTCACCGGGTAGTCCAGGCTGTTCTGGAACTCATCATATGGTACAGACAGGCTTTGAACCCATGACAATCCTCCTCGATCAACCTCCTGAACTACAAGATAATAGTACACCCAGTTCATACTGCTTTCTAACACTGAACTTCTAAATCATTCCCACAAACATTCTAAATCAGTAGGTCTGGAAGAGTCCCATGTAGAGGAATTTTAATCCATCAACATGGCTGCTCTGGCAAGGGATCATATCCAAAGACTTTCTAGGTCTGAGTAATCTGGCTAGAATGGAACACTTTTCATCCCTCTGGCTGGAGTATAGACATGCCCTTGGTATACAACTTAAGGTAAAATTAGTTTTTTAGAAGAAAGAAGCCATGTTTGAAAGTGACATCTAACTGAAAGGCAGACAAAGTGATGAATCAGAGAAAGATTTGACAGAATGAGTCAGAGACAGGATACTCCCAACTTTCAGGAGCTCAGGAAAGAGAAGCTATTTAAGAACAGTTCTTCTCTCCAAGCTTCTGGGGAAACTTCTAGCACATGTGACAACAGGCTATATCCTGAAGCCCAGTGGTCTTGGTAGCTCAGCCTGTGCAGTGACCTTCCAAATGGACACATAGAGTCGGGGATTGATGCAAAATGCAAGAGAAATTTATTGATTCATCAGCTTGCTGAGGTCACCCTCTCATCTTGGTATGTAGGGTGACCTCGTGGAGTCCGTTCAGGGACCTTATATAGGATTTTAGAGCAGCCACCAATAGGTACAATGTGATTGGCAGAACAGTGTGACTTTTAAACTGATTGATTTTTAGGGAATGAGGTAGTATGGGCTTAATCAGCCCCTCCCTTCCAGCCTATGTGCTTTCTAACATGTTTTTTCCATGTGCTCTGAGGGAGGGAAGGGACCCTGGTGGAATATCTCAAAGTTCCCGATCTGACCTCTCAATATCATCACCCTTCTGTATCTAATTTTTTCTGCACCCCTCCCACTCCTTAAAGTTTTAGCTTATTATTTAATTATTATTGGTATACACACACATATGCTTACATATATATATATATATATATATATATATATATATATATACACATATATATATGCTTACACACATACATGTGCTTATTTACATATAAATTTAAAACACACCCTGCTGGATTCACTTAGTATTACTCATATGTATATGTGATTAGAGATGGCTAGTTGGAATTGGATCATTTATTCTCGGGTCTTAAAGTTGCTTAAAGTACCTTCACAGTAGAAGGACACATTTACTGTCCCCATATCCACCAGCAAAGGGCACAAGTATCCATCACCACCACAGCATCTTCATTCCTCTCCATCATGACTTTGGTCCCATTTCCTACCTTTGATACATCCTTGGTAGTAGAAAATAAAAAGATGAAACTTCTACCCAAGGTTCTAGCTATAAATATAAATAGCATAGATATGGGAGAAAATAAAATGATTGCTCTGAAAAATCTGATTCTGACACCTGGTGGTTTAAAGCTTTGGTACACAAAGGGTAAAAGAACAGGCAAAACCTTGGAGAATTCAGAAAAAAATTTAAATTGTGTTCTTTGTTATGGATTCTCTCTTAGTATTAGCACAGACCAGAGTATTCACGTATTCTCAGAGACTAGGTCTTCTCAAACATGGTGTTCTCAAAGGGAAACAGCCTGGTGATTCTGAGAAGAGCCTCCAGGGTCAGGCAAATCTAGTCAGCTCTTGGAGCTTCAATTTTCTCACTCAGGAAAATCTAGATTAAAATATCTCACAGAAGAAAACACTTCTCAGATTTCAACAGGAAGAACCATATATCCCTACATGATAAACACAGACCAAGAGGCTGTTTAGATAGATCAACTGTACAGTGTTCATAGAAATCATTCCTCAAATGTCATTACATTTTGAAGAAATGTAAAAGACCCAGAATAGACATAGCCAACATAGCTTCTGGATGCCCACTTGCCTGTGTGTGTGTGTGTGTGTGTGTGTGTGTGTGTGTGTGTGTGTGTGTACATGCATGCCCAGGTACATGGAGATAAAAAAAATAACTTTTTGGAGTCAGTGTGAGAAGACTGAGACAAGCTGACTCCATGACAGGCTTCAAATTGGCAGTTCAGGTGACTAGGCCGAGATCTCTGTTTCCAAGAACTGAGCAAGTCCTGGCATGTCAGTTACTAGAGAAACCCCAGGTCTCCGGCAGCCAATCAGAAACTACTCCACCATCAATTGCTGCCCCACCACCTGGCCTGAGGCAAGGACAATGGGTCACCAATAGTTTCCAGCCCCACCCCACCCTCAGCAAAGGTTGTGAAAGCTAACCAATTAAGATAAAAGTCACCTACCCCTCCCAGAAATTCCCCTAATGTGCTTTAAATTGGGCCAACAAGCTCACTTGGGGGTCTCTATTCTGGTAAATTTCAGACTCCAACAAGCTAGACTTCTACAGAAAAGAAAACTGCTCTTTGCTTTTACATATTATTTGAATCTAGGGTATCATTCTTTGGTGAATCATGGCCCCTTACAAGTGCTCGCTCTTCAGCTGGAGGCTGTCTCTCCTGTTGTTTCTACTGTTGTGATGTGTAGTTCTGGCTCGCTGGCTATGACGTTTCTGGTGATTCTCCTGTCTCTGCCTTCCATCTTGCTACAAGAGTATGGGGTTACAGATATGTACCCACACACCAGCTTTTCTTGTGGGTTTAGAACTTGAACTCGGGTCATCAAGCTGTATGGCAGAACCCATTGAGGCACCTTCTGACTCTAGTCTTACTTTATTTTTACAGATCCCTCCCCTTCTGCTTCACCAGGTCTTTGTAGGAATTCAAGCCATTGCATTACTATTCTTTTTGATCTCCTCTAATGATGTGTTCATAAAAATGATAAAGATATATGTTATATGGGGGGGGGGGGGGGGGGTAGACCTCAGCAGGCCCAAGCAGAGGCATCCCTTCCCTCAGAGGGACCAGCCACACGCGAAGGTATAGTATAGAATAGAGTTTATTCAGGGCATGGGGAGGGGAGCTAAGAGGGTAGTAGAGGCAGAGAGGGGGAGAGAGTAGAGAAGTAGAGAGGCCAGTCATGACCACGTGGAGAGAGGGTGGAAGGGAATGGGGAGAGGTAAGAGATAAGGGATGAAAGAAAGAGGTGAGAGATAAGAGAGAGAGGAGTGGCAAGCAGCCCCTTTTATAGTGGGCCAGGCCCACCTGGCTGTTGCCAGGTAACTGTGGGGTGGGGTTTAGACAGAATGCTAACATCTAATATTTTCAGTCTTTTCATTTTTCGTAATTGGGTGGGTGGGTGGGTTGGTGGGGGAATACCCCCATAACGGCAGGGGGAAGAGGAGGGGATAGGGCGGTTCCAAAGGGGAGATCTGGAAAGGGGGAAACATTTGAAATGTAAATAAAGTATCAAAAAATTATAAAAAAATTTTAAAAAGGTAAAAAAAATAATTCATTATCTTCATTCAGTAAATAGATATTCCATTCCTTATTTGCAGAAATTTTGATTTCAACAAATAAACTCCAATTTTAATCATTAAAAATATCTTTATAAAATTGCTGGCATTCCTTCATTTTTGACAAGCAAATATGTTTTATAGAGTCTAACCAAATATCACTATGTTGGCTGAAATTCACTGTCCATTTTTGAGATGTTTTTATCCAAGCAAATAAACTGGCTGGGGAAATTATTTTCAGCAAAATAAAATCATATTATTATGGTTATCTCACCTACTAAGTGTAAATGGTCTCTAGAACATGGCGTTTTACTCATTTACAGAAAACAAAAACAAATATTAAAAAGCCCTCTTTAGTATAATTTTCATGTTAAAGCTCCCATGATTAATCTCATCAAAAGATTCTTGTGTTTCACAATAAAAGTGTTGTTGGAAATTATGTGCTAGGTAACTAGGGATTGTAACAACACTTTTTTCTATATAGAATCCCAAACGACTTATTTTGTTTTATCATCTATGAGATCAAGGAACTGTGGAGATGGTTTTAGAAAGTAAAACCCTCCCAGGAAGCAATCATGTACAATATGAGCTTAATCTAATGGTGGCAGGAATGGCCCCTTAGAAACAGCAGCTCATTTGTTTAGTCTTCTCCTGTTACAGCTTCTGGTGATGAGGGAGTGAGAAATAGAAAGGAGGTTGCTGAGAATTCTTAAGGGCACACTAGATAGACATCATCTGGTTAGTGACAAGTTTAGATTAAAAGTGAACAAACACAGAAACAGTCAAATCTTGAAGTCACTGAAGAAGCACATGAACAATATCTTAATCCTGACAGGTTCCTGAAGTCTCTGCAAGAGGAGAGGCTGTTCCTGTGTTGTCGCTCAAACAGTGATGTGTGTTCAACATGTCACAGGGGCAAATGGAGAGAACACAAGCTCTCAACTAGAACCTGGCGTTGTCTAAAGCAGATTTTGAAAGTGTCTGGTAGCTCTCCACATCATGGCTTACATTGGATGGTGCTACTTCCAGCAGGAGCAGAGCCTCCGTGATGGATACAGAGCTGAGTGCTTTCTATCTGAAACTTTCTGTGCATTGCCAAGGCTTCCTTTGAGTTGTCCACTTAACATTACTGGGCAAACTCTTGAACTCTAAGTAATCGATCAGTGTGTCCACATGGAAGAGTTTTCTGAACTCGTGCTGAATATAGAACTTGAACTGAATTTCAAGCAACTTGTGGGTGTGGTGCACCCAAGGAAAACCCAGAAAGCATCGGGTACTTCCTGGAAGACCTCTGATTAATCCAAGGGACACCCCTCTCTTTCTGGGCTATAGAGAGAATGAAAACAGCACCCACTTACAGATCACTCCCCTCCTGCCCTTCACCCCATCTGAGGACAGGATAATGATTGCATGGTGGTGAAGGATCCCCTAAGGGATTTTTCAAACTAGGAAAGGGTTCACTGTTTTTTCTTATTCACACCAAAACTCACTCAGAGCATTTTCTTATTAATAGAGGAATAAAAATGTTGGACCATTTCAGACTTGCAAACCGAAATTCTCTTGACTTGTTAGGCTTGACTACTTTAATAAACTAAAGCAAGGTTAGCAAAGGCTGTATGAATTTGCCTTTGACAAAAGACTTCTGTCTGAATATATTGCTGACAGAAAGATTCGTATCTTCTTGACATTTTCTCTACTCACAGAATCTTTCCTCTTACAACAAAAACAAGGACTCATAAATTAAATCAGGAATTAGTTAAAATGTACTTTTTTTCTGGTTTGGTTTGATCTCAATGCAATGACACTTTGCAGTAAAACTGATCTGCTTATACAAGCAAAGCCATTTAGACAGAAGCTCTTGAGGGGTCTTCACAAGTATAAATATATTGTATTCTGCAAATATATTTGTAGAAAAAATAAATAAAAGAAATATATTTTATTCTGTAAAACCAATTACCATAAGTAAATGTCCAGGTTTTAATCATAAACATGAGTAGTCACAATGTAACTACTGTCTGTACAAGGACGAACCAGAATCAGCTGGCTGTACATCACCACACTAGCATTTAATCTGCTCAGATTAGCTCCCAAGACATCACTGTGCTCCCCACTTGCTCCACAAGGTCTCTGTAAAAAACTTAACCTATGAGTTCAGGATCCTGCTGGGCTTCCTTAGTCTACCCATCCCAGTAGGACCTTCATCAAATGCAGCTATTTCATTCATTGTATTTATGAAGATTTCTACATAAGAAAGAGACCTTTATCTCTGTGTTGCTGTATCTTTTACGAATTAAGCATGCCAGGCTGCTGGTAAGTGGTAAATAGTGTCTTGCTGAGTAAAATAGGAAGATGCTTTGTAGACATCTCTGAAAACACTTTATTTGAATGGAATTAATTTATCTCTGAGAAAATTCATCATTACAGATCTCTTCCGGAGGAATCAAATGCACTAAAATGAATAGTGACTGTTACTGGGATCTGTTAGTTTGAGGCATTAGCACACAAAACAGGAAAATGGATTCCCTGGGACAGAAGCAGACTTTCTCTAGAGGGACACACTGTCCAAATTGCCCTGCAGAGCTCAGACATCAAAAGCACATACAGTGCATGAGGCTTGAACTGTTCAGAATGAGCACGGACTGTACCTGACAAGAGTTTTGAGTTCCTTCACTGGTAAGGACAGAGATTGCAAAGCCTTGTGAACTGAAAACACAATAAAGATTCCCTCCATGAGCTGCAGGGCACTATTTGAAAGAGTGTCTGATTCCTTAAAGGGAGATGTGGCATCAACCATGTAAAGTACTTCCTTCCCATAAGCAATCAAGGCTTGTTCAGGGAAACATTCTGGAGCCTAAGGGAACTTTCTAACACTGACCTTAGGCACAACTGACTGTGTTCCTGTGTGAAATGACAGCCTGGTGTGTGTTCCTTTATGAACTGAGTATACGATTTAGTGCCAGCCAAAAGGAATTAGTGAAGAATGTGATGCCAGTTGCTGTCCACCCTTCCAGGACATTTTCTTCACACTCTAAATCACAAAGTGAACATAAAATGTCTCTTCTGTATCAGGTTGAGGGGTGGGCAAACAATATGCCTCCCTCACCCTGCCCTCCTTTTCTTTGTTCTTAGCTTTCTTCCCCCTTTACAGTAGGCCAGGCCTCATGGCTATCCAAATGTTATGACATTTTATTGTCTAGGTATTGATGATGGCTATGCAGGGTGTTGCTTCAATGGCTGAGTGATTCACATAGAATGGGAGTGGGCTCTCTCTCCAGATAGCAATTTCACTCCATTCTGATCTTATGGAAGGAAGAAGAATGTCATAGATGATGTCACCTTTTCAAATGAAAACTGCTTGCTCTACTTTCTTGAGCCTATCAGGCAGGTATAGAGGGACACACCTGTAATCCTGGCCCTGGAGAGATAGAAGTTCAAGAACTGCTTCAGAAAAGAGCAAAATAAAAACAGAACATGGCATTGAGGGGGATCAGGTGCGTTCATGGTGCTTGGCATACTTTTTTTTTTTTAATCAGTCATTATCCCCCTCTCAGTCCACCCTCCCACAGTTTCTCATCCCATTTCTCCTCTCCCTTGTCTCTAAGAGGATGTGAACCCCCTCCACAGCCAGATCTTCCCACTCCCTGGGGCCTCAAGTCTCTCGAGGATTAGGCATGTCTTGTCTTCTCTCACTGAGGTCAGACCAGGCAGTCCTCTATTGTATACGTGTTGGGGGCCTCATATCAGCTGGTGTATGCTGCCTGGTTGGTGGCTCAGTGTCTGAGAGATCTCAGGGGTCCAGGTTAGTTGAGACTGCTGGTCTTCCTATGGGGTCACCTTCCTCATCTGCTTCTTCCAGCCTTTCCCTAATTCAACCACAGGGGGTCCCCAACTTCAGTGCATTGGTTGGCCTTGAGTATCTGCATCTGTTTCAATCAGCTGCTTATTGGGCCTGTCAGAGGGCAGCCATGCTAGGCTTCTGTCTGTAAGCACATCATAGCATCAGTAATAGTGTCAGGCCATGGAGCCTCTCCTTGAGGTGGATCCCAATTTGAGCCAGTCACTGGACTTCCTTTCCCTCAGTCTCTTCTCCATTTTTGTCCTTGCAGTTCTTTTAGACAGGAATAATTCTGGTTCAGAGTTTTTGACTGTGAGATGGCCACCCCATCCCTCACTTGATGCCCTGTCTGTCATACTTCCCTTAATGGAAAAAGGCTCTTGAATAACAGAGTACCACCTAATAGACTCAATCAGCTCTTCTCTGAACACTGCTTTAGTCATACATTCAGCAACTGTGTGTGGGTGAGTTAGTAAACCCCAAGGCCAGATTTTCAGGGATAAAGCACTTACAACCAAGGGTTGTAGTGGGAATTGAGTTAAATCAAGCATATAAAGAATTAAAAACTGAATGCTACACAAAATCAGCAAGCATTTATTGTTTTTAACAAAATCTCAAAAGTTTGATTTTATCAATAAGGACTCTGGAGCCAGATGCTGGAGTGAAAGCCTGCTAGCTCAGAGAGATGGAGAAAGCTTCCAGCTGACCTTCCTCCTCAGCAGATGTCCCTAAAGGAAGTTCTCCTTCTCCAGCCATCTCAAAAACCCTTCAAACTGAATGTCCCTCCCTTCTACTTCCTGTGTAACTCTCTATCCATCCTCCTGACCTCCTATTACTCTCTATGGTTTTTTTCCCCCTATGTTTATTCCCTGTCTACTGATTGCTTGCTTTGCTTCTTGACCTGTGGTTGATTTTATTCAATCCTGTTTACAATAAGCAGAAAGCTTTTGGATTACAGGTGTGTTCTAAGGCTAAGCAACACCACAACTAGAAACACATATTTCCAGTAAACCACAATCTCTGGTTTCACAGTGTAAGCAAGTATCCTGCAACAAGCGTTAACAGTTACAATTACTGTTTCCATAAAATTTATTTTGAGATCATAATATAATTACATCATTTCACTTTCTCTTTCTTCCCAACAGACCCTCTCATGGATATCCCCTTCCTTTTCTCCTTCAAATTCTTTGGGTGTGTGTGTGTATGTATTTGATTTACATTTTATATACAATAATATAATTATATAATATATTTATATATATTGCAATCTTTGCAACCTCTCTTCTGCTATGATCTGTGAACCTTAGGCATAAGAGTTGTAGCAGTTGGGACTAGGCTTGACAACTCTGCATTTTGATTGTTTGTGTGTGTGTGTGTTTTTTTAAATAATAGTCTCTGTTACTTGCAAAGAAAAGGTTCAGTTGATGAGTGGTAAGAACTACAATTATCTTTAGTTATAAGGATAACTATTTAGAAGGTAGTTATAGTATTGGTGGCGAGGTAAAGTGGCAGTTGCAAATTCTCTTCCAAGGTCATAATTTCACTAGCCCTTGACAGTTGGCTAGGTTTCCAATACCAAGCATGATTTCTCTCTTGTTAAGAAGGTCTGAAGTCTAATTCCAGAGCTGCTGGTAAGCACCAAGACATGTGTGTCACTATTGCACTCTTTGGGTTATTATGCCATTTAGGTCATTGTGGCTCACAGTCATTATAGTTGATTACTTGCCTCCTTTGGAAGCTGGCATTCTGCCTTCTGGTACCACCAAAGCTAGTCATCAGGGAGAAGGTATTCAGGTCAGATCTAGTTCCAGGCCCCTGGGCCCTCCCTGTGTCTGAAGTGCATCATATCTTCAGCAATAAGGATATCTTCTACCTATGAGGGTCAACCAAGGGCAATAGTAATAGCCCACAATGGTTTTAGAGTCTCTTGGACAACCCTGACTAACAACTCAAAAGAGGGTTTCTCGTGCCTTGTTTTGGGATTTTATTGGGGAGCATTGTCAGCTGAGATGTAAATTTTTCATTTGAAATATATACACTACACTGATAAAAATGCCTTAAGGTTTTCTTAATGTGAGCCAAAACAGTCTCCCCAACATTTACTGGTTACCAGAGTCTGTAAGACCAGCAAGGGATAGAGGGAGGTTATACATAGTCCAACTGCTCTTCAGTGAAACTGGTCAACTCTTTCCTCACCATCCTAAAGAAGCAGAACTAGCTTGTTTCTTCTTGCATCTCTCTCTTCCTCTCTTTTTATTCAAGGTACTAGTCAGAATTGCACTTGCTAGGAGAAAAGAAGAACCTAGAAAGGAGACGTTGAGAGCCCAGCTGATCTTGCCCAAAGCAAGGACTCTGGATCAGAGTCTGCTGGTCAGCACTGTACCACAGTCCAGCCTAGCAGATTTTCAGTTTGCTCTGCATTCACTGTGAGTAGCAGTTCAGCACCTGTGGTAGTCCCAATATGTAGCTTACTATGAAGGTTTATTTTTCTCTTTCAAAAAAAAATTTCTGGCTAGGATACAGAGACATGGGTTGCACGGAGACAATCTGCACACATATTTGAGTACATTTCATTCTCATTAATCCCCATATTGCTCACCCCACTTTGCTGGATCTCTTCCTTTAAGAAGTCTCTGCTTCAGCGTTCACACCGCACACATTTCATTGTCTCTTCTTCCCACCTTTTTAAACTTCTCCCTCCCATATCCTCCTTTTCTATTTTCACTTTCTACACACGCTTAAATCTAGATTCCACTGAAGACAAAATATGATTTTGCCTTTCTGAGTCTAGCTGATTTTGACTAACATAAAATTTATTTTAATTATTTTCATTTTTCTGTAAAAGTCATCTTATTTTTTGCTAGAGTAGGGTGAGTCACCCAGGATGCCTTCACTCTTCTGATGTAGCTAATATCCCTCATGAGACTAGCCTGGGTAGATTTTTCAAGAGAAGACAGACCAAACCTAGCAAGTGCTTTGTATGCACACTTTTTGTAACTGCTTTTCTACTATTCCATGAAGTCACATGATTAAGTGCAGCCTCTTCCCCAAGAGAGGGAGGAGGCATTGAAGTAGAACACATACAAAGAAACATGAAAAATTAGGCCAGCATTTATACAAATCAGACAACCATGTGCATCGCTATGAACCAAAGATTCCATTCTTAAATACCTGACAGAAAGGCACACATGTGCATGTTTTCACCGGGAAACATATTCAAGAATATTCATGGCAGCACCAACCATAATAGTCACATACTGAAAACAACTCAAACATCCATGTACAGTAGGATGGATAAGCTAGCATGACAGAACAGAGCACAAGGAAATGCTATGGAGTTGGAGGAATAAGAAGACAGACAGATCTAACAGGCAGCATAACAAACCCATGGTGTTAGGAATCAGGGTACTCCTGTCATAGGAGAGTAGAGGATGGGAGGGCAGGGTGTGTGGCTCTGTTTCTTGCCTATATACTGGCTATAGGTTCATTCACATCTTGAAAAGTTCATTAAGAGCTGTACTTGCATTTTGCAGTGTTCTTTATTCATGCTCCTTGGTGACATTTATATTAAAACCACTGGCTGGAGTGCACACTTCCCATATGGTTTTGTTTTTATTTTGCTTGGCTTGGCTTTCAGTTGGTGTTCTGTTTAATGGCCTCTATTCTTTCCTGTGTGAAGGTGGCTGTGTTTCAGAATTAACTAGCCAGTTGCTAGTGATCTGTTAGTGCAATTCTATTTAGCATAGTAAATGCTTGTAGAGCATACCAGGCCCAATGAGAGATCAGCCTTCTTGGTGGCTTTTCAGACCTTGGTATTCAAAGTGTTTTCTTTATTTGTTTATCTATTGATGGAGATCTAGGCTAGTTCCTTTTCTTGGCTATTGTGAAGAGTGCAATGATAAACCCAGATGTGACCCTGGATGGTATAGTGAAATCCTACATCAATTTTAGATTTCTGAGGAACTAAGCATACTCTTTTCTAGATTGACTGCATATCTTACACTCCCATCTGCACTATGAAGGGTCTTTCTTCCTCCATATCTTTGCCAGCATTTGGTACCATTTCTTCCTCAAGGGGTTCAAATAGAATCTCAAAGCTCATTCTAATGTTCTGTTGCTTGTTTCTCCAGACTCAAACAGCTCTTCTTAAGACATCTAATATAGTAGAACAATACGTGTTGTCTCCTATAAAACACGCACAAGATATTTCAAGTGATTATTTTCAGCTCTTCTTCTCCCCATCTGAGATGAAGAACTGTAGCCACATATTTCTCCAGGATCAACCAAACTCTGATAGATTTAAGTTCAGAAGGGCAGGAAAGACCTCAGTAGTTGCAAGAGCTGAGGCTGAATGAGACGTTGAACATTTCGGAGGGGTGGAGTGGAGGAGACTTCCTCCCTCCATGGTTTTTTTTTTTTTTTTTAAATCTATTTTTTTTTTTTTTAAATCTATCAATGACAAGCCGTCAGTCTCACTAAAGCTATTTGTCTTTGATTCAAATTGTCTTCTCAGAGAATTTGGTTAATATCAAACCTTGGCTCTCTACACAGAAGCTTAGACAATTACTAAGGATTCCAGTCCAGAAATAAGCAAGGTCACTGGGCATCCACTTCTCTGTGCTGCAGGACTAACATTTACTTCACTCAAGGATAACACAGTGATTAAATCTTCTGTCAATAGGGAAACAGATGATACCACAGGGTCTGTTTAACCCACCAATTCCTGAGACAAAAAGGAAGAACAGTAAAGACATTTGTGCAGTCTCTTTGAAGCTGAGCCTTTATTTCTAATATATCCATAATCTCCTCTCTTCATGTTGGTATTTATTAATTGTACTCTTTCCAGCCAAAGCAAGAAAACATGATTTTTTTCCAGAGATGTATGACATTTTATTGAGTACTTTCAATTTACATCTAGAAGAATCAATGCAGGAAACAGTTTATAAACAAATGTCAAATATTCTAAGGGCTAAAGAGGAGGCTCAGTTGATAAAGTGCTTGGACACAAGTATAAAAACCTGAATTTGTTGCTCAGTATCCACATAAAAGTGTGGGTATATTGGAGGACATCTGCAATAGTCCTGGGGAGACCGGGAATCCTTAGCCAGTTAGCCTAGTCAAACTGGTGTGCTTTAGGTTTCAGAAACTAAGATGGAACTCAATTAAGTTGTGAGCCCTCTGATTCATGTCTCCACCCTTTTCATGAGCTGCCTTTGCTAGTTAAGTTCCTTCTCACCTGTTATTTTGGCCAAGTATCATGTTTGTGTTTTTGTGATGTGACCTGTAGATGTAGACATTTTCCTTGTGTTATATGTTTCTAATTATATTCCAGCCTTCCTTAGGTTGGGCCAGTGCAAAAGATACATGGCCTGAGATAGGCCAGGTAAAACTGATGGATAGGCAATGTAACTGAACAGGACAAACTAGGTCTTGATCTAGGCTTCCTAGTGTAGAGATATTTGCGGGCAGAGCACAGGATGGGAGAAGAAAGAACATCTCACCGGTCAATGCAGGTTCTCATGGGTGGAAATGGCTACATGAAGGAGAGGAATTGTGTGGGTGGTATGGGGTAGTAACAGATAAGGGATAAGATGGATACCCGACAAAGGTCTTTTAGGAACAAAAGGGATACTTGTGTCACAGATCTAAAAACTCAACGTATGAGTTTATTGCTGATAGCTGATTGCGGACAAGGAAAACATTAATTCTTCAGTAAATTATTATTAAAAGAACTACCATCAAACAGATATGGTGGTAATTATGGCACTTGGGAGGCTGGGGAAAAAGGAACACATGTGTAAGATTGTACTACATAGTGAAACCATGACTCTAAAAACAAAACAAGTGAACCACTGGGAGACATGATCCTCAAACCATCTCATTTTATCTGTAGAGTAGGTAAGGGATGTTTAGTATAAGCATGACATTTATTACTGTACTGGTTTGAATGAAAATGGCCCACATAGGTTCACATATGTGAATGCTTAGTTATCAGAGAGTATAACTGTTTGACAAGGATTAGAAGGTTTAGGAGTTATGACCTTGTTGAAGGAAGTATGCCACTTAAGGTAGCTTTGAGGTTTCAAAAGCCCACACTGTATCCAGTGTCTCTTTGTGCCTGCTTCTTGCGTATCAGGATATAAAGATGTCAGCTACTTTTCTAGCTCCATGCCCACCTGTCTGATGCTATGTTCCCTGCCATGATGATAATGGACTAACTCTAAAACCAAAAGCATGCTGTCCTAGTTAAGGTTTTATTGCTGTGAAGAGACACCATGACCAAGGTAACATTTTTAAAATAAAACATTTATTTGGGGCTGGCTTACAGTTTTAGAGTTTCATTGCATTATCATCATGATAGGAAACATGGAATTCTGCAGGCAGACATGGTGCTGGAGGAGCCGAGAGTTCTACATCTTGATCCAAAGGCAGCCAGGAGGAGGCCCTCTTCCTCACTGGGTGAAGTTGGAGTGTAGTAGACCTCAAAGCCCACCCCCATAATGACACACTTCCTCTAACAAGGCTATAACTCCTCAAATAAGGCCACGCCTCCCAATAGCGCTGCTTCCCACAGGCCAAGCATATTCAAACCACCACACATGCCTTCAATTAAAGCGCTCTCTTTTTAAAAGTGCTGCCTTGGTCACGGTGACTCTTTCTAGCAATAAACCAGTAACTAAAATAATTCCCCTCTGGCTCTTGATATAATTAGGATACCATAATGGAAGAGGATTCAACTTTGTCTCCTAATCCTTGTGGAAGTCTGTTCTTTTCTTTGTTTACCACAATGAATCTGATATCCACTCTAAAGTTTTTCTCTATTTGGTTTAAAACCTTTTTTCTTTGAAACCTTCCCCTAGATTTCTCACATAACCAGAACCCCCAGGGAGGATACACTTACGATCATCTTCAGACCACATGGTATTTTGAGAGACAAAAAGGACAATTGGAAGAGGAATTGCAACATCCTTATGCATTCATTCAGGTTTAGATTTAATTTATAAAATTTATTTTGAGCTGGGCATGTTGGCACTTGCCTGTAATTCAAGAAGCTCAGGCACAAGGCTTTCGAACTAGAGCCTAGGCTACAAAGGAACACCCTGTCTCAAAAATCTCTCCACTAAAACTTAATTTTCAATGTTGAAACTCCAATACTCCTTTAGAATGACCTATTACATTTATTATTGTTATTCAAATTCAGGATCACCTGTGTGCTTTGCACGCAGTGACAGAGTAGATAGCTAATATCTCAGGCCCAAATTAAGATTAAATGCAGAGCCCTAGTCTTGTGATGAGGAGATTTTATTGATGTGTGATTCGTATACATTGTTGACCTATGTGTGAATCAAAGCATATTTTGAGATTATTCAGAGAGAAAAGTATTCAGTATTAATCAGATTCCTAAATAAATATTTATGAATCCAAACTACCTCTAATGTGAGATAATGCTCTAAACGGAGCTTCAAGCAAAGGTAAATTGCATACTTGTATGGTATCATTTTGAAGACACATTGACTTTAATATAGAAACAGTGCTTATGCAAGGTAAGGAATAAAACTATAAATCATCATGACTAGGAGGGAATCTAATGGGCCATTTTAAGAGGAAATACACTTTCTCTGAGAAGTTTTATTAGATTACAGCATAAGGATTATACAGTTTACTTTGCTTACAGCTTAGTCTATAATATTTATTCTTGTGTTCTGTATAAAAGCAACATATTTAAAGCAATAAGTTTTAGAAGGCACATAAAGATACATACAAAAAAAGATGAAAAATTAATTTTTGTATTCAAGGGATAGAATCCCATCCATTTATCTCTTCTTCCATGTGTGCATCTACATTATGTACAATGCTCAATGACACTTTTCCTACTGCCTTCTTAGACTATATAATGTTTATTTCACATCCTAAAAATATTTGTTTAAAATTAAGCATCTGATATCCAACCTGATTACTCAGATACCAAAAAATTTTCTGTAATGTCTGCCTATGTGAATTCTTCTGATCTTTGCTCCACACATACTTACAAACTCCCAGATTTAGCCAGGGTTCCACATCCTGTGTTCTGGACTCATCTGACTATACTGGCTGCTTTTATGTGTCAATTGACACAAGCTAGAGTCATCAGAGAGGAAGGAGCATCAATTAAGAAAAACCTCTCCATGAAATCCAGCTATAAGACCTTTTCTCAATTAGTGATCAATGGGAGAGAGTCCAGCACATGGTAGGTGGTACCATCGCTCGGGTGGTGGTTCTAGGCTCTATGACAAAGCAAGCTAAGCAAGCCACATGAAGCAAGCCAATAAGCAACATCCCTCTTCATCAGCTCTTGCCTTCAGGATCCTGCCCTGTTTGTATTCATGTCCTGACTTCCTTCAGTGATGAACAGCAATGTGGAAATATAAGCCAATAAACCCTTTCTTTCCCAACTTGCTTTTTGCTCATGATGTTTTGTCAGAGCAGTAGAAACTCTAAGACAATGATCATCTCTGTATGGTACATATTAAATGTACCTCTAGGCTTCTACCATGCCCTTCCTTGCCTGTTACTGACCCACAGCCCCTACCTATATCATATCCATCCTCCCCAGAAAGCAAGATCCTGAACATCTTTTCTGCCTCAGTGAGTCTGCATGATCATACCCTCCATGTACCCACTATAAGCCCCCAAATATCCCTAAACTCCAGATTTTGACCAAGATACACATTTTTCACACCACCCTAGTCTCCTGTGTCTACCTGACTTTATCCTATTTAAGCCATAGCCAGTCCATAGGCCCAATTTGACCCACAATCCTCTCTTCTGGCCCCACCTGTTCTGTCCATATCTGATATGAAACTAACACAAGAAGTCCATATCAAGATTTTATCATAAAATTCAAACAATATTAAAGATTAAGCAGAATACAAGTCCTACCAGTCTTGTACAAATATTTACCAATAATTATTATCTGGATGGACCCTAGGACATAGAATTTAAAAGAATAATTTATAATAAGCATCATCAAAGAATTAATGGAATTTAAAGAAAATACAAAGGAACAGCTCAATGAACTTAGAAATAACTTAAAGAGGATAAATGCCTAAGTGATGCCCAAGAAAACACAAACATAAGACTGATAGCAATAAAACAATACAGGATCTGACAGAGAGAGAGAGAGAGAGAGAGAGAGAGAGAGAGAAACATTGATTAAACTGAAATAAAGATGGAACTGAAAAACCCAATAACCCAACCTGAAAACTCATGTAGAATGAGTCAAGTAGAAGGTAGAATATCAGGACTTGAAGATAAAGTAGAGGATCCAAATGAAATAAGCCAAGAATATGAAACATTTAAAAATGTAGGAAAGGAATATACAGAAAATATTGGACACTGTAAAAAGACTAAACGTTCAAATCATGGGCATAAATAGAAGAGATTGATTTTATGTCAATGGCATAAAACCAGAGCTTCAACAAGATCATAGGAGAAAACTCATCCAAACTAAGAATGTAGATGTATACAAGAAACACAAATACCAAATAGACAACACCAGAGAAGAAAATCCACACAGCATATCATAGCCATGGTATTAAATATACAGAACAAAGAGAGAGTATTGGAAGCTTGAAAAGAAAAAACGCAAGTCACATAAAGAAAAACTCATCAGAATAACAGCTAATTTCTCAATGGAAACCTTGAAAGCCAAAAGGGTCTCGGGCAATGCATATCAAGTCCAACTGAAGGACAAAGGAAAGTTTCTCATGATCTGAACAAATTATATCCAACAAACCAAACTTAAAGAAAATACAGAAAGCAATGTTTCAGGACAAAGAAAGGAATGAACATGGCTAAGAGATCTTAGAACACAAATACCACTGTCAAAATTCAATAACACAATGAACATAGTGTACACACAATAAAAGCTCTAAATATCAGTGATCTCAGTTCTCCAATCAATAGACACAGGCTAGCTGAATGGATCAAGAAACAAAGCCCATCTATCTTCTGTGCATGAGAAACACAGCTTTAAAGATAAGCACCACATCAGAGCAAAGAGATGGATAAACGTGCTCCAATGCAACTGGACTAGGGAAGCAGCAGGAGTAGCTACCCTAACATCTGACAAAATAGGGTTCAAAGTAAAACTGTACAGAAGGGATAAAAAGGGCACTTTATTCTAATCCAGGGAATTATTAACAAAGAAGACATTAAACAATAATAATATAAAACATTAACAAAGAAGACATTTCATTCTTAAAAAGGTATTAGTGAATTTAAAGACATAGATTGACATCAACACATTAATAATAGGTGCTTTCAATACCCCCCACTTTCTCTATTATTCAAGTCATATGGACAAAAAAGTTTGAAGAAGCAGCGGAATCAAATTATATCATACATCAAATGACTTAATAGAGATCTATAGAATATTTTACTGAAACATCAAAGAATATACATTCTACTCAACAGCACATTTTAGAGAATGTTCACTCTCTAGAACAGATTGTATACTAGAACTCAAACACATTTTTATAAGTTCAGAAAGATTGAAATAACTCCATGTATTCTTCCTGACAGAAATACAGTAAAACTTAAAAGGGACAGCAAACAAACTTCTAGTAAATATATAAATTCACAGAGATTAAACAATTCATTACTGAATGATGAATGGGTCAAAGAAGAGATCAGGAAAAATTTAAAAATTTCATCAATTAGATGAAAATAAAAACAGATGACAACAGAATGAGACTAGACTTTAACTCACAATCTTCTTGGCTCAGTACTCAAATAGCTGAAATTACAGGCCTATGCCAACAGGCCTGGCTCATCCTAATGTGCAGCTTCCTATCACTATCTGGTCCCTTCATATCTCTCTCCTCTCTCTCTCTCTCTCTCTCTCTCTCTCTCTCTCTCTCCCTCTCTCTCTCCACTTTGCTGAGCAAGTTTCTGCAGAAGCATGGACAGTCATATAACACACAGTCTATGTAGCTTGCCATTCAAGAATTCACTGTTGCAGGATATTTGATCACACTGAACCCTGAAATTGTGTTATTTATAAAACAACCAATCAACCAACTAAACAAACGAACAACCTGTTTCTAGTTGTAATGTGGCCCTTATCACACATTTAATCTCTGGCTGGAATATAGACACATTCTTAGTATATACTTTTAATCCCAAACAATGAAGGTAAAGTTAGTTTGTAGAAGGACTGGCATGGCCATGTTAGAAAGTGTTGTGTCTACTTGAATGGCAATTGAATGGCAGGCAAAGTGACAAATCAGAGAAAAATTTGACAGAATAGGATATGCCCAACTCTTATGAGAAAAGAGAGGGGGAAAAGGGCTACTTAGAAGAGGTTAGCACCAAGAAAAAAGAGGAGAAGGAGAGGGGAGGAGGAAGAGGAGGGAGGGGGAGGGGGAGGGGAGGGGGAGGAAGAGGAAACACTTTTATTGGGAAAGTTTAATAGAGACAGGTTGAAGGGAAAATAAGCTACATACATGTAAAGACAGAACAAGCCAGAGAATGAGAAGAAGCCAGAAGATTAAAATAGATTGCTAGAGTTAGTTTGAGGCCAAGAAGGCTAAGAAGAGTAATTCAAGGGAGAGAGAGAGAGAGAGAGAGAGAGAGAGAGAGAGACAGAGACAGAGACAGAGACAGAGAGACTAGATTGAATCAGTTAGCTTGAAGAGGAGTTTGACACAGAATAGCTTAGTTGAACCAGTCACACTTAGCTCTGTGAGAGACCCTGCAGCAAAGGAATGAATAAAACACCAGCTATCATCTTCTGACCTTTTCTCATGAGCACATAGTCACATGCACACATGTACACACTGAGACCAAAAATGTAAACAAGAAAATAATTTTCATTATTTAATTTAAAAATATTTCCATCTTTATGTGTATCAATCATACTGCTAAATTAACCTTCCCCATCAGAGAAAATGATCACCCTTCCAGGTGTTCTTCTCCAGGGTTTTATTCTTGTGATTTCTCACTGTTCCAGGCTCTTCCTGATTATGTATGAATGTTAATTGAAAATTCTGATATGAATGTAGAGAAAGAGAAAAAGATATTTTGTGGAACTAGTGGGTTCTTCAAAAGATCGTGTTCATTTAGGATTGGAAAATTCATAACTCATCAGTCACTTTTTGCAAAGACACAAATGGATAAAATGCTAGGTGAAGATTTTAAAAGTTTATTAGTAAAAACGATCAACAACCTCAAAAAGACCATAAGCAAGCATCTACTTTCAATATAGGACCTGAGAGGAAAGCTAAGGCCATTAAGAAAAGTGTTTCAAAGTGAATGACAAATAAGCAACTTGAAAAGAAATTTTAGCAAGAAAATTGAGATTTGGAGGAAAACAAAATCATTACAAGGAAGAAAACCTCAATGAATCAAAGCAAAACAAAATAAAACAACAATAACCAAAACCAAAACAACAAAAAAATCCAAAACCACAGTAGGAAGCATCATCAAGAGACTCAATCAACCAGATGAGAGAATATCTGGATAGAAGGTTGGCACAAAGGAAGTACTGGCAGAAACATTAGTAAAAATGAACAAGGAAGCAGGACCACTACATCCAAGTCCTCTTAAATGCAACCAAGTCACCAAGGTCCATGGAGTGGAAGAAAGAGCCAAGAAAAAAGCAAAAGGCAAGGAAAGCCTATCCACTGAGCTTATAGCAGATTTCCCAATGTTGTTGGATGCGGTGCATGGCAAATACATAGTCACTTGCCAGAAAAACTTCTCAATGACACTGTTGTCAAGAGAACAAAATCACAAAGCCTGAGGAGCAGTAACAGGACCTGTAAAGGAAGAAAGCCCAGTCATCTTCAAAGGCCAACACTCCAGTTTGACATCAAACCTCTAATCAGCAATACTAAAACCCAGGAGCTCCTGTAATGATAGACTTTAAGCTCTGAACGGAAATAACCAGCAGTCGCTATAGTTACACCTAGCCTAACTCTCTGAAGACCAATGGAGAGCCATTTGTGTTTGGAGACAAGCACAAAATAAGGCAGCTCATGGTCATGAAGACAGCACCAAGAGGAAACTTAAGGAAATGGTATGAGCTGAGGAGGAAAGAGTGCTTCAACACAAGACCACAGGAAGAATAAGGAACGAACAAATAGCATGAGAAAAATACATGAATAAAGGAAAGCTAGAAACCCATCAAATCCAACTCAAAAGCTAGCACTCTAAACTAACTGAATATAAAGAAAATGTGGTCTCAAATAGCAAAGGAGCACAAAGAAATTGAAAGAATAATCGGTATCTTAGCTGATCATAGAAAGCTAAAACTAAAAATTCAACCATCTATACAATCAACAAAATTAGAGAAACCAGCAATTCCCCAGTAATAGTTTAAGTATAAATGACCTCTCTTTGGTTCACCAATAAAGAGATGCAGACTGGCTTAAAAACAAAAATATTAACCCAGAATTATTCCTGTCTAAAAGAAATGCAGGGACAAAGAATGGAGAAGAGATTGAAGGAAAGGCCATCCAGAGACTGTCCCACCTAGGGATCCATCTCATCTGCAGACACCAACCCCAGTCACTATTTCTGATGCCAAGAAGCACTTGCTGACAGGAGCTTGGTATAGCTGTCCCCTGAGAGACTCTGCTAGAGCCTGACCAATACAGATGTGGATTCTTGCAGCCAACCAAACTGAGCACTGGGACCCCAATGGAGGAGTTAGGGGAAGGACTAATGGAGCTGAAGGGACTTGCAATCCCATAAGAAGAACAACAATATCAACCAACCAGACGCTCCAGAGCCCCCAAGGACTAAACCACCAACCAAAAAAGACACATGGAGGGACCTATGGCTCCAGCTGCATATGTAGCAAAGGATTTCCTTATCTGGCATCAATGGGAAGAGAGACCCTTTGTCCTGTGGAGGCTCAATGCCCCAATGTAGGGGAATGCTAGGGCAATGAGGCAGGAGAGGGTGGGTGGGTGGGGGAGCATCCTCATAGAAGCAGGTGGGAGGGGGTACGGAATAAGGGGTTTGCAGAGGGATATCGGGAAGGAGGATAATATTTAAAATGTAAATAAACAAAATAGCCAATAAAAACAAACAAGCAAACAATAAATCTTTTTAGAAAAGATGTTTAAAAAAAAAAAAAACTAGATTCACTTATCTGTTGCCTCCAAGAAACTCATGAACTGGCAAACATACAGACTGAGAGTCAAAGGAAGGAAATAATCTGTGAAGTTTATTGAAGCTGTTAAAAAACAAAAACAAAAAACTAGCGTAGATATTCTGATAGCAAAACAGATATCAAATTGAAAGTTGTGGAAGAAGGCCACTATACATTAATCAAAGAAACAATCCATCACATAGATAGAATAATTATATATGTGTGTGTGCTAACTTCTGGGGCACCCAGTTTCATAAAATAAAGATTAAAGGAAAAAACAAAAACAAAAACAATAACAACAAAACAAAAAACAAAAATGGCCAAACACATCCCGAAAACAGTAAAAGTATGTAGGTGTGACTAGTTAATCTGCAGAGAACTCCCTGTGGGTCAGGAGTGCTTCTAGTCACCACCAGAGCTCTCTGGATTTGTGAATGATACTAGCTCAATGGTTGGGCACTTCTGAACCTCCCAGCAGCTAACACACACTCTCCTCTGCTAATCCATAGATAATATTTTCTAAACCTATAATTTATCTTTGCTGCTCCAGACCCAGACTCCGCTGTGGCCATTAATCCTGATTCTTACATGTGAAAGGGACCTTAAGTTTGATCTCTGCTCTCCCATTATGTCACGGTGATTCTCTCTGTTATTCTTCCCCTATGGTCCATTGTCAGCACAATCTAATAGTCCCACCTCCATCCCCCTGCCCAGCTGTATGGCAATTCTTTATTACCAATCAAAGCCAGTTGGGGGCAGGCTTTAGGAATGTAGACAAAGCATTAGAACCAACCTCCAACAAACGTGTGTGACTTCAGGATCTATTTAGCCTTAAACTCATCCTCTAAGCTAAAAGTTAATAAAGAAATTCCAGAGTTATACTACAGGTTAAGTGGATTCAATAAGTCTGTACAGAATATTCCATTCAGCCAACAGATATGGAATGCACGTTCTTCTGGGCAGCTCATCTTACCTTTTCAAATGCAGAGCACATTCTAGACCTGAAGCTAGCTGTAAGAAACAAAAACAAATTGAAAAAATTATTGGTATCTTATCTGATCATAGTAAGCTAAAACTAAAACCCCAAAACTATGGAAACTACACAAATAATTGAGATTAAATAAAAAGCATTCTTGAATAACTAGTGGGTCGTTAAAAAAATATACTTCTAGAACCAAATGAAAATTAAGACACAATTTACCAGAACTATGTGGCATAGACATAATTTACCAGAATCATGTGGCACAACTGAAGCATCCCCAAGAAGAAAGTTTACAACTCTGATCTCATAGAAACTAAACTATTAGAGATGTTTGGTAGGCAATCCAATCACAACTTGACTTCTTAGATAAACAAGAATAACACAAACCCATAGCAAGAAATAAAGATCAGGGCAGAAATTAATGAAATAATGATTTAAAACAACAACAACAACAATGTGAAGAGTCAGTGAATGAGCTGACCTACCAACATTAAATCAAATGATACCAATAACCACAGGCCTTAGTTACACTGTTGCTTCTTTATCAGTATGGAGAAGAGGTATGTCCCAGAGCAACTTGCCTGTGAACTGCAATGAGGTATGAGGAAGCAAAGCTGGTGGGAGCAGGGAGAGATGGGTGGGGACAGCCCCAAGCTTGCACGTGTGGTGTGCTGTGTGCTGCGTGCGTGTGTGTGTGTGTGTGTGTGTATGTGTGGAGAGAGAGAAAGAGAGAGAGAGAGAGAGAGAGAGAGAGAGAGAGAGAGAGAGAGAGAG